>SJYQ01010281.1:0-28254 GCA_006410935.1 Redunca redunca | reverse complement strand
GAACAACAGACTGGTTCCAAATAGGAAAAGGAGTACGTCAAGGCTGTATATTTTCACCCTGATTATTTAACTTCTATGCAGTGTTCATCATGAGAAACGCTGGACTGGAAGAAACACAAGCTGGAATCAAGATTGCCGGGAGAAATATCAATAACCTCAGATATGCAGATGACACCACCCTTATGGCAGAAAGTGAAGAGGAGCTAAAAAGCCTCTTGATGAGAGTGAAAGAGGAGAGTGAAAAAGTTGGCTTAAAGCTCACCATTCAGAAAACAAAGATCATGGCATCCGGTCCCATCACTTCATGGGAAATAGATGGGGAAATGGTAGGAACAGTGTCAGACTTTATTTTTTTGGGCTCCAAAATCACTGCAGATAGTTACTGCAGCCATGAAATTAAAAGACGCTTACTCCTTGGAAGAAAAGTTATGACCAACCTAGATAGTATATTCAAAAGCAGAGACATTACCTTGCCAACTAAGGTCCGTCTAATCAAGGCTATGCTTTTTCCTGCAGTCATGTACGGATTGTGAGAGTTGGACTGTGAAGAAGGCTGAGCGCTGAAGAATTGATGCGTTTGAACTGTGGTGTTGGAGAAGACTCTTAAGAGTCCCTTGGACTGCAAGGAGATCCAACCAGTCCATTCTGAAGGAGATCAACCCTGGGATTTCTTTGGAAGGAATGCTGCTGAAGCTGAAGCTCCAGTACTTTGGCCACCTCATGCAAAGAGTTGATTCATTGGAAAAGACTCTGATGCTGGGAGGGATTGGTGGCAGGAGGAGAAGGGGACGACCCATGATGAGATGGCTGGATGGCATCATGGACACGATGGACGTGTCTGAGTGAACTCTGCGAGATGGTGATGGACAGGGAGGCCTGGCATGCTGCGATTCATGGGGTTGCTAAGAGTCGTAAACGACTGAGCGACTGAACTGAACTGAGCTGAGTTAGCATATACATTCTCACAAAGCTCTATATTATTATACAAGGAACTACCATGTTATATAAGGAGAAAGAAAAGGCAACCCGCTCCAGTACTCTTGCCTGGAAAATCCCATGGATGGAGGAGGCTGGTAGGCTACAGTCCATGTGGTCGCATAGTGTCAGACATGACTGAGTGACCTCACCCACTATGTTATTAATAGTAACAATTGAGAAATAGTTTTGATCATTTTGATACTCAGTCTTAGGATCTTAGTTTTTAGAGTTATCCAAAATTCTGAAATTGAAATATATTAAAAAAAAAAATATATGGACTAAATTAAAAAAAAAAAAAATGTTAAATGTGAGAAAGTTTGACCCTGTAAAAATGACACTGTCATGCCCTTTAAACTGTTATAATGACTAATATCTAAATCATATATGTAAGATACAGCTTCAAATTCCACCTTCCTAATTAAACGTTCTCTTTTCAAAGCTAATTTTGAATATGTCATGTATAAGATCGTTAGATCCTTGGTTTTAGAATCTGAGGAAGGGAGCCATAGTTCTGACAAGTGGTGCTGCTCAGGGCAGGCTGCCCCAAGCCATGTCATTTTGGCAGATGACTTGCTTCTAACCATAGATAATCAAGGCCCAATAGATTCAAGAAGGATTTTACCTCCTCTTTAACTATCTAAAGGGATTTTCATAGGAGGTGTGGCCTGAGAGAACTATCACCAGACAGTACCACAAAGAGCATGGACTATGTGTGGTAAGCCGGGAGGGCAGAGTGCGGCAGGGCCTGTTTTTTCCAGGTTTTCTCTGTCTCCCATTGTCTCTGCAAGGCTTGGCAAACATTTGTTTACCAAACATTTGCTCTTCACATCTTCCTATGAATTTCTTCCTTCTCTTTGGAACCCCAGGCCCCGACACCTTCTCTGTAGGTTCAGGATGGCATTGAAGCCTGACTGGGAACCTCTCATAGCTGTATGGAGATTCTGCACATACAAAATGAAATTTATTTTTCTCATTTTACCTTGTCTCTTGTCAATTTAAATATTAAACTAGCCAAAAGAACCTAAAAGGGTCAAAGACAAATTTTCTTCCCCTATACAAGGACAGGAACCTATATTGCTAAATCCTAGCTAGAGGTTAGAGCTGAAAAGCTCTGCTCTGGCCCTAAATTCTGATCAAAGAGTTAATCTAGGACTTATTCTCAGTCAAGGACCACATTGACTTTAATTTTCCTTGTCTGGGAAATGGAGATGAAAATATATCCAATGTATATTTTTTAGATTTTTGTTTAGAATAATAACTTAGACAATAAATAAAACTATTTTTATTACATTGAATCCCTTCATGGATCACAGATTTGTCATGGTGAAGGGGTTTACATAACTCAATAACTTTATCAGCCATGCTATTCAGGGCCACCCGAGATGGATGAGGCATAGTGAAGAGTTCTAACAAAATGTGGTCCACTGGGCAAGAGGTTGGCGATACACTCCAGGATTCTTGCCACAAGAACCCTATGAACAGTATGGAAAGGCAAGAAGATATGACACTGGAGGATAAATCTCCCAAGTTGGAAGGTGTCCAATTTTATTTTCTTGGGCTCCAAAATCACTTAAAATGCTAACTGCAGGCATGAAATTAAAAACACTTGCTCCTTGGAAGGAAAACTATGACAAACCTAGGTGGCATATTAAAAACACAGAGGCATCTCGTTATCAACAACAGTCTGTTAACTAAAGAATATAGTTACAACCTGACAGTAGAGAGTTCTTTTATTTGGTGGGAATGTTTAGGACTTTGAGCTCAGAAAACAGCATCTTAGTAGGTCTGAGAAACTGCTCCAAGGAGGTGGGAGGAGGAATCAGGCTATATTCAAGTTTGCAACAAGAAGAACAGGCAGTCTGTACATAAAGATCAGATATCAAGTTAAGGAAATTTAGTATTCTTTATATGGGAAGATGCAACCATCCAGAGCTCACTGAATTAATTCCTTTCATATACACCTCAGCTATCTGGGGCCAAATCCTGTTTCCTTGTTCACCTTATGGACTGGCAGACATGTAAAATGGCTGTTTCTTGCATTTCCTGGAAGTCCTCAGCAGTCACCGTGGTGGATGGTGGCATCTTCTGGATCAGTTTTCAGAGCCCTTATTGACATTTGGAAGCCAGAAATCACTGATGGCTGTGACATTCCTTGTTGATTGATTTGGCAGAAGATATTTTCATTTCACAGGTTTGTATAGTCAAAACTATGGTTTTTGCAGTAGTCATGTACATATGTGAGAGTTGGACCCATAAAGAAGGCTGAGTGCTGAAGAAGAGAAGCTTTTGGATTGTGGTGCAGGAGAAGACTTGGAAATCAACCCTGAATACTCATTGGAAGGACTGACGCTGAAGCTGAAGCTCCAATAGTTCGGTCACCTGATGCAGGGAAAGACTGAAGGCAAAAGCAGAAGGGGGTGGCAGAGGATGAGATGATTAGACAGTATTACAGACTCAGTGGACATGAATCTGAGCAAACTACAGGAGATGGGCAGGGAAGCCTGTCGTGTTGAAGTCTCAGTTCAGTTCAGTCGCTCAGTCGTGTCCGACTCTTTGCGACCCCATGAATCGCAGCACGCCAGGTCTACAGGGTCACAAAGAGTCAGACATGACTTAGCGATGGAAAAACAACAAAAACATTCAGCTGAAAGCATTGTCTAGTTATTTATTAATTACAACAACCAATTTAATTTATGAGTATACTAAGTGTTTGATACATTTTTTCATGTCAATCTTCTACCACTTTTAGGTTGTTATTGTTGTTCATAGCCTGCATTTTATAGCAGTTTTAGCTTTTACAATGAAATTAAGCAGAAAGTACAGAAAGTTTCCACACACACTCATTCCCTTCCTCCACTCCTGGTTTCCTCTAATACTAACATCTTCTATTGCCCTGGTGAATTTGTTACAAATGATGAAACAATATTGACGCTTCTTTATCACCAAAAGCACACACTTTACATGAGAATTTACCCTTCATGTTGTACAGTTTTATAGATTTTACAAAAAGCATAATGTTATGTATCTATCATTACAAGCATCATATAGAATAGATAAAGTAAAAGTGAAGTCACTCAGTTGTGTCTGACTCTTTGTGACCCCACGGACTATAGCCTACTAGGCTTCTGTGTCCATGGAATTTTCCAGGCAAGAGTACTGGAGTGTGTTGCCATTTCCTTCTCCATACATAAGTTGCCCTAAAAAATCCCTATGTTCCATCTATTTACTACCAGCACCCTCAGGTAACTCCTAGCAAACACTTATATGTTTATTGTCACTATCAGTTCAGTTCAGTTCGGTTCAGTCACTCAGTCATGTCTGACTATTTGAGACCCCATGAACTGCAGCACGCCAGGCCTCCCTGTCGATCATCAACTACTGGAGTTCACTCAAATTCATGTCCATCGAGTCGGGGATGCCATCCAGTCATCTCATCCTCTGTCATCCCCTTCTCCTCCTGCCCCCAATCCCTCCCAGCATCAGAGTCTTTTCCAATGAGTCAAGTCTTCGCATGAGGTGGCCAAAGTACTGGAGTTTCAGCTTCAGTATCAGTCCTTCCAATGAACACCCAGAACTGTTCTCCTTTAGAAGGGACTGGCTGGATCTCCTTGCAGTCCAAGGGACTCTCAAGAATCTTCTCCAACACCACAGTTCAAAAGCATCAATTCCTCAGTGCTCAGCTTTCTTCACAGTCCAACTCTCACATCCATACATGACTACTGGAAAAACCATAGCCTTGACAAGATGGACCTTTGTTGGCAAAGTAATGTCTCTGTTTTTTAATGTACTATCTAGGTTGGTCATAACTTTTCTTTCAAAGAGTAAGAGTCTTTTAATTTCCTGGCTGCAATCACCCTCTGAAGTGATTTTGGAGCCAAGAAAAATAAAGTCTGACATTGTTTCCACTGTTTTCCCATCTATTTCCCATGAAGTGATGGGACTAAATGCCATGATCCTCTTTTTCTGAATGTTGAGCTTTAAGCCAATTTTTTCACTCTCCACTTTCACTTTCATCAAGAGGCTTTTTAGTTCCTCTCCACTTTCTGCCATAAAGGTGGTGTCATCTGCATATCTGAGGTTATTGATATTTCTCCCGGCAATCTTGATTCCAGCTTGTGCTTCTTCCAGCCCAGCATTTCTCATGATGTACTCTGCATATAAGTTAAATAAGTAGGGTGACAATATACAATCTTTATGTGCTCCTGTTTCCATTTGGGACCAGTCTGTTGTTCCATGTCCAGTTCTAACTGTTGCTTCCTGACCTACATACAGTTTTCAAGAGTCAGGTCAGGTGGTCTGGTATTCCTCTTGAACAATTTTCCACGGTTTATTATGATCCATACTGTCCAAGGCTTTGGCATTGTCAATAAAGCAGAAATAGATGTTTTTCTGGAACTCTCTTGCTTTTCCATGATCCAGCAGATGTTGGCAATTTGTTCTCTGGTTCCTCTGCCTTTTCTAAAACCAGCTTGAAAATCTGAAATTTCAATTCAAGTACGCCTGAAGCCTGGCTTGGAGAATTTTGAGCATTACTTTACTAGTGTGTGCTGCTGCTTCTAAGTCACTTCAGTCGTGTCCGACTCTGTGCGACCCCATAGACTGCAGCCCACTAGGCTCCCCCGTCCCTGGGATTCTCCAGGCAAGAACACTGGAGTGGGTTTCCATTGCCTTCTCCAATGCATGAAGGTGAAAAGTGAAAGTGAAGTCGCTCAGTCATGTCTGACTCCAAGCGACCCCATGGACTGTAGCCCACCAGGCTTCTCCATCCATGGGATTTTCCAGGCAAGAGTACTGGAGTGAGGTGCCATAGCCTTCTCCGACTAGCGTGTGAGATGAGTGCAATTGTTCAGTAGTTTGGGTTTGGAATGAAAACTGACCATTTCCAGTCCTGTGGCCACTGCTGAGTTTTCCAAATTTGCTGGCATATTGAGTGCAGCACTTTCACAGCATCATCTTTCAGTATTTGAAACAGCTCAACTGGAATTCTGTCACCTCCACTAGCTTTGTTCATAGTGATGCTTTCTAAGGCCCACTTGACTTTACATTCCAGTATGTCTGGCTCTAAGTATATCTGGATCTAAGTGAGCACACCATTGTGATTATCTTGATCGTGAAGATATTTTTTTGTACAGTTCTTCTGTGTATTCTTGCCACTTCTTCTTAATAGCTTCTGCTTCTGTTAGGTCCATACCATTTCTATCCTTTATTGTGCCCATCTTTGCATGAAATGTTCCCTTGGTATCTCTAATTTTCTTGAAGAGATCTCTAGTCTTTCCCATTCTGTTCTTTTCCTCTATTTCTTAGCATTGATCTCTGGGGAAGGCTTTCTTATCTCTCCTTGCTATTCTTTGGAACTCTGCATTTAGATGCCTATATCTTTCCTTTCCTCCTTAACTTTTCACTTCTCTTCTTTTCACAACTATTTGTAAGGCCTCCCCAGACAGCCATTTGGCTTTTTTTCATTTCTTTTCCATGGGGATGGTTTTGATCCCTGTCTCCTGTACAATGNTTTTCACTTCTCTTCTTTTCACAACTATTTGTAAGGCCTCCCCAGACAGCCATTTGGCTTTTTTTCATTTCTTTTCCATGGGGATGGTTTTGATCCCTGTCTCCTGTACAATGTCACGAACCTCCGTCCATAGTTAGTTTTGCCTTTTTGTGTATGTCATATATTTGGACTCACATAAGAAGGCCATTTCAGTCTGACTTCTTTTACTTAACAACATATACTTAAACTTCCTCCACTTACTGCTTCATTTTTTGTTACTAATTCATATCCCATTATGTCGATTACCACAGTTTGTTTATCCATTCACCTTTAAAAGGAAATCTCAGTTGCTTCCCATGCTTAATTAATATGAGTAAAGTTGCTGTAAATATCAGTTTGAAGATAATTTGTGTGGACAAAGTTTTTAACTCACTTTGATAAATTTATCTAGGAGTTAATTGCTCTATTTTCTTTATTTTTCTATTCTTTTTTCTAAGAAGCTGTTGAATTATCTTCTAAAGTGGCTTTATTATTTTCATGTTTAGAAGTAAAAAATGAGGTTTTCTATTGCTCTGTTTCTTTTTCAGCGTTTGATATTGTCAGTGTTGTAGATTCTATTGTAACTATATCTCATTGTTTAACTTGTAATTCTCCAATGTATATAATCTTGATGCAGTTATGCTGCAGAAACCAGTACTCGAGGAACCAAGCATCACACTCAGAGAGTTGGAGAACTCAGATTTATTATGCCAGTGGGCCGAGTCGCGTTAACACTCCAAGCTCTGAGCCCCAAACAAAGAGATAACAGAGTTTTTATAGACAGAATATAGTGGGCAACACTAGCTGTTAATAGGCTGGTTTAAACTAAGGAGTTTGAGTGCATTGCAACAACAGTCAAGATGGGGAGGGGGATGCCTGGCCTGGGCAGGATGATTAAGCAGGTTTGCAGGGGCTGGGCAATTGCAAAGAGCAGGACAAGGGTGAGTGAGATAAACTCCAGTTCCTGGTATTGAAAGTCCCCGCTTTCTGAGACTACATGATCTACATGATCTAGACTTTGAAAGGGGCAAGCTGTTACAGAGGCAGAAGGAGAAAGAGGTTATTTAAAATTTTAAATTTTCCTCTGTAGTTAAAGTGCTGCACTCAATATTCCAGGAAATTTGGAAAATTCAGCAGTGGCCACAGGACTGGAAAAGGTCAGTTTTCATTTCTATTCCAAAGAAGGGCAATGCCAAAAAATGTTCAAACTACTGCACAATTGCACCTTTTCAAACGCTAGGAAAGTATTGCTCAAAATTCTCAATGCCAGCCTTCAACATATGTGAACCGAGAACTTTCAGATGTACAAGGGGATTTAAAAAAGTTTGAAGAACCAGAGATCAAATTACAAACACCCATTAGGTCATAGAAAAAGCAAGAGAAACCCAGAATAACGTTTACTTCTGCTTCATTGACTAAGCTAAAGCTTTTGACTGTGTGGATCACAACAAACTGTGAAAAATTCTTAAAGAGATGAGAGTACCAGACCATCTTACTTGCCTCCTGTGAAATCTGTATGTAGGTCAGGAAGCAACAGTTAGAACCAGACATAGGACAATGGACTGGTTTCAGACGGGGAAAGGACTATATCAAGGCTGTATGCTGTCACCCTGCTTATTTAACTTTTATGCAGAGTACATCACATGAAATTCCAGGCTGGATGAAGCACAAGCTGGGATCAAGATTGCTGGGAGAAATATCAGTAACCTTAAATATGCAGATAGCACCACCCTCACAGCAGAAAGGGAAGAGGAACTAGACAGCCTCTTGTTGAAGGTGAAAGAGAAGAGTGAAAAAGGTGGCTTAAAACTCAACATTCAAAAAATGAAGACTATGGCATCTGGTCCCATCACTTCATGGCAAGTAGCTGGAGAAACAATGGAAACAGTGACAGACTTTATTTTCTTAGACTCCAAAGTCACTGCAGCTAGTGACTGCAGCCATGAAATTAAGAGTCTTGCTCCTTGGAAGAAAAGCTGTTAGAAACCTGGGCAACATATTAAAAAGCAGAGAAATAACTTTTCCAGCTAAGGTCCATATAGTCAAAGTTATGGTTTTTCCAGTAGTCATATATGGATGTGAGAGTTGTACTATAAAGAAAGCTGAGTGCTGAAAACTGAAGCTCTTGAACTGTGGTGTTTGAAAAGACTCTTGAGAGTCCCTTGGACTGCAAGATCAAACCAGTCAATCCTAAAAGAAATCAGTCCTGAATATTCACTGAATTTGGCCACCTGATGTGAAGAGCTGCCTCATTAAAAAAGACCCTGATGCTGGGAAAGATTGAAGGTATGAAGAGAAGGGGATGACAGAGGATGAGATGGTTGGATGGCATCACTGACTCAATGGACATGAATTTGAGCAAGCTCTAGGATATAGTGAGGAACAGGGAAGCCTAGTGCACTGCAGTATATGGGGTCCATGGGGTAACAAAGAGTCACAGAAAATACAGAAAATAACATTTATCATGGTTTCCATTTTTTCCCCATTAATTTTCCATGAAGTGATAGGACCAGATACCATGATCTTAGTTTTTTGAATGTTGAAGTGGTTAGGAAAGTGTAAACTTGGTTAAGGAGGCATCCTTTCCTTTTTCTTGATCTCAGCAAGAAAGCATCTAGTTTTTTACCATTAAACGTAATATGAGTAATTGCTTCTTTGTAGATATTTTTTATACATTAGGAAATTTGCTTTTATTACTATTTTGCTAAGATTTCTAAAATTATGAATAGTTTGATTTTAGCAAATGTTTTTTTTTTCCTGTATGTACTGATGCAATTATACGATTTTTTTTCTTTAGCCTACTGATCTGATGTAATGTATTAATTGATTTTTTTTAGTAAATCTCTTTATTCAATTTCTTTCTTTCCCCAATTTTATTTTTTAAGATCTCAGTTCTTTCTCAGAATTTCTTTTAATTTATTTAACTGGAGGCTAATTACTTTACAATATTGTAGGGGATTTTGCCGTACGTTGACATGAATCAGCCATGGGTGTACATGTGTTCCTCATTCTGGGCCCCCCTCCCACCTTCCTCCCCATCCCACCCATCTGGGTAATCTCAGTACACCAGCCCTGAGCACCCTGTCTCATGCATCAAACCTGAACTGGTGATGTGTTTCACATATGATAATATACATGTTTCAATGCTATTCTCTCAAATCATCCCACCGTCACCTTCTCCCACAGGGTCCAAAAGACTGTTTTATACATCTGTGTCTCTCTTGCTGTCTTGCATATAGGGTTATTGTTACCATTTTTTTTTTTTAATTCCATATATATGTATTAATATAATGTGTTGGTGTTTTTCTCTCTGGCTTACTTCACTCTGTATATTAGGCTCCAGTTTCATCCACCTCATTGGAACTGATTCAAACGTATTATTTTTAATGGCTGAGCAATATTCTACTGTGTATATGTACCATAACTTTCTTATCCATTCGTCTGCTGATGGACATCTAGGTTGCTTCCATGTCCTGGCTATTGTAAACAGTGCTGTGATGAACATTGAGGTACATGTGTCTCTTTTAGTTCTGGTGTCCTCAGTGTGTATGCCTGGGAGTGGGACTGCTGCATCATATGACATATTTCCAGTTTTTTAAGAAATCTCCAAACTGTTCTCCATAGTGGGTTTACTAGTTTGCATTCCCACCAACAGTGTAAGAGGATTTCCTTTTTGCCACACCCTCTCCAACATGTATTGTTTGTAGACTTTTGGATAGCAGCCATTCTGACTGGTGTGAAATGGTACCTCATTGTGGTTTTGATTTTCATTTCTCTGATAATGAGTGATGTTGAGCCTCTTTTCATGTGTTTGTTAGCCATCTGTATGTCTTCTTTGGAGAAATGTCTGTTTAGTTTTTTGGTGAATTATTTGATTGGGTCATTTATTTTTCTGGAACTGAGCTGCAGGAGCTGCTTGTATATTTTTGAGATTAATTCTTTGTCAGTAGCTTCAGTTGCTATTATTTTCTCCCATTCTGAAGGCTGTCTTTCACCTTGCTTAGAGTTTCCTTCATTGTGCAAAACCTTTTAAGTTTAATTAGGTCCCATTTGTTTATTTTTGCTTTTATTTCTTTTACTCTGTCAGGTGGGTCATAGAGGATCCTGCTGTGATTTATGTCAGGGAGTGTTTTGCCTACGTTTTCCTCTAAGAGTTTTGTAGTTTCTGGTCTTACATTTAGATCTTCAATCCATTTTGAGTTTATTTTTGTCCATGGTGTTAGAAACTGTTCTAATTCATTCTTTTACAAGTGGTTGACCAGTTTTCCCCACAGCACTTGTTAAAGAGATTGTCTTTTCTCCGTTGTATATTCTTGCCTCCTTTATCAAAGATAAGGTGTCCATAGGTGCGTGGATTTATCTCTCAGCTCTCTATTTTGTTCCATGATCTATATTTCTGTCTTTGTGCCAATACCATACTGTCTTGATGACGGTAGCTTTCTAGTATATTCTGAAGTCAGGCAGGTTGATTTCTCCAGTTCCACTCTTCTTTCTCAAGATTGCTTTGGCTATTCGAAGTTTTTTGTATTTCCATACAAATTGTGAAATTATTTGTTCTAGTTCTGTGAAAAATACCGTTGGTAGCTTGATAGGTATTTCATTGAATCTATAAATTGTTTTGGAT
Source organism: Redunca redunca (assembly GCA_006410935.1). Taxonomy (NCBI): domain Eukaryota; kingdom Metazoa; phylum Chordata; class Mammalia; order Artiodactyla; family Bovidae; genus Redunca; species Redunca redunca. Next base: position 17,125 of record SJYQ01010281.1, on the reverse strand, counting down.
AGTATATTCATTTTCACTATGTTGATTATTCCAATCCATGAACGTGGTATATTTTTCCATCTATTTCTGTCCTCTTTTATTTCCTTCATCAGTATTTTATAGTGTTCTATATATAGATCTTTTGTTTCTTTAGGTAGATCTATTCTGAAGTACTTTATTATTTTCATTGCAATGGTGAATGGAATTTTTTCTTTAATTTCTCTTTCTGTTTTCTCATTGTTATTGTATAGGTAGCAAGGAATTTCTGTGTGTTAATTTTATATCCTGCAACTTTACTATATTCATTGATTAGCTCTAGTAATTTTCTGGTAGGGTGTTTGGGTTTTCTATGTAGAGGATCATGTCATCTGCAAGCAGTGAGAGTTTTACTTCTTTTCCAATTTGGATTCCTTTTATTTCTTTTTCTGCTCTGATTGCTGAGGCCAAAACTTCCAAAACTATGTTGAATAGTAGTGGTGAGAGTGGGCACCCTTGTCTTGTTCCTGACTTTAAGGGAAATGCTTTCAATTTTTTCACCATTTAGGATAATGTTTGCTGTGGGTTTGTCATATACTGCTTTTATATGTTGAGTTATGTTCCTTCTATTCCTGCTTTCTGAAGGTTTTTTTTTTCTTTTTTTATCATAAATGGATGTTGAATTTTGTCAAAGGCTTTTGCGGCATCTATTGAGTTAATCATATGGTTTTTATCTTTCAATTTGTTAATGTGGTATATTACATTGATTGATTTGCAGATACTGAAGAATCCTTGCATCCCTGGGATAAAGCCCACTTGCTCATGATGTATGATCTTTTCAATATGTTGTTGGATTCTGTTTGCTAGAATTTTGTTAAGGATTTTTGCATTTATATTCATCAGTGATATTGGCCTGTAATTTTCTTTCTTTCTTTCTTTTTTTTTTTTTTTGTGGCATATTTGTCTGGTTTTGGTATTAGGTTGTTGGTGGCCTCATAGAATAGATGTTGGCTCTTCTCTAAATTTTTGGTAGAATTCAGCTGTGAAGCCATCTGGTCCTGGGCTTTTGTTTGCTGGAAGATTTCTGATTACAGTTTCAATTTCCGTGCTGTGATGGATCTGTTAAGATTTTCTATTTCTTCCTGGTTCAGTTTTGGAAAGGTATACTTTTCTAAGAGCTTGTCTATTTCTTCCAAGTTGTCCATTTTATTGACATATAGTTGCTGACAGTAGTCTCTTATTATCCTTGTGTTTCCGTGTTGTCTGTTGTGATTTCTCCATTTTCATTTCTTATTTTCTTGATTTGATTCTTCTCCCTCTGTTTCTTGATGAGTCTGGCTAATGGTTTGCCAATTTTATTTATCTTCTCAAAGAACCAGCTTTTGACTTTGTTGATTTTTGTTATGGTCTCTTTTGTTTCTTTTGGATTTATTTCTGCCCTAATTTTTAAGATTTCTTTCCTTTTACTAACCCTGGGGTTCTTCATTTCCTCCTTTTCTAGTTGCTTTAAGTGTAGAGTTAGATTATTTGACTTTTTTCTTGTTTCTTGAGGTAAGCCTGTATTGCTATGAACCTTCCCCTTAGCACTGCTTTTACAGTGTCCCATAGGTTTTGGGTTGTTGTGTTTTCATTTTCATTCATTTCTATCCATATTTTGATCTCTATTTTGACTTGTTGGTTATTCAGCGGCATGTTGTTCAGCTTCCATATGTTGGACTTTTTAATAGTTTTTCTCCTGTAATTGAGATCTAATCTTACTGAATTGTGGTCAGAAAAGATGCTTGGAATGATTTCTTTCTTTCTTTCTTTCTTTTTTTTTTTTTTTTAATTTACTAAGGCTAGATTTATGGCCCAGGATGTAATCTATCCTGGAGAAGGTTCCATGTGTGCTTCAGAAAAACGTGATATTCATTGTTTGAGGGTGAAATGTCCTGTAGTTATTAGTTAGGTCTAACTGGTCCATAGTATCATTTAAAGTTTGTATTTCCTTATTAATTTTCTGTTTAGTTGATCTATCCATAGGTGTGAGTGGGGTATTAAAGTCTCCCACTATTATTGTGTTATTGTTATTTTCCCTTTTCATACTTGTTAGTATTTGGCTTACATATTGTGGGGCTCCTATGTTGGGTGTATATATATTTGTAATTGTTGTATCTTCTTCTTGGATTGATCCTTTGATCATTATGTAGTGTCCTTCTTTGTCTCTTTTCAGTCTTTATTTTAAAGTCACTTTATCTGACATGAGTATTGCTACTCCTGCTTTCTTTTGGTCTCTATTTGCATGGAATATTTTTTTCCAGCCCTTCACTTTCAATCTGTATATTTTTTTGTTTTGAGATTGGTCTCTTGTAAACATCATATATAGAGGTCCTGTGTTTGTATCCATTCAGCCAGTCTTTGTCTTTTGGTTGGGGCATTCAACCCATTTACCTTTAAGATAATTATTGATAAGCAAGATTCCAGTGCCATTTATTTTGTTGTTTTGGGTTCGAGTTTATACACCCTTTCTGTATTTCCTGTCTAGAGAAGATCCTTTAGCATTTGTTGGAGAGCTGATTTGGTGGTGCTGAATTCTCTCAGCTTTTGCTTGTGTGTAAAGCTTTCATTTCTTCTTCATATTTGAATGATATCCCTGCTGGATACAGTAATTTGTGTTGTAGATTTTTCTCTTTTATCACTTTAAGTATGTCCTGCCATTCCCTTCTGGTATGAAGAGTTTCCATTGAAAGATCAGCTGTTATCTTTTTGGGAATCCCCTTGTGTGTTATTTGTTGTTTCTCCTTTGCTGCTTTTAATATTTGTTCTTTGTGTTCGATCTTTGTTAATTTGATTAATATATGTCTTAGGGTGTTTTGCCTTTGGTTTATCCTGTTTGGGAGTCTCTGGATTTCTTGGACTTGGGTGACTATTTCCTTCCCCATTTTAGGGAAGTTTTCAACTATTATCTCCTCAAGTATTTTCTCATGGTCTTTCTTTTTGTCTTCTTCTTCTGGGACTCCTATGATTAGAATGTTGGGTTGTTTAACATTGTCCCAGAGGTCTCTGAGGTTGTCCTCTTTTCTTTTAATTATTTCTTTTCTTTTTTCCTCTCTGCTTCATTTATTTCTACCATTCTATCTTCTACTTCACTTATCCTATCTTCTGCCTCCATTATTCTACTGTTGGTTCCCTTCAGAGTGTTTTTTATCTCATTTATTGCATTATTGACTAGAGATATTGACTCTTTTTTATTTCGTCTAGGTCCTTGTTAAGCATTTCTTGCATCTTCTCAACCCTTGTCTCCAGGCTATTTACCTGTAATTCCATTTTGTTTTCAAGATTTTTGAACATTTTTACTATAATTATTCTGAATTATTTTTCAGATAGACTCCCAATCTCCTCCTCTTTGGTATGGTGGACATTTATCATGTTCCTTTACCTGCTGAGTATTTCTCTGCCTTTTCATCTTGTTTATATTGCTGTGTTTGGGGTGGCCTTCCTGTATCCTGGCAGTTGGTGGTTCTTCATTATTGTGGAGGTTCCTCTCTGTGGATGGGGTTGGATGGGTGGCTTGTCAAAGTTTTCTGGTTAAGGAAGCTTGCATCGGTGTTCTGAAGGGTGGAGTTTGATTTCTTCTCTCTGGAGTGCAATGAAGTGTCCAGTAGTGAGTTTTGAGATGTCTGTGGGTTTGGTGTGACTTTGGGCAGCCTGTATATTGAAGCTCAGGGCTATGTTCCTGTGTTGCTGGAGAATTTGCATGGTATGTCTTGCTCTGGAACTTGTTGGCTCTTGAGTGGTGCTTGGTTTTAACGTAGGTATGGAGGCTTTTGGATGAGCTCTTATTGATTAGTGTTCCCTGGAGTCAGGCGTTCTCTGGAGTTCTCAGGTTTTGGACTTAAGCCTCCTGCCTCTGGTTTTCCATCTTATTCTTACAGTAGCTTCAGAACTTCTCCATCTATACAGCACTGATGATAAAACATCTATCCTTTCACAGTCCATCTGCTCCACCAGAATGCAAGCTCCATGAGGCAGGACTTTATGTCTGTAGGAAGACGTGTCCCTTTGGCTTCACTTTCTTTAATTCATCCTGATATCACAGTCTTAATTGATTTTTGAATGTTTAACCAGCCATACAGGTCTAGTAAAATCCCACTTTGTTGTAGTGTGTACTTATTTTCATACATAGTTTAATTAGATTTGTTAATATTTATTGAGAACTTTGGCATCTACTGTCATGAAATATTGTGTCTAATTTTGGTATGAGAGCAATGCCGACCTCATAAAGGAGTTAGACATTTTTCCCCTGTCTGCACTTTCTGGAAAATAGTATAGAAAACTGGTATCATTTATTCTTTAATATTTGGTAGAATTCACCATGAAACCATTTGAGTCTGGTGCCATCTGATTTAGATATTTTTTAGTTGTATTTAATTTATTGAATAGAAACAGACCTAATTAGATGATTTAGTTGTCCTTGCAAGTGTTGGTAAATTGCATTTTTTAATGAATTGGCACCTTTAATCTAAATCATTAAATTTTTGGCCATAGAATTGGGCAACATATTTCCTTATCACCCACTTACTGTCCTTAGTTTCAGCTACTTTGTAGTATCGCTACCTCAGATTCCATTTTTGACCAAGTAGACTGCATTGCCCTTACATTGACACTAGCCCCTGATGCAAGCACAGCTACACATAGCAGCCTACAATCACAAAGGGATCACAAATCACAAAGTTTCTGGTATGACTTTCCCAATAGCTCCTATGATTAACAGTCTACCATGTCTCCCAACACCTTCTTCTTTGCAAGACCACCATGAGGTTTACCAAAACCCTTGCTCTTTTTGTTAGAATTGACCAGTCTAGTCTTACCACTAAACTGCAAAATTCTCCCTACAGATTTTAATATGATATATGTCCCAAGTGCTGTCTTTGTCTGCATTCTACGTTGACCTCCTCATGTGTACCTCTTAGGTATGCTGGATACCTCCTCTGAGGACCTATGAGTAATAAGCTTCTCTATTTTAAGTCTTTTATGTTCTGTTTTTGAAATGCAACAGTATATTAACCAGTACCCTAGACTCCACTTCACAAGTGCTAGTTTCACAAATTCATAAAAACCAGCTTCTGGTTTTGTTGCTTTTCTTGTTGTTCTCTTGTTTTCTTGTTTTCAATATCATTGATGTCTGTCTTGATAGTTAAAATTTAATTTCATCTGCTTCTTGACCTTTCTTTTTCTTCTTTCATCATCTTGCTTTCCTGATTGATCTTTCATTTTAATATTGCATTCTATAATGTAAATTTTCCTCTATGCACTACTTTTGCTGCATCACACAAATTTTGATAAACTGTCAGGTCAGTTCAGTTCAGTTCAGTCGCTCAGTCATGTCTGACTCTTTGCGACCCCATGAATCGCAGCACGCCAGGCCTCCCTGTCCATCACCAACTCCCGGAGTTCACTCAGACTCACGTCCATCGAGTCAGTAATGCCATCCAATCCCGCCCAGCATCAGAGTCTTTTCCAATGAGTCAACTCTTCACATGGGGTGGCAAAGTACTGGAGTTTCAGCTTTAGCATCATTCCTTCCAAAGAACATCCAGGGCTGATCTCCTTTAGAATGGACTAGTTGGATCTCCTTGCAGTTCAAGGGACTCTCAAGAGTCTTCTCCAACACCACAGTTCAAAAGCATCAATTCTTCAGCACTCAGCTTTCTTCACAGTCTAACTCTCACATCCATACATGACCATTCGAAAAACCATAGCCTTGACTAGACGGACGTTTGTTGACAAAGTAATGTCTCTGCTTTTGAACATGTTCTCTAGGTTGGTCATAACTTTCCTTCCAAGGAGTAAGTGTCTCTGAATTTTATGGCTGCAGTCACCATCTGCAGTGATGATAAGTTGTAGTTTTATATTAATTAGGTAAAAAATATTTTAAATTCCCCTTGGTACACTTTTTTGAATCATGTGTTATTTAGAAGTGTGATATTAATCTCAAAATACTTTGAAATTTTCCATCTATTTCTCTATTATTAATTTCTACTTTAATTCCATGTAGTCTGAACACATACTTTATGTCATATCTCTTATTTTAAAAGTAATAAGATTACATTTTATGGCCCAGAATGTTTCCCATCTTGGTGGCTGTTGAATGTGAGTTTGAGATAAATGTGTAAAGAATGTTTTATAAATGTCAATTAGATTCATTTGGTTTATGAGAATGTTCAGTTCAACTATATTCTTACTGATTTTCTATTTGCTGGTCTGTCAATTACTGTTAGAGGGGTTTGGAAACATCTAAAGAGTAAGAGTAGAATCTATTTCCCCCATTAGTTCTACCAGTTTTTACTTTGCATATTTTGACTCTGATGTTGTTTAGTGACATTGCTTTATCTTCTTGGAAAATTGACTCTCATCATTATATAATGTCCCCCTTTACCCCAAAACTAATTATATATTAGTCAAACGGTTTATACTNAAGTCGCTTCATTTGTGTCCGAATCTGTGCGACCCCAGAGACAGCAGCCTACCAGGTTCCCCTGTCCCTGGGATTCTCCAGGCAAGAACACTGGAATGGGTTGCCATTTCCTTCTCCAATGCATGAAAATGAAAAGTGAAAGTGAAGTCACTGAGTCGTGTCCAACTCTCAGCGACCCCATGGACTGCAGCCTACCAGGCTCCTCCGTCCATGGGAGTTTCCAGGCATGAGTACTGGAGTGGGGTGCCATTGACTTCTGCGATATATATAGATTACTTCCTGAAATAATAAATTTAATTTGAAACTACTGGTGAAGCATTTCCACAGTTCCAAATTTCAAATTTGGGTGGGATTATAATTTTTATTAATTAAATAATATGAATTAAATTAATGAATAAAGAAGGAGAAGGAGAAAGGAAGACACAGAAGAATGATATTTTCTTTCCTTCTAGTATTTCTAATACACAGACTTTATTCATTTTATCCCACAGTTCTTAATTATATGCCATCTTTTTAAGAAAATTTCTTTCTTTGTATTTCAGTTTTTGAAGTTTCTATTGACATATCATCATGTGCACTGACTCTCTCCTTTGATATGTCCATTCCTATTATAGTAGTTTTCGTCTTTAGAATGTTCTTTTGATATTTAGTTAGAGCCTCCATCTCCCTGTTTTCATTATCCATATGTCCTTGCATGTTGTCCACATTTTGCCTGTAAAACCCTTAGCATAGTTATCTTATGCTTAATCATAGTTATCTTAAATTTCTGGTGTAATAATTCCAAAATTCTCCAGCATATCTGAGTTTGGTCCTAAAGCTTGAATTTTGTCTTTCTACTTTTTTTTTTTTTTTTTAACATTTATTTGTAAATTTTTTTTTTTTTTTAAAGCTGGACAACTTATACTGAGTAACAGGAACTGATGTATATAGACTTTTTGTGTGAGATTTTATGTTATCTGTCTAGGTACTGCTGCTGCTGCTGCTGCTGCTAAGTCGCTTCATTTGTGTCCGAATCTGTGCGACCCCAGAGACAGCAGCCTACCAGGTTCCCCTGTCCCTGGGATTCTCCAGGCAAGAACACTGGAATGGGTTCCCATTTCCTTCTCTAGATTATGTTTATTGTTTGCTGTAGCTGCGCCAAGCCTAAATTTTTTTTTAATAGTCTCTTTAGGTAAATCTGAAGTTTACAGTTTTTTCAGTGGTAATCTTCTGTCAAAACATTTTAGAAAACTTGAGATTCTTGAGCACAGTCCTTGTAGAGATCAGAGAATGTGAGCAGAGGTCCAACGGTGCATCTGTGGTAAAACTACAGTGCACATCTAGTTATCCTGAGTCAACTTGGGACTCTTTTCTCCTAATATATAAATTAAATAAAGGAGATAGGTAACAACCTAAGGAATGTGTGAAACCTTTGTATCTTATCTGCTTTGAGAGTTATGCTGTATGAATGAGAACATCTAAGAGGAAAGACAGAGTGACTCTGAACCCAGAGCAACTATCAGAGAGAAAGTAGGAAGGAACTGGTTGTGATCAGTGAAATCATAAAAAATGCTTTGATGTAGTGCTTTCAAATGGGGGTAACTATATTCCTTTTTTCTTTACACAGGATGGATGGTAAGAGAAAGTGTGAAAGTGTCAGCTCAGCATACCTATATATATCAGTAAGTGAACTAACTGGTATTTGACTGAAAAATCTGAAAAATTAAGAGGGTAAGATAAATATGATTAAAAAAAAACAACAGGATTTCTCTTGTTAAAAGGTAATAATACTTTATTAAATTTAAAGAAAGAAAAATCTACAATCAGTGTTTGAATAACCTGCTTCCTGACATTCTTAAGAGGAAAGGTTGTTTCATCTCACTTTACACTTTTATTATGCATTTTATCTTAGGAAGTATAGCACATCTAATTAATGTACCATGATAAATGGAGTTTCTGTATCATTAGAACCCACTTATAAAGAATGAAAAGGGACCTCCTTGTGCAAACACAGAAAAGTTAATCCCTAGCTATCAAAGGTTCATCTCCTGCAAAGTCATTTCACTTTGCTCATACATTTAATAGGAGTCATTTATATAATATTCAGGCAATAGGAGATAAACTGCAGGAGGAAAAAATAAGTTTTAATTGAGTTATTCAGCCATTAATTCAGGCTTGTCAGATTGTGAAAAGAGAAACTGAGACAGAAATCCTGAGAGGGGATTTCCTACCAGAAGGAAAAAATTCTGAGAAAATCAAAGTTTTTCAAGAGGAAACCTGTGAAGTGAAGTGAAGTTGCTCAGTTGTGTCCGACTCTTTGCGACCCCATGGACTGCAGCCTACCAGGCTCCTCCGTCCATGGGATTCTCCAGGCAAGAATACTGGAGTGGGTTGCCATTTCCTTCTCCAGGGAATCTTCCCAACCCAGGGATCGAACCCAGGTCACCCACATTGCAAGCAAACACTTTAACCTCTGAGCCACCAGAGAAACTTGACAATTATTATAATTTTTAGAAGAGTGAAACTTTTGGGATGTGGTGTTATACTTAGATATGCTGTAGCCAGCTTCTTCAGTCTGAAATCCATGCAACATTTTTAATGCATACTTTAACAATGATGTTTTTAAGAATATATTTGACAGAGAAAAACATAAGTCAAAGGCAAATGACATGTATATTTGCACATTTTTAAAATATTCTTTATTAGTCATTATAAGAAAGATATTTCTCAGAATTCATGATAGCAAAACTGTAAGATATTTTACCTTCACCAAAGGGAAATTGAATTAAAAGGCAGATTGAATTATTTGTGAATAAGAGAGATAAAAGTCTTTAGTTGCCATACCTGTGTGAGTTTGCTTGCTATACTTTTATTCCTTTGAAAGACACTTGACATAATAAACACCAGCCGTATTGACTAATATACCAGTCTACGTGATGCACTTCTCTTATTTTTATTATTGTTCCTTATCCAGTCAAAATTTCCTTTCTTAATGTTTTAAGTACACTTTGTGGTCAAACATACTAATCGAATTTATTCATAACTGTACAGCAAAGATGATGATATAGAAAATTCTGTTGTACAAAGCTGAATAAAGAAAATTATATATATCTCATGAGATTTTTGTACACTTTTAAGAATCAATTTTTTGTCCAACTCTTTGGGATCCCATGGATTGTAGTCTACCAGTCTTCTCTGTCCATGGGATTTTCCAGGCAAGAGTACTGGAGTGGGTTGCCATTTCCTTCTCCAGGGCATCCTCCTGACCCAGGGATTGAACCCAGGTTCTCCTGCATTGCAGGCAGACGCTTTACCCTCTGAGCCACCCGGGAACCTAGGAGCACATCCCATGTCCAAGTAGCGGTGGCTGCATGGGCACAGAAGGGGCTAAAGGAGCTATTCCACTTTCAAGGTCAGGAAGGGCAGGGGTGAGGAGATACCTCTTGTCCAAAGTAAGGAGCAGCAGCTGTGCTATGCTGGAGCAGCCGTGAAGAGATACCCCATGTCCAAGATAAGAGAAACCCGAGTAAGACAGTAGGTGTTGCAAGAGGACATCAGAGGGCAGACACACTGAAACCATACTCACAGAAAACTGGTCAATCTAATCACACTAGGGCCACAGATTTGTCTAACTCAATGAAACTAAGCCACGCCCTGTGGGGCCACCCAAGTTGGGAGGGTCTTGATGGGAAGGCCTGACAGAATGTGCCCCACTGAAGAAAGGAATGCAAAACCACTTCAGTAGTCTTGCCTTGAAAACCCCATGAACAGTATGAAAAGGCAAAATGATATGCTACTGGAGATCAGTGGAGAAATAACTCCAGAAAGAATGAAGGCATGGAGACAACGCAAAAACAATACCCAGGTGTGAGTGTGACTGGTGATAGAAGCAAGGTCCGATGCTGTAAAGAGCAATATTGCATATGAACCTGGAATGTCAGGTCCATGAATCAAGGCAAATTGGAAGTGGTCAAACAAGAGATGGTGAGAGTGCTTGCAGACTTCTGGATTGCAGCCATTCTGACTAGTGTGAAGTGGTACCTCATTGTGGTTTTGATTTGCATTTCTCTGATAATGAGTGATGTTGAGCATCTTTTCATGTGTTTGTTAGCCATCCGTATGTCTTCTTTGGAGAAATGTCTATTTAGGTCTTTGGCCCATTTTTTGATTGGGTCATTTATTTTTCTGGAATTGAGCTGCATAAGTTGCTAGTATATTTTTGAGATTAGTTGTTTGTCAGTTGCTTCATTTGCTATTATATTCTCCCGTTCAGAAGGCTGTCTTTTCACTTTGCTTATATTTTCCTTTGTTGAGAAGAAGCTTTTAATTTTAATTAGATCCCATTTGTTTATTAAGAAATGAATCGCCAGTCTATGTCCGATGCAGGATGCAGGATGCTTGGGGCTGGTGCATGGGGAGGACCCAGAGAGATGTTATGGGGTGGGAGGTGGGAGGGGGTTCATGTTTGGAGATGCATGTACACTCGTGGTGAACTCATGTCAATGTTTGGCAAAACCAATACAGTATTGTAAAGTAAACTAAAGTTAAAATAAAAAAAAAAATAAAAAGAGATGGTGAGAGTGAACATAGACATTCTAGGAATGAGCAAACTAAAATGGACTGTAAGGGGTGAATTTAACTCAGATGACCATTATATCTACTACTGCGGGCAGGAATCCCTCAGAAGAAATGGAGTAGCCATCATGGTCAACAAGAGTCCGAAATGCAGTACTTGGATGCAATCTCAAAAATGACAGAATGATCTCTGTTCATCTCCAAGGCAAACCATTCAATATCACAATTATTCAAGTGTATGCCCCAACCAGTAACACTGAGGAAACTGAAGTTGAATGGTTTTATGAAGACCTACAAGGTCTTTTAGAACTAACACCCCCAAAAAGATGTCCTTTTCATTATAGGGGCCTGGAATGCAAAGGTAGGAAGTCAGGAAACACCTAGAGTAACAGGCAAATTTGGCCTCAGATTATGGAATGAAGCAGGGCAAAGACTAATAGAGTTTTGCCAAGAAAATGCATTGTTCATAGCAAACACCCTCTTCCAACAACACAAGAGAAGACTCTACACATGGACATCACCAGATGGTCAACACTGAAATCAGATTGATTATGTTCTTTGCAGCCAAAGATGGAGAAGCTCTATACAGTCAACAGAAACAAGACCAGGAGCTGACTGTGGCTCAGATCATGAACTCCTTATAACCAAATTCAGACTCAAATTGAAGAAAGTAGGGAAAACCACTAAATCATTCAGATATGACCTAAATGAAATCCACTATAATTATACAGTGGAAGTGAGAAATAGATTCAAAGGACTAGATCTGATAGATAGAGTGCCTGATGAACTATGGAATGGACTGAGGATCATGACATTGTACAGGAGACAGGGATCAAGATCATCCCCATGGAAAAGAAATGCAAAAAAGCAAAATGGCTGTCTGGGGAGGCCTTACAAATAGCTGTGAAAAGAAGAGAGGTGAAAAGCAAAGGTTAAAAGGACAGATAAAAGCATCTGAATGCAGAGTTCCAAAGAATAACAAGGAGAGATAACAAAGCCTTCTTCAGTGATCAATGCTAAGAAATAGAGGAAAAGAACAGAATGGGAAAGACTAGAGATCTCTTCAAGAAAATTAGAGATACCAAGGGAACATTTCATGCAAAGATGGGCTCGATAAAGGGCAGAAAGGGTATGGACCTAACAGAAGCAGAAGATATTAAGAAGAGATGGCAAGATTACATGGAAGAACTGTACAAAAAAGATCTTCACGACCCAGATAATCATGATGATGTGATCACTAACCTAGAGCCAGACATCTTGGAAAATGAAGTCAAGTGGGCCTTAGAATGAATCACTATGAACAAAGCCAGTGGAGGTGATGGAATTCCAGTTGAGCTATTTCAAATCCTGAAAAATGATACTGTGAAAGTGCTGTGTGCAATATTCCAGCAAATTTGGAAAACTCAGCAGTGGCCACAGGACTGGAAAAGGTCAGTTTTCATTCCAATCCCAAAGAAAGGCAATGCCAAAGAATGCTCAAACTACTGCACAATTGCACTCATCTCACACACTAGTAAAGTAATGCTCAAAATTCTCCAAGCCAGGCTTCAGTAATACGTGAACCGTGAACTTCAAGATGTTCAAGTTGGTTTTAGAAAAGGTAGAGGAACCAGAGATCAAATTGCCAACATCTGCTGGATCACGGAAAAAGTAAGAGAGTTCCAGAAAAACATCGATTTCTGCTTTATTGACTATGCCAAAGCCTTTGACTGTGTGGATCACAGTAAACAGTGGAAAATTCTGAAGGAGATGGGAATACCAGACCACCTGACTAGCCTCTTGAGAAATCTGTGTGCAGGTCAGGAAGAAACAGTTATAACTGAACATGGAACAACAGACTGTTTCCAAATGGGAAAAGGAATACATCAAGACTGCATATTGTCACCCTGCTTATTTAACTTACATGCAGGGTACATCACGAGAAACGCTGGACTGGAAGAAGCACAAGCTGGAATCAAGATTGCTGGGAGAAATATTAATGACCTCAGATATGCAGGTGAAACCACCCTCATAGCATAAGGTGAAGAGGAACTGAAAAGCCTCTTGATGAAAGTGAAAGTGGAGAGTGAAAAGGTTGTCTTAAAGCTCAACATTCAGAAAACGAAGATCATGGCATCTGGTCCCATCACTTCATGGCAAATAGCAGGAGAAAGAGTGGAAACAGTGTCAGCCTTTATTTTGGGGGGCTCCAAAATCACTGCAGATGGTGACTGCAGCCATGAAATTAGAAGACGCTTACTCCTTGGAAGGAAAGTTATGACCAACCTAGATAGTATATTCAAAAGCAGAGACATTACTTTGCCAACAAAGGTCCGTCTAGTCAAGGCTATGGTTTTCCCAGTAGTCATGTATGGATGTGAAAGTTGGACTGTGAAGAAGGCTGAGTGCCAAAGAATTGATGCTTTTGAACTGCGGTGTTGGAGAAGACTCTTGAGAGTCCCTTGGACTGCAAGGAGATCCAACCAATCCATTCTGAAGGAGATCAGCCCTGGGATTTCTTTGGAAGGAATGGTGCTAAAGCTGAAACTCCAGTACTTTGGCCCCCTCATACAAAGATCTGACTCATTGGAAAATACTCTGATGCTGGGAGGAATTGGGGGCAGGAGGAGAAGGGGATGACAGAGGATGAGATGGCTGGATGGAATCACTGACTCAATGGATGTGAGTCTGAGTGAACTCCGGGAGTTGGTGATGGACAGGGAGGCCTGGCGTGCTGCGATTCATGGGTTCGCAAATATTCAGACACGACTGCATGACTGAACTGAACTGAACTGAACTGAAGAATCTCTTTTTAACAGAAGTGTGAAAAAGAAGAAAACGTGCAAATAAAAATTATTTAACGCTAAAGAAATGTAAGTGATTTAGCGTTATATTTGCATATTTAAATGGTTAAATTTTATGCAAAAGTAGGGTGTTATTGATGAATTTGAAAACACATATATAATATTGTGTAGATAATGTATCAATATATAGATTTCTGCCTTATTTTAATTCATCATTCCTCCTTTAACAATATTACACAGAAGTCATAGACTTGAAAGACAATGACCATTTCTAACATATCTTTTAGTATGAAAGTCTTGCTCATTATATTCTATACATTAGTGTTTTATTAAATGGGGACTCTATTGACAGTAGTCCATTTTTTTTAAAATAAGAAAACATACATGTATGACACATCAATATGACACATCAATAAAACCATATTTATATAAACTGCTATGTCTCTAGTATGGGCTTCCCTAGTGGCTCAGACGGTAAAGCGTCTGTCTGCAATGCAGGAGACCCGAGTTCAATCCCTGGGTTGGGAAGATCCCTTTGAGAAGGAAATGGCAGCCCACTCCAGTATTCTTACCTGGAAAATCCCATGGACCACGGAGCCTGGTAGGCTACAGTCCTTGAGGTCGAAAAGAGTTGGGCACGACTGAGCGACTTCACTTTTCATGTCTCTAGTATTGCTTCAGATAAAATGCTTCTTTCAAGATGCTAGGAATGATCTGTTTTCCTATCTTCCTTTTCATCTCAGCGTCATAGGCTCATGTGGTATTCTCTCAACTACACATAACTTCCAAACAGTCTCTTTTTATCCAATTTACTTACAGATTTAAAAAGAAATGTTATTCAAATCATTATTTAACCAAGTAAGCATTATTTTCTGACCAATGAACCCTGTTTCAATCACTGTCTTAGTCACTGTGNGTCTTAGTCGTTGTGGATATAAAAGAGATGAAATGCATATTTTCTTAAACCATAAATTGAAATCTTACTTTCCATGATATAATGTTTATGTTTCTTAATTTTTAAGGGGTTAAAATAGTGAAATTTGAGATTAAATCAAAAGAAAATAGTGTCTTAAAGGACGAATAAATTCTTCATATATGTGTTTAACACTTTGATTGCTTTCAGTTCAGTTCAGTCACTCAGTTGTGTCTGACTCTTTGCGACCCCATGAATCGCAGCACACCAGGCCTCCCTGTCCATCACCAACACCCGGAGTTCACTCAGACTCACATCCATCAAGTCAGTGATGCCATCCAGCTATCCCATCCTCTGTCGTCCCCTTCTTCTCCTGCCCTTAATCACCCCAGCATCAGAATCTTTTCCAGTGAGTCAACTCTTCGCACGAGGTGGCCTAACTACTGAAGTTTCAGCTTTAGCAACATTCTTACCAAAGGAATCCCAGAACTGTTCTCCTTTAGGAGGGACTGGTTGGATCTCCTTGCAGTCCATGGGACTCTCAAGAGTCTTCTCCAGCACCACAGTTCAAAAGCATCAAGTCTTTGGTGCTCAGCCTTCTTCACAGTCCAACTCTCACATCCGTACATTACCACAGGAAAAACCATAGCCTGGACTAGACAGACCTTAGTCAGCAAGGTAATGTCTCTTCTGCTTTTCAATATGCTGTCTAGGTTGGTCATAACTTTTCTTCCAAAGAGTAAGCACCTTTTACTTTCATGGCTGCAATCACCATCTACAGTGATTTTGGAGACCAGAAAAATAAAGTCTGACATTGTTTCCACTCTTTCTCCTTCTATTTGCCATGAAGTGATGGGACCAGATGCCATGATCTTCATTTTCTGAATGTTGAGCTTTAAGCCAACTTTTTTACTCTCCTCTCTCACTTTCATCAATGGGCTTTTTAGTTCCTCTTCACTTTCTGCATAAGGGTGGTGTCATCTGCATGTCTGAGGTTATTGATATTTCTCCTGGCAATCTTGACTCCAGCTTGCACTTCTTCTAGTCCAGCATTTCTCATGATGTACTCTGCATATAAGTTAAATATGCAGGGTGACATATACAGCCTTGACGTACTCCTTTTCCTATTTGAAACCAGTCTGTTGTTCCATGTCCACTTCTAACTGTTGCTTCCTGACCTGCGTACAGATTTCTCAGGAGTCTGGTCAGGTGGTCTGGTATTCCCATCTCTTTCAGAAATTTTCACAGTTTATTGTGATCCACAGAGTCAAAGGCTTTGGCATAGTCAATAAAGCAGAAATCGATGTTTTTCTGGAACACTCTTGCTTTTTCCATGATCCAGCGGATGTTGGCAATTTAATCTCTGATTCCTCTGCCTTTTCTAAAACCAGCTTGAACATCTTGAAGTTCCTGGTTCACGTATTGCTGAAGCCTGGCTTGGAGAATTTTGATCATTATTTAACTAGCATGTGAGATGAGTGCAATTCTGAGGTAGTTTGAGCATTCTTCGGCATTGCCTTTCCTTGTGATTGGAATGAAAACTGACCTTTTCCAGTCCTGTGGTCACTGTTGAGTTTTCCAAATTTGCTGGCATATTGAGTGCAGCACTTTCACAGCATCATCTTTCAGGATTTGAAAGAGCTCCACTGGAATTCCATAACCTCCACTAGCTTTGTTTGTAGTGATGCTTTCTAAGGCCCACTTGACTTCACATTCTAGGATGTCTGGCTCTAGATGAGTGATCACACCATCGTGATTATCTCAGTCATGAAGACATTTTTTGTACAGTTCTTCTGTGTATTCTTGCCACCTCTTCTTAATATCTTCTGCTTCTGTTAGGTCCATACCATTTCTGTCCTTTATCGAGCCCATCTTTGCATGACATTTTCCCTTGGTATCTCTAATTTTCTTGAAGAGATCTCTAGTCTTTCCCATTCTGCTGTTTTCCTCTATTTCTTTACATTGATCGCTGAAGAAGGCTTTCTTATGTCTTCTTGCTATTCTTTGGAACTCTACATTGAGATGCTTATATGTTTCCTTTTCTCCTTTGTTTTCGCCTCTCTTCTTTTCACAGCTATTTGTAAGAGCTCCCCAGCCAGCCATTTTGTTTTTTTGCATTTCTTTTCCATGGGGATGTTCTTGATCCCTGTCTCCTGTACAATGTCACAAACCTCACTCCATAGTTCATCAGGCACTCTGTCTATCAGGTCTAGGCCCTTAAATCTATTTCTCACTTCCACTGTATAATCATAAGGGATTTGATAGGTCATACATGAATGATCTAGTGGTTTTCCCTACTTTCTTCAATTTGTATCTGAATTTGGTAATAAGGAGTTCATGATCTGAGCCACAGTCAGCTCCTGGTCTTGTTTCTGTTGACTGTATAGAGCTTCTCCATCTTTTGCTGCACAGAATATAATCAATCTGATTTTGGTGTTGACCATCTGGTGATGTCCATGTGTA
>SJYQ01010279.1:79290-110300 GCA_006410935.1 Redunca redunca | reverse complement strand
CACCAACTCGATGGACATGAGTTTGAGTGAACTCTGGGAGTTGGTGATGGACAGGGAAGCCTGGCACGCTGCGATTCATGGGGTCGCGAAGAGTTGGACACGACTGAGCGACTGAACTGAACTGAACCGAACTGAGGGGAACTAATATTCACTGGAAGGACAGATACTGAAGCTGAAACTCCAATACTTTGCTTACCTGATGCAAAGAGCTGATACTTTGGAAAACACTCCAACACTGGGAAAGGAGGAAATTGAAGGGGGTGACAGAGGATGAGATGGTTGAAGGGCATCACCAACTCAATGCACATGAGTTTGAGCAACCTCTAGGAGATAGTGAAGGACAGGGAAGCCTCATGTGCTGCCATCCATGGGGTCGCAAAGAGTGGGACACAGCTTAGTGACTCAGCAACAAGGGAACTAAACTTTCACATGCCACAGGGCAACTAATCCTGCATGCCAACACTAGAGAAAATACCACAGCTAGAGAATCCCACGTGCTGGAGAGAAGACTCAGTGCAGCTAAAAAAATTTAAAGTTAAAAAAATAAAGCTTGAAGTAATATATGTGTTTCCATCCAAAGCAGCCATGAAAGGGGGGTTGATAGCCCTAGTGATGGGTCAGGAAAGGTGCTGAAGACAAGCTGTCATCAAGGGCCTCATCCAAAGGCCACCAGGGGCAAAAGGTAGGCTGTCAAAGTCGTCAAAACTAGGTCTGTTTATCTTGCAGCGGTAAGGGACAGTCGCCCAGAGGAACCACGAAGCGGGATTGGGGGCGGTTGGGGTTGAGAAGGTTTCTTAGAGACTTTGGCCTTGGGTGATTCTATGGTGGGATTAAGGAAGCAGGTTCTGGATTGGATATTGTCAAGGAGCAAGGGTAGTTTGCTCATGGGGTGTCTTAACACGCTTTACGTAGGAGAGAGTAAAAAAGCAGGAATCATTCACATTAATAAAAGGAGGGGGTGTTCATTTATCTTTGTGGCTCTGAATGGCTTTTTCTCTGCCGTGTTCAAAACACAGATGCAGCGTGACCCTGGCTGAGTCCAGCTTCACTGGGACTCAGTCTGTATTCTGTGAACACTGAGTACAGTTTATACTCAGATGGGAACATCAGGGTCTGGCCAACAGCAGAGCCAGTTTTCACTTCCTCATTGATAAAAGAGAAAAAATCTGATTTCTAAATTTGGAAACACACACACACTTGTGTGTGTATGTGTGTCACACCACACATGTATATGTATATACTTGTGTGTATGATGTGTTTGTATGACAGAAATCAAATATGTGATTTATTAACAGTGATTCTTCTTTTTTTTTTAGTAGTTGACAAGCCTTTGTGGTATTTTTAAGGTCTGAAAGTTTCACATAAAATAAATTCTGGCTTCTGCTGAGTGAAAAGGGGAAGATTTGGCAACAATAAGCTCACATGAATTTCTTTTCTAAAACGAATTATACCAGGATCTTTTGGATAAAGAAGGCACCGAAACCCTCAAGCCCTGCCCTGCTCTCTGATATTTAAAATTAGGAAAGTTCATTGTGATGCTCCTGACCCCATAGAGACCCCATATGCTAGTCATCCCCACAGAGAATTCATAGTAAAGAAAAGGAAATCTGGGTTTATGGGAGGAGCTGAGGTCACATGGCTGAAAGCCCCTCTGGATCCAACTGCCACGCTTGGGATAGTGCTTAGAAAGAAGAGCTGAGTGTAGGATGTTTCCCAGGGGAGTTGAAATTTGGTGTCAAGCAGAAGGCACACCTGTGGTATCAACAGGAAGGCTCAGACCAGCCAGAGAGAGCTGCTGCAGTAGAGAAGCGTCCAGAGGACGGTGCAAGACCTGGGTTCAGCAGCGGTGCCTTGCCAGGTCTCCTGCATCGCAGGCAGGTTCTTTATCGGACGAGCCGCAAGGGAAGCCCGTTAGTTGCTCAGTTGTGTCCAACTCTTTGTGACCCCATGGATGGTAGTCCAGCAGGCTCCTCTGTCCGTGGAATTCTCCAGGCAAGAATACCAGAGTGGGTAGCTAGTCCCTTCTCCAGGAGAACCCCCCCCAACCCAGGGATTGAGCCTGGTTCTCCAGCAGTAAAGGCAGATTCTTTACCGTCTGAGCCACCAGGGAAGCCCTAGGTAGCAGCAGGCACAATAGTAGAAAAGGATTTATTGGAAGGCTGGGCAGCCTCCAGTAAACAGACTCCAGGCCACTGAGTGGATAACTGGGACCTCAGGCTTTGCCACCTGTTCTCTTATCTCAGCAAGTGGACAGTCCACCTAAGTTCTGTGACAAGTGCTCAGCTGACTTTTCTCTGTGTGGTCAGCCTGGCTTCTTTCCTGAATGAGAAGGCTCTATGTGACTGGGCTCCAAAGTCACTGCAGATGGTGACTGCAGTCATGAAATTAAAAGACGCTTACTGATTGGAAGGAAAGTTATGACCAACCTAGACAGCATATTAAAAAGCAGAGACATTACTTTGTCAACAGAGGTCCGTCTAGTCAAGGCTATGGTTTTTCCAGTAGTCATGTATGGATGTGAGAGTTGGACTATAAAGAAAGCTGAGCGCCAGAGAATTGATGCTTTTGAACTGTGGTATTGGAGAAGACTCTTGAGAGTCCCTTGGACTGCAAGGAGATCTAACCTGTCAATCCTAAAGGAAATCAGTCCTGAATATTCATTGGAAGGACTGATGCTGAAGATGAAACTCCAATACTTTGGCCACCTGATGCGAAGAACTGAATTATTGGAAAAGACCCTGATGCTGGAAAAGATTGAGGGCAGGAGGAGAAGGGGACAACAAAGGATGAGATGGCTGGATGTCATCCTGACTCAATGGACATGAGTTTGAGTAAACCCCGGGAGTTGGTGATGGACAGGGAGGCCTGGCGTGCTGTGGTTCATGGGGTTGCAAAGAGTTGGACACAACTGAGCGACTGAACTGAACTGATAGGACTGAGTCCCATCTACCTCTCTGCCTTCATCTCATAGCATGCGGGCTCTTCCTCACTCTGCTCCAGCCACACTGGCTGCTTTGTAAGCACACTCTGCACATTCTACCTCAGGGCCTTTGCACCTGCTGCTTTCTTGGCCCGAGGTCTTCATAAAACTGGACATTTTTCATCAGTCAGAACTTCTCTGCCCACTCTGTCTAAATAAGTCTGCCCTCTCACCTTCCATCACTCTCTATCCTATTACTGTTTTATTTTTCTTCATAGCACATGTTACTCTCTGAAATGGTTCCATTTACTCTTTTTATGGTCAATAATTGCTTTTACTTTTTCACTGAAATTCATGTTTGTCTGTCTTGATCATCGACAAATTGCCAGTGTGTAGGATCGTGCCTGGCACATAGTAGGAGCTTCATAGCTATTTGTTGAATAAATGGTGACCCTTTCATTCTTTTCACTGGGGGCCAGTTCACAGCCGCCTGTCCCTGACTGATCTCTCGTGGGAAGCGTGGCAGGTGTGCTGTGCTGGACAAAGCCTTGGACTTGGGGTTCACTCCACCACTGTCATTTTTTTATGCTTTGAGGCTCTAAAAGATGTACAATGAGTTAACCATATAAGCTGTGAACTCGTTCTTAGGGGGAGGGTAAGTCAATCTTTGGTGTGTTTGTGAACTCTGGAGGGGGTGGAGAATACGAGTAACCAGCTTTCTGAAGCAGACTGAGAGCCAGAAAAGTGCATTTTTTTAAAAAAGCCTCTATGGGCACAGAAGCTGACTCGGCCACACCTTCCTGGAAGACTGAGGCCAGTGTCGTGCCAGTGGGCACCTTGGGGAACAGTGGAAGAGCCCAGCCCTGGAGGTCCCCCTGCAGCAGGAGTGAGGAAGGTGCCTAGTGTGGGCAGAGCTGCCTCACTGAGCCAGGCGGAAGCTGGCTCTAGGAGTTCCCTAGGGCAGGACGCCCCGGGAGGAGGGGAAGGAGCTGTGGATGTTCAAAAGTCTCCCAAATTTCAGTTCCTGTCTGTTCTGGGGAGCCTGGCTTACCTCCTCTGGGCAGAATTAGCTGCTCCTTCTCCAGGGCTCCTGCTGAAAATGGCCCATGAATCTGTGAATGCCATCATCTGGCTATATGGATATTTTTATCCATGTATCTCTTTCTGTTCTAAATTCTAAACTCTTGGGATGAAGGAACCATGAGTTTTCAACTTAAATCCAGAGGCAGCATCAGGCAGGACTGCTTTTCCAGGGCTGCCACTGAAAATGGCTCCTACGTGGGTGATGGCGATTACTGGTTTGATTGGAATTGTTTATTCATAGGGATGCCTCTCTGTTGGCAGAAGTCATGTGTTTCGATCTTGTGTGCCCAGCTCTGAGAATGTAGGATGGACAGTCAGCAACGGTTTGCTGAATGATAAAAGAGCAATCCAGATTGCCTGGTGGAATTCCCATTCGCATGAGAATCCTATGAATGTACACACAATTGTGGCTCTGTCTGTGACATCTCTCTCCGAAACTTTAGATTAGAAGGACTATAGCCAGCGTGGAGTTTTGTCTCTTTCAAAACACCTACTACCTTTTTTTTGAACAGTAAAAGGTAACTGAAGGATGCTATGGGAAGATGACCATCCATGGAGCTCTTGCAGGAACACCCTCACGACAATGCGTTTTCTGATTGATAGAGGGAACCACTCAAAACAAGACTTGAACCCAGGTCAAGGGGAGGCCAGAGCCAGACCCTTCTGATGCATTAGGCCACCTGAGGGGCCATAATGGAACCTCTCTGATTCAGTGACTGTGAGCTCGAATCATCTGCCCTCTTCCAGCACATGTGGGGAGAAAGTTATTCAGGCTCACGGCTGGGAGCCTACCAGAACCAAGATTCCTGCAGGGGAGGTTGAGGGGTATTTGGGCACTTGCTGGACACAGGTTGCTCTGCAGAAGGGCATGGCTTCTGGAGGCCTCTAATTACCAGCTAATGATTGACGTGGCTGCCAGGGCCCCAGACTAAACAGGCAATGGGCCCCCCCATGACCTCACCCACTGATCTTATCTGCAACAGGAGGGCACCAGCCACACAGTGGCTTTGCTTCTAGGACACATACAAACTGCCGTCCTCGGGGGCCCGGTGCGGCCAGAAGACGGCCCCCTTGTCCAGCCCTGCCGGTCCTGGCCTTGCTGAGCAGGTGGCCCGTCGTCTCCCGGCAGCACCCCACACCCAGTGTCCGTGAGGGCGACGTGTCAGCACTGCTCTCCATGGCCTTCAGCCCTTCAGACTCCACTGCAGCGGAGACGCCTGTTGTCTCTGGAGAGGTTCCCCAAGCTCAGATCAAAGCTGTTCACTCTCCCATGAGCGCCACTCCCAGGCCTTTCCATCCATTGCTGGGATCTTCTTCCTGGATCTGCTCTTTCCCAACTCCGCCAGCTGAGAATTCAGCAGTTCATGGGCTGAGTTCCTTGTGGTTGTGAATATTCAAGCCGAAATATTCAAGCTTGGGGAGGCTTTCTTTGTGACTCTGAGGCCTGTAGTTCTAGGATCCCCCTTATTTCTGATAAGCCCTGCAGAGGAACAGTGTGGACCCTGGGGTTGACCCTCTTCTCCTGGAAAGCCATGCATTAGTGGGCACACCGTTCGTCCATCTCCCTGCACCTCCAGCTTCTCATCTGTACAATGGGATGTTAACAGCCACCTTACAGGATTATTGTGAGGCAAGTGGAAGTTTATAAAACTCCTTGCACAGGGTGGCTGTGGGCCAAGGTAGGTCTGTGCAGGAACCCTGGCCACGGGCCTGAACTGAAGCATTTGAGGGTGGACGAGAAGCCCATTGCCCAGTGGCAGGGCAATTCAAGTGCCTGCTCCCTTCTCTCCCTTATTTCTATACTCCTTAGATATGGATTTCATGTTTCCCTGTTGCCCAAACATAAATTGCAAGTGCAAGGTCCTAGGGCAGAAATGAGCTTAAGGAGTTCCAGGAACAGAAAGAAGGCTACACAGTGGGGAAGCAGTGGGAGAGGGAAAGAACAGGAGGACAGGTGGGCAGGAGAGTTGCCGTGCTTTGCACGGCTGCCACTAGTGCAAGGCCCCTCCTCATCTCCTGCCTCCCCAAATTCAGAAGAGACTGCTTGGCTCTGAACTCCTTCCACGTTTGAGTTGCACTCTCTCATGTACATCAAACACTTTCTGACTTGGAAGTTATTCTGGGCTCGTCTGACTCTGAGAGCTCCCTGAGGGCATCACGACCATTATATTTTCATCTCTGTCTCGGGGCCCAGGGACTGGCGGGCACAGGAAAGTTCTCAGAGTTGACTGAGTGTTTGAATCAGCTGTCACAGCGGGGCAGAGAGTGTTAATAACGCAGGAACCTGTGTCAGGAAGCACTGATGTTTCCAGCTCTCGCGTGAATCTTGTACCACTCAAGCAATCAGAGCATCATGTTATGTGTGGCCAGTGAGAAATCTCCTTGCATCACCATGCTTTCTCAGAGTTGGGCTATGAATCCCTCATCTCAGAAACGTTCATAGACATTGGGGATTGGGCTTCTCAGGTGGCGCTAGTGATCCGCCTGCTAGTGAAGGAGTCTTACAAGATGTGGGTTTCACCCCTGGTTCGGGAAGATCCCCTGGAGGAAGGTGTGGCAACCCACTCCAGTCTTCCTGCCAGGAGAATCCCATGGAGAGAAGGGGCCTGGCAAGCTACAGTCCATGGGGTCACACTGAGTTGGACATGGCTGAAGCGACTGAACACGTGTGCGTGTGATTGGAGCACCTAGGGCTGGCCCGGCATGTCTGTCTTCAGACAGGCCCTCTCTGTGTGGAATCTCGGCGACGGCTAGCTGGGCCTCTTCACGATGTGGCAGCCTCATGGTAGGACTGATAAAATAAGGATTCCAGCACACAGGCGCCAGTGAACTGAGCAGAAAATGAATCTCCTTTTATGACCTAGCCTCCGAGGTCATATGATGCCATTTATGCCATGTTCTACTGGTGAAGAAGTTCCCAAAGTTGGCTCAAATTCCAGGGAACCCCACTTCTTGATGAGAAGAGTGACCAGAATACGCCGATACTCTTGAAAACTGCTGCATGATGTTATCTCTACTCTCTCTTACCACAGATTGGTTTAGGGCTGTTTGTGACCTATTTCTGGCCAATGAGAAATAAAGTTTCTGAGGACACTTTTTTCTTTCATGATGAAGAAAGAATACTCCCTTTATGTCATCTCCCTTCTTTCCTGGGATACCTTTATGATACTTGGAGCTGCGGCAGCCGTATTGCAAGCATGAGTGAAGATACTGGTGATAGAATGGTAGGGATAGATGGAAGCTGGGACGTATGTGGGTCCTTGATGACATGATTGAACTACTGCCTCCAGCCTGGAATCACTTATGACCAGATTCCTTGATATACAGAAGTAACAAACCCCCACTGTACAAGTCCCTTTGTCTGCACTTTGTTACTTGCTACTGACCTCATCCCAACTAATGCTCGCTAGTGCGATGATGAAACACATAGGCTTTGAAACAAGATCTCTCTGTGCTTAAATTCTACCTCTTCTTTTAGCCACTGCATAACCTTGGGCAAACCCTTAACCTCCATTTCCTTACTTAGAAATGAAGGGAATAACTTTGCTTACCTCACTGCACTGATAGGAGGATTACGGAGATCATGTATGTAACATTTTGCAACATAGATCTTGATATATCCTCCAAGCCGTAACTAAGGATGTGTAGTGATTCTAAACCAAAATGGCAGGAGCTGTCACCTTTGTGAACTCCACAGTTTTGTGAGGTGGGTGTTTACATCTCTACTTTTGGAAGATGGAAATTAAGGGTCAGGAAGGTAAAGAGATTAGTCGTAAGTCACATGGCCCGTTGGGGGTGGAGTCAGGGCTTCCTGTCTGCTGAGTCTATCTGAGCCTTCCTTTTCCAATTGGGCGTTTCATAATGACTCTTACAGTCTTTGTTTCCTTGGAGAACCAGCCTGTTGAGATGGTGTTCTCTGAGACCCGAAGCTTCTCCATTATTCACGCTTCCCACCATCACGCTCTGTCAACTATCCATTCCTGTTAATTCAGCTTAGCTATATCCTCCTAATGGAAATAGTGAGAGACTTCATTTTCTTGGGCTCCAAAATCACTGCAGATGGTGACTGCAGCCATGAAATTAAAAGATGCTTGCTCCTTGGAAGAAAAACTAGAACAACTTAGATAGCATATTAAAAAGCAGAGATGTTACTTTGCCAACAAAGGTCCATCTAGTCAAAACTATGGTGTTTCCAGTAGTCATGTATGGATGTGAGAGTTGGACCATAAAGAAAGCTGAGAAGAACTGATGCTTTTGAACTGTGGTCTTGAGAGTCCCTTGGACTGCAAGGAGGTCCAACCAGTCCATCCTAAAGGAAATCAGTCCTGAATATTCATTGGAAGGACTGATGCTGAAGCTGAAACTCCAATACTTTGGCCACCTGATGTGAAGAACTGACTCATTTGAAAAGACTCTGATGCTGGGAAAGATTGAAGGTGGGAGGAGAAGGGGACAACAGAGGATGAGATGGTTGGATGGCATCACTGACTCGATGAACATGAGTTTGCGCAGGCTCCGGGAGTTGGTGACGGACAAGAAAGCCTGGTGTGCTGCAGTCCATGGGGTCACAAAGAGTCAGACATGACTGAGAGACTGAACTGACTGATATCCTCCCAAAGTTGCCTCCTCCCCATCCCTAAGGCCAACACCTGTCTAGGCCAACCTCCCTCACTGGGGTCACTGTAGGGTCCTATGAGTGGCCTTCCCATGTTTTCCCACAGTCCCTCAAGTCTAGAGGATTCTTTTCAAAACACAATCAGCTTACATCCCTCCAGTAGCTCTTCACTCCTGGTGGAAAACGCAAACTCCCCCTGAGGGCTCCAGCCTGCAGCCCCCTGCTGAGTTCTGAATACCCCACTCCCTTCCTCACTACAATTAAAGCCTTGCCCTCCCACTGCCCGGCTGCAGGCACCCGGTCCCACTCCGGCCAACTCCTCCTGTCTCTGTCTCCTGTCTTTATACCGCACAGCTTTTCATTGTGTGACTCTCCACCTGATTTTGAGTCGTTTCAGGCCTCACCTCGGCTGTGAGCCCCACGTGGGCAGTGAGGCAGTGTGGACTAGTGGCTAGGAGGATGGTCTCTGGACTCAGACCAAGTTCATATCCTAGTTTGCTGCTTTTTGTAGACCTGTCCCAGGACAAGTTTTACAGCTTCTTTCTGCCTTATTTTCCTAGTCTGTTAAATGAGGCTGAGGCATGGACCCACCTCATGGGGTTGCTATGAACATTAAATGAAGCAAATCCATGTAATATTATTAGAGCAGAACATGGGTCCTGGGCAGCACCCAATGAAAGGAGCGACTTATTCTTCTGGTTCTGTGGGCTGCACCACCGCCCCCCACCCCCCTGGTGTCTGACATGGAGAGCCCCAGGAAGTGCTTAGTTGAGGGGCAAATGGCTTGTTATTCCTGTTCCCAGGCCTGTTGAGGTGGGAAGCTGGATACTGTCCCTGATTTGCTGAGAAGGAAACACAGTGGAGAAGCAATCTTCCTGGGACATACAGCAAGTCAGAGGTGGAGACAAGGGTCGAGCTCAAGGCTCTTGATTTTCACATCTCTGTCCCCCATCCATTCAGGGGATGGATGAGGCCCTGGGGAAAGGTGGCTGAATCCTCAGCAGGGGAGCACAAGGGACTCAGGCTGTCTCCTCCTCCCGGGGTCAAAGCTGGAGCTCTGATGCCTATCAAGATGGCCGTACAGTCCTCCCTGGGCACAGAGCCAGCGGGGTGATTAGGAGGCATCTCGCAGATGTCCTTGGGGACAAAGAAGCCAGGCAGGGAGGGGTAGAGGCCCCAGATCCAGAAGTGAAACACAGTGAGAGCCAGATCCCTAGTGTTATCTGAGCACCCACCATGTGCCCAGCCCGGGGCTGGGGGTGTCTGCCCAGGTGGTACACGAGCCTCCCCTCTTGCATGGAGTGAGCTTCCAAAATATAGATCTCACCTCGTTTGTCCTCTGCCTACAGCTCTTTCCTGGCCTCCCTTGGCCTGGCATTGGAGACCCTTGCCCTGGCTTGCGTCCCTCTGAAACTCTCACATTTATTCACCTGCTGGTGTCTTGTGCATGTCTCTCCTGTACACTTCAAGCTCTGCTTAAAGATCTCTGTTGGACCTCCAGTGTCTCTCACAGCACCTGGAATCCTCTGATGCTCAGTGGATAGCCCTTAAATGCATGAATAAATGGGTGAATGAGGATGGCCCCAGCTACCTCTCTAGTCACATCCCCTAACAGTATCCCCCTGTCCCCATCCTAGATTTTATGTTCCAACAACAAAGAGCCCATTTGCAGTTCCCAGACAATGTCCTTTCATGCCTCTATGCCATTGCACGCACCATTTTCTGCCTGTAGTGCCCTTCTTTCTTAGCTTCCTGATACCTATCCACCCATCAGGTCTCAGCCCTTCTTGATCTTTTCTTTTCCTGTCTCCAACTTTCACATTCCTCCTTCTCATTCTCCCAAGGCCTCTTTCTTGCTCTTTGGGAATTAACAATATCTTGAACCATGAGCTCTTTAAGAATGCCACACCTGACCCATCTCCTCAACATCAGAACCTAGCCAGGTCCTTAGACTTGGCATGCACTTGTAAACAGTTGCTGAAAGATGAATTAATTTAATCCTCATATACCCTAGGCATTGGAAATCCTTTGCATTTGGTAAATGTGCTTACTACTGGTAAGCAGCAAAACCTGTTTGATCCTAGGCATGGAGCTGAGTGGTCTATCTCTTAGGCCGTGGAATCCAACAGATCTTGGCTCTGCCACAGACCAGCTGTAACACAGGGACAGTTTTTCATCTTTCCGCTTATAAAGTGGGAATAACAGGATCTTCATCACAGAGATATTGAGAGTTCAGTGAGATGATTCTCATAAAATTCTCGGCCAGAAGCCTGGCATACAATAAACACTCAATAAAAGTCTGCTGCTATTTTTGCTGTTATTGCAAATGCTGTCTTGACTCCATGTCATGCACTCCATTCTCCTAACCAATATGGTTATAGCTACACAGACTAAACTAAGAAGTGACAGCACTCAGTCAGATTGTTCTCGATCTTTGATTGCCAAGGTAGACGTCAGTGATATTTGAGATAAGCTCTGTCTCTGTCATTGATTTGAGGAAATTAGGATCTCTGATCTCAGGGTGAGGCTGGGGGTGAGGAGCTGGGAGAAGTAAGGTGGTCATCTTTGCAGGGCTTATCTCAGCCCGGAAGGAACAGCCCCAGCCGCCAGGACCTGTCCTATCCTGGCAGCCTGTAAGCCAGGAGATTGTACAGTGAAACAGCACAAACAGGACCCACCTGTCTTATCAGGACCAAAGGGTTCACCAAGCCAGACAGAGCCCTTTGTGGAATCAGGAAACTGATTAGTGATCGCTTGCTCTGTGGCTGGAGTTTTCACACACATGAGCTTTCTTGATTTTCCCCACCTCCCACTGAGTCAAAGGGCTTGGGGAGAGATTGTGGGCACCTGCCAAATAGCACATAGACATCCTCCAGCAATCCCTGCAGGTATGTGGGAACCACATGGCAACTGTGGGCCGGGAGCTTGTGAGCGAAGTAGATGTGGGTCACCTTGGGCCAGGACAACTGAGAGCCAGCGTACCTCCTCCATCCCCTCTATTTCCTCTGCCCTGGGGCCCTGGAGACCCTGTGCTCTATATGATACAGTTATGGGACAAAGCTGTGCTGTGAGTGGGGAAGCATCTTTGTTATGTGAGGAAGCATTTGTCATTGTGGCAAATCCTAGCCAAATCCTGACTAATGGGGAATTATTTTTCTCTTTTCCAGATAAGGAAATGTAACCTTCTGGACTTGAAATGACTTGCTCAAGGTCATCCAGCGAAGAAATGGCAAAGCTGGGAATGTGCTATTGGCAATTGGACTTAGTGTCTTTTTAGGACTCATTTCAAGCCAGAATTCTTTTGAAAACTAGGTAATCTCAGGGTCTGAAGTTGGGATGAGCTAAGAAAGCACAGCAAGAGAACTTACTATATATTAATAGCTCAGGGAACCCAACTCCGTGCTCTGTGGTGACCTAAATGGAAAAATAATTCAAAAAAGAAGAGTAATATGTATACATATAGCTGATTCACTTTGCTGTATAGTAGAAATTAGCACAGCATTGTAAAACAACTATACACCAATAAAAATTAACTTTAAATAAGAGAGCTCTTGGGCGGTGGTCAGTTGAGATAAGGAATCTGAGCAGGTCCAGAAAATGACATAAGCAAGTGAGGAATACCAGCCTCAGCTGAGGAAGTGGGGTTTAGGTGTGCAGCTCAGGATCCAGGTCAGAAGGAGTTATAGGGAGGGCCCGTGGTTACCTCGAGGTGAGCAGGATGAGCACGCATGGTTGAAAGATGGGCTCAGCCCCTGCAGAGGTCATTTCCATGGGCAAGATGTCTCCCCGGCTGAGAACAGTAAGTGAAGAGCCTGGGAACTCAATCAAGGCTTTGGAGAGGCAGAGGAGGAGGTGCTTCGAAAGGGAGATGTGGTATAACAAAGAATATATCTGGTTTTCATCCAGCCATGGATCTCTAAAAACCTTTAAAATTTCCTGAATGCTAATAGTGTCTTTGTTGTGCTAATGAAGAGATCACAGTGGGACCCTAATAGCCTCAGGATGGGGACTGGTCACCTGAAAGACCAAACTTATCATTCAGTTCAGTTCAGTCACTCGGTCGTGTCTGACTCTTTGAAACCCCATGGACTGCAGCACGCCAGGCCTCCCTGTCCATCACCATCTGCCGGCATTTACCCAAACTCATGTCCATTAAGTCGGTGATGCCATCTAACCATCTCATCCTCTATTGTCCCCTTCTCCTCCTTCCTTCAATCTTTCCCAGGATCAGGGTCTTTTCCAATGAGTCAGCTCTTCACATCAGGTGGCCAAAGTATTGGAGATTCATCTTCAGCATCAGTCCTTCCAATGAACACTCAGGATTGATCTCCTTTAGGATGAACTGGTTGGATATCCTTGCAGTCCAAGGGACTCTCAGGAGTCTTCTCCAACACCACAGTTCAAAAGCATCAATTCCTTGGTGCTCAGCTTTCTTTATAGTCCAACTCTCACATCCATACATGACTCCTGTAAAAACCATAGCCTTGACTAGATGGACCTTTGTTGGCAAAGTAATGTCTCTGCTTTTTAATATGCTCTCTAGGTTGGTCTTAACTTTCCTTCCAAGGAGTAAGCATCTTTTAATTTCATGGCTGCAAAACACCATCTGCAGTGATTTTGGAGCCCCCCAAAATAAAGTCTGACACTGTTTCCACTGTTTCCCCATCTATTTGCCATGAAGTGATGGGACCAGATGCCATGATCTTAAGTTTTTTGAATGTTGAGTTTTAAGCCGACTTTTTCACTCTCCTCTTTCACTTTCATCAAGAGGCTCTTCAGTTCTTCACTTCTGCCCTAAGGGTGGTGTCATCTGCATATCTGAGGTTATTGATATTTCTCCCAGCAATCTTGATTCCAGCTTGTGTTTCTTCCAGTCCAGCGTTTCTCATGATGTACTCTGCATAGAAGTTAAATAAGCAAGGTGACAATATACAGCCTTGACACACTCCTTTTCCTATTTGGAACCAGTCTGTTGTTCCATGTCCAGTTCTAATTGTTGCTTCCTGACCTGCATACAGATTTCTCAAGAGGCAGGTCAGGTTAAGCCCATCCAATTTCTGTCCTTTATTGAGCCCACCTTTGCAAAAAAATGTACCCTTGGTATCTCTAATTTTCTTGAAGAGATATCTAGGTTTTCCAATTCTTTGTTTTCCCCTATTTCTTTGCACTGATCACTGAGGAAGGTTTTCTTATCTCTCCTTGCTATTCTTTGGAACTCTGCAGTCAAATGCGTATATCTTTCCTTTTCTCCTTTGCTTTTCACTTCTCTTCTTTTCACAGCTATTTGTAAGGCCTCCCCAGACAGCCATTTTGCTTTTTTGCATTTCTTTTTGTTGGGGATGGTCTTGATCCCTGTCTCCTGTGCAGTGTCATGAACCTCTGTCCATAGTTCATCAAGCATTCTGTCTATCAGGTCTAGTCCCTTAAATCTATTTCTCACTTCCACTGTATAATCATAAGGGATTTGATTGAGGTCATACCTGAATGGTCTAGTGGTTTTTCCCTACTTTCTTCAATTTAAGTCTGAATTTGGCAATAGAGGAGTTCATGATCTGAGCCACAGTCTGCTCCCAGTCTTGTTTTTGCTGACTGTATAGAGCTTCTCCATCTTTGGCTGCAAAGAATATAATCAGTCTGATTTCAGTGTTGACTATCTGGTGATGTGCACGTGTAGAGTCTTCTCTTGTGTTGTTGGAAGAGGGTGTTTGCTATGACCTGTGCATTCTCTTGGCAAAACTCTATTCGCCTTTGCCCTGCTTCATTCTGTACTCCAAGGCCAAATCTGCCTGTTACTCCGGGTGTTTCTTGACTTCCTACTTTTGCATTCCAGTCCCGTATACTGAAAAGGACATCTTTCTTGGGTGTTAGTTCTAAAAGGTCTTGTAGGTCTTCATAGAACCGTTCAACTTCAGCTTCTTTGACAGAATGATCTCTGTTTCCAAGGCAAACCATTCAATATCACGTAAACCTATTATTCAGTTCAGTTCAGTTTAGTTCAGTCGCTCAGTCGTGTCCGACTCTTTGCGACCAGGGTTGGAACTTCGGGCCAGCCTGACTTCAAAGGAGGGGAGGGGTTGCAGACTGAGTTCAATTATGTGGCCAATGATTTACTCAGTCATGCTTACCTAATGAAATCCCAGTAGAAACTCTGACACCATGGTACAGTGGAGCTTCCTGATTGGTCAGTATATTGGTGTGCTGGGAGGGCTATGTGTCTCTGTTCCACAGAGGATAAAGAAGCTCTGAATCCTTCTCTTCAGACCTCATCCTATGTGTCTCTTCACTTGGCTGGTGCTGATCTGTATCCTTTAAAATAAAACTGTAATCATAAGTATAGCACTTTCAGTGCATTCTGTGAGTCATTCTAGAGAATTATCAAGCCTCTGGGAGCCATGGGAACCTGGAAATTTATAGTCAGCCAGTGAGAAGTGTGGGTGGCTCCTGAGACTGGTGGCTGGCATCTCAAGTGGAGGCAGTCTTACAGAAGAGATCTTAGACCTGTGGGCATGACACTAGGTCCAAAACATCCAGCTGATCTCAGAGAATTGGTGTCAGGGTGTAAATGGGGCCACAAGTATTAGTTCAACCGGGTGAAGAGTTTGAACAGAAAGGTTGTGTGCGAGGAGCCCAGAAAAAGGGATTCAGTGTGTCTGAGTCCCCACCCAGGGATGCTAGGATCCACTCCTTCTGGCGGGTCTTCCTTGCACTGGTCATGGCAAGGATTTATGCTCAGCTGAAAATTCCCAGCCACTGCGGCCATCCAATCACTCTGTTCTGTTTTTTGTTTTAATAAGATGAGCCTTATCAGCATCATCACCACTATGTTCATATGCATCCCTTCACCTTCACTACAAACGGCATCACCACCATCGCAGGGCATGGAGTAACTCAACTGATGGATGGAAAGTGGGAGGTGGCCACTTTTTTCTGCAAAGGGCCAGATAATAAGTTTTCTCAGCTTTGTGAGCCATACAGTCCCTGTTACAGCTTCTCAACAGCTTCTGTAGTACACAAGTAACCATAGACAATACATATTTACAAACACAGGCAGAAGGCTGACTTGGCCTGTGGACCATGGTTTGCTGACCTCTGATACACAGCCCCTAGCCAGGGCCAGGCACACATGGCACAGTGTATGACTTTTGTGGGCCCTAGGAACATGTGCCTTTATGGGTCTCTTCCTGGTAGCTCAGACAGTAATGAATAGGCTTGCAATGCAGGAGACCTGAGCTCGATCCCTGGGTTGGGAAGATCCCCCGGAGAAGGGAACAGCACTCCACTATTCTGACCTGGAAACTCCCCATGGACAGAGGAGCTACAGTCCATGGGGTCTGAAAGACTTGGACATGACTGAGTGATTTCCGTTTCACTTTCTAGCATAGTAGAATACTGCAGACCCTAGAAATGTTCTTTTTTTAATATGAAATTTTTGTGTTTGTGTGTGTGTGTGTGTGTTATGATTTTAAAGTAAATTAGACTATTGTCATGGGACACTGAAAGTATTGTGGGCCCCATGTGCCATGCCTGATGAATGGGTCGGCACTTGGCTCACGGTCACTGACATTGATTGTGTGCTTACCAAGTGTAAGTCTCTGTTGAATGCTTGCTACATATCCCACAACAGCCCAATGACATAGAAATTATCCCCATTTTGTAGAAGAAGAACTTGGGGGCAGAAAAAGTGAAATAATTTCTCTGATAAATGCCAGGGAGGGTCCACCAGGATCTAACACCCAGTTGACCTTACTGCAAAGCCTGAGCTCATAAAAGCTGTCCTTCCCTCTTGTCCAATTTCAGGCTGTTAAGGACTAAACATTTGTCTCCCCACTCCCATTTGTATGTTGAAACTCTAACCCAGAGTGTGGGTGTATTTGGAGATTCAGCCACTAAGGAACTAATTAAGGTTAAACCAGGTAATCAGGGTGGGGCCCTGATCTGATAAGGTTAGTTTCCTTATAAGAAGAGACATCAGAGAGCTTCTTCTCTCTCTCTCCCCAGCCCTTCTCCTTCATCCTAAAAAAAGGTCATGTGAGCACACAGTGAGACGGTGGCTGTTTGTAGCCAGGAAGAACCAGGAGAAAATAAAGTTGTGTGATTTAAGCCACCCAGTCCCTGACATTTTCTTGTGCACTTCTAGACAACAAAGATACACTCCCATCCAGCAAAGAAAAGAGGGTGGAAGGGGAGGTCTCAGTTGCTAAGTGCCTGCTGCCTGCCAACTGCTGACTCATCCATTAGGCACACAAGCACAATGCCTAGGGCCCACAATAATAATTTTGGTATCCTATCCTATGAAAATAGTTTATTTTAAAGTCATAAAGAACAAAAAATTCACATTAAAAAGAAAATTTCCAGGCCTCACAAAATTTTATTATGGTGGAAGAGATCCACAAAGGCACAAGTTCCTAGGGCCCATGAAAGCCATACCCAGCTCTGTGTGCCCCATCTTGGCTAGGCGCTTTGTGTTAGCAAACCATGGCCTGTGGGCCAATCAGCCTGCTGCCTGTCTTTGTGAGTAGGTGTTGTCCATGACTACTTTTGCACTACAAAAGCAATTAAGAAACTGTGACAGAGACTCTATGGCCCACAAAGCTGAGAACATTTATTACCTGGCCCTTTGCAAAAAAAAAAAAAAATCGGCCACATCCTACTCTATGCCCATCAGTTGAGTTAGTCCATGCTCTGTGAGGCTGTGAATTGTGTCCTAATTTTTCTAGATAAGGAAACTGATGCTGAGTGTGTCTAAACGACTTGCTGAAGATCCCACAGATGAGCAGTCTGTGACGTCTCAGAAAGCCCATGTGCTTTCTACTACGACCACTAGCTGGACTTGTTCCATCTGCCTTCTTCCTGAAATGTCTTTCTCTTCCCCCTGTATGTACTGAATGAATCTGCAAGAGTTAGGCAAAATTTGTTCAACTGGTGTTTTCGGTGCCATCAATATTAAAAGCCATATGACAGCTGCTTTGAGGACAGTGGCCGGCAGTGACTACAACGTGAGAGTGAGTGAGCTGGGGTGGCTGTGGGCAAGGGGTTTCCCCACGCTGAGCCTTCATTTGCTAATGCAGTTGGCAAGAGTGGGGCCCTGCTCTTATACTGTTGGTGGGAATGTAAATTGGTACAGCCACAATGGAGAACAGAATGGAGAGTCCTCACAAAACTAAAGACAGAGCTACCATATGACCCAGCAATCCCACTCCTGGGTAATTTTCTGGAAAAAAGGAAAACTCAAATCTGAAAAGATACGTGCATCCCAATGTTCATAGCAGTGCTGTTTACAATAGCTAAGATATGGAAGCAACCTAAGCACCCATCAATAGATGAATAGAAAAAGAAGATGCGGTATACACACAAACATACAGATACACTGTATGGTAGAATGTTAGCCATAAAGAAGAATAAATTCTGCTGTTTGCAGCAGCATGGATGGAACTAGAGATTATCATACTGAGTGGAGTCAGACAAAGACAACTACCATGTGATATCAATTACATGCGGAGTCTTAAAGAATAATACAAATGAATTTATATATAACATAGAAATAGACTCATAGACATAGAAAACAAATGATGGTTGCCAAAGGGAAAGGAGTGGGGAGGGATACATTAGGAGCTTGGGATTAACAGATACAATAGATAAACAACGAGGACCTATTGGATAGCACAGGGGATTAACGTTCAATATCTTAAAATACTCTATAGTGGAAAAGAATCTGAAAAAGAGTATACATATATACATATATATATATAATTGAATCACTTTGCTGTATACTGGAAACTAACAGAACTTTATAAATCAACTATACTTCTGTAAAAAGAAACACTGGAGTTCTGGAGGCAATAGGTATGAGTCTGAACCCGATCCAGTGGCTAAATCTCTTTGTCTCTGTCCTCTAGAAATTGGGTGTCTAATAGCTCCTACCTTATAGGGTTGCTGAGAAAAGCATAAAAGTTGAACGTGTAAATGCCTTCAGCCAGTGTCTGGCACAGAGTGAGAGCTTAATGATTATCACCAATAGCTATATTGCAGTCATTATTGTCATTATTATTATTGCTATGCACCAGGACCATCAGATTACCAGGTGTGGTAGAAGAACGTCCTGCAGGAGTTAACTTGCTGTATGACCTTAGATTCAGTTGCTTTTTCTCTCCAGGCCGAGGTTTCCCCAGGCACTCTCCAGGTTCTACTTGGCATGAATTTCCCCCTTTTCTGGAGCTTCCTCACTGATCTCTGCCTTCTAAGCCTTTTCTCCCTCAGGGCCGGCCCAGAGTAGCGCTCAGCCCTGGCTGCACCGCTCAGATGGTAAAGGTCACCTTTGCCTGCCCGCTAGAGGCCCAGACAGGGAGCTCCTGGGAAAGGTGAACCCAGGCCCAGAGCCTATCGGGCTGGGAAACGTAAACAGGGAAGGAAATGAGAGGAGCGACCATCGCTGCTTAGCTCCGAGGTGTGTGCGCTCGTCCAGAGTATCAGGACAGACCTGAAGGGAGAAAAAGAGCCCCTGGGAGACGGACCCTTCACTTGGCACAGAAGGCGACCTGGAAGAGTGAGGGTGTCACAGCTCACAAGGGCACAGCCCTCTGGCACTCACAGCGCACACCAGTGCCAGGCTGCTCTTCTCTTCTTGTCACTGCCTCAAGACACTCCTCACCGGAACAGAATCCGAACCCTGCTCCCTGGCTTCCCGCCCGCGGCACCTGCCTCCTGCCTCCCGCCCCGCCCGTCTCTCACCCGCCCTCTTGCTCACCACCCTCCAGCCATGCTGGCCTCCTGCTGTTTTCCTGAGAAAGGGCACGTTTATTCCCACCACTTTTGCATTATTTAGGCCTGGAGTGTTCTCCGCTGCCCTTTAATGGCTGGCTCCTTTTGAGTTTCTAATTTTCAACTGGAATGCCACTTTTTCCTAGGAGGCCTGTTTGCCCTGTTGTGGTTATTGTTTTGCTGCAGCCACGCGTTCAGGGAAACAAACTCACTCAGAAGGACAATGCAGATAGTGGAGTGCAGTTTATTACACCAGCGGGCCCAAGGCAGAGTCTCCTCTTAGCCAAGGACCCCGACCAGTTTTTCTGAAAACCTTATATACCCTAAGTGTACTTGCTCAAACCCACCTCCCCAAATTCCTTGAAACTAGTCTGGACAAGGTAAAAGAGAGATACGATCAAAGTTAGCCCATGATTCATGTGTCACAAGACTGGATAAACAGTGGACATTTATCAATAGGCCTGTGGTCATATCCCGATAAACATAATGGAATTTACCGCTTTGTTCTGTTACAGAGATAATTAGCATATTCTTTCAGGCAACGGAGAGTCCAAGTACAAGTGCTGAGGCTCTTTTATCAGGGGGTCTGGTTTTCCTTTGGTGTGCCATTTCTATAGACACCGGGCACAAAGTTCAGAGTCCACCGGGAGGGTGACCGTGAGTGTAGCCTAATGTTCGCAGCCTGGGCTAAGACGGAGTCCAGCTCTGTGTGTTTCCTCCTTCAGTTTATTCTCAGGCAAGGATGCTGGAGTGGGCAGCCATTTCCGTCTTCAGGGGGTCTTCCCGACCCAGGGATGGAACCCTGGGTCGGGAAGATCCCCTGGAGAAAGTGAAAGTGAAAGTTGCTCAGTCATGTCCTCCTCTTTGCCACCCCTTGGGTTATACAGTCCACGGAATCCTCCAGGCCAGAATACTGGAGTGGGTAGTCTATCCCTTCTCCAGCAGATCTTCCAGACCCAGGAATCGAACCAGGGTCTCCCGCATTGCAGGTGGATTCTTTACCAACTGAGCTATGAGGGAAGCCCTCCCCTAGAGAAGGGAATGGCAACCCACTCCAGTATTCTTGCCTGGAGAATCCCAGGGACAGAGGAGCCTGGCAAGGCTATAGTCCATGGGGTTGCAGAGTCAGACGTGACCGACCACACACACACACGCACACACACAAACACACACACACGAGGGAAGTCGCCCTGCTTTCTCTCGCTGCCCTTAAATGCAGTCTTCCCCGATACCCTTGGCCTTGTCTTTTGGGGTACTGGTGCTCTAGGGGTCTCCCATTTGTTTAGATGCTTATTGTCTGTGAGCTGCATGAAGCCAGGGGCCTGATCCACCTGATTCCCGCTGCATCCACGGGGCCAGGGAAGTCCCCGGAGTGCAGAATGCTGTCACTGCTCCCTGCTGAAGGGCTGAGTGAGTGACATGCACAAACACTTTAACCCTGGAACTTTCATTTTCTATAAGAGGAGGATGAAGGCCTGGGAGGAGAAATCATATGGAGAGCTTTTTTGAGAGAGCTGGTAGCATCATCACTCAGGCTCTGGGGCACGTTGCTGAGAGGCTGAGGAAAGAGCACAGGCTTGAAAAAGGAGTGTGGGCTTGAGGACTTACTCTATGGCTTACTAGCTGTGTGACCTTGAACAAGCCTCTTTACTTATCTGTCAAACTATCACCCAAGCAGCATTCTGCAAAATGAATCTGATGAGTGAGTGTGAGTGCTTTGTGTGCTAATGAAGGTGTGAGGACCCTCTTATTGTCCCTAGCCCTGTGCCACCTTCCCAGGCCTGGGCCAGAAGGGTGTTAGGCATAGCAGACTCTGTACCTGCCTAAAAACAATGTGCGGCGTGCTTAGTCACGTCTGACTCTTTGCCACCCCATGGATTATAGCCCGCCAGCCTCCTCTGTCCATGGGATTCTCCAGGCAAGAATACTGGAGTGGGTTGCCATACCCTCTTCCGTGGGATCTTCCCAACCCAGGGATTGTGCATCGCAGGTGGATTCTTAACCATCTGAGACACCAGGGAAGCCCAAGAATACTAGAGTGGGTAGCCTTTCCCTTTTCCAGGAGAACTTCCCGACCCAGGAATCGAACCAGGGTCTCCCACATTGCAGGTGGATTCTTTACCAACTGAGCTATCAGGGAAGCCTGACTTCATAAAAGATCTAGCATATTAACCATGTTTCAAGCTGACAGTTGGAGGTTTCCCGGATAGCTCAGTTGGTTGATTCCTAGGTCAGAAGATCCGCTGGAGAAGGGATAGGCTACCCACTCCAGTATTCTTGGGCTTCCCTGGTGGCTCAGCTGGTAAAGAATCTGCCTGTAATGCGGGAGACCCAGGTTCAGTCCCTGGGTTGGGAAGATCCCTGTAGAAGGAAATGGCAACCCACTCCAGTACTCTTGCCTGGAAAATTCCATGGACAGAGGAGCCTGGTAGGATATAGTCCATGGGGTCTCGAAGAGTCGGACATGACTGAGCGACTTCACTTTCACTTTCTTTCACTTTCTAAGGCCTGAATTCCCTTGTATGTATACATCACATTTTGCTTGTCTATCTTTCCATCAAGAAACATCTGGGTGTCTTCCACCTTTTGGTGCCTGTCAATATTGCTGCTATGATCTTGGCTGTATTAATATCTCTTTGAGGTCCTGTTCTCAGTTCCTGTGGGTATACACTCATAAGAGATCATATGGTAATTCTCTTTTTAGTGCTCTAAGGCCGCCCCACTGCTTTCCACAACCATCGTACCATTTTACATTCCTACCGACAGTGCCCAAAGGTTCCAGTTCCTCCACATCGTTGCTAATACTTATTTGCTTATTTTTGATAGTAATCATCATAACAGATGTGAAGTGTTATCGTGGTTTTGATTGGCATTTTAGTGATGTTGGGCATCTTCTCATATGCTTGCCGCCATTTGTATATCTTCTTTTTAAAAGATATTCATTTACCTTTTATTTGCTCAGAATCCTACTTTTTTATTAATACAACATATCCTCATGACTTTTTTATGTTATAACAGGAGGAAGCTTATGCCTACTGACCCTCCCCGTTTCCCCGTTTCAGCCCGCCCCCGGCAACTGTCGTTCTGTTTTCTGTATCTATGAGTTTTGTTTTCTTCTGTTTGTTTGTTTCGTCTTTTAGAGAAATAATATAATATTTGTCTTTGTCTGGCTTGTTTCATGTAGAACAGTATTCTCAAGGTGCATTCATACTGTAGCAAATGGCAAGATTTCATTCTAAATTATCTTCTTTGAAGGAATATCTGTTCAAATCCTTTGCCCATTTTTTAAACTGGGTTGGGTTTTTTGTTGTTGTGGAGTTCTATTAGTTCTCCATGTATTCTGATATTAAGCCCTTATCCAACACAAGATGTGTAACAGTTTTCTCCTATTACGTTGTCTTTTCACTCTGTGCAGTTTTAAATCCTGACATAGCCCCATATAACTATTTTTACATTTGTTGTGTGTTCCTTTCATGTCATAACCCAAGAAATCATTCCAAACCCAATGACACTGAACTTTCCCCTGGTTTACTTTAAGAGTTTTATAGTCCTGGGCTATTTTAAAATACTAATAAAAGCCCAGTAAAAGACGTTAGCATATAAAATGTCTCAGTGTGGTCTGGAACCCTGGCCCAGAGGTCCAGAGCCCAGAGTCCGGGTCCTGGGAGGTTTTGTAGATGAGTCTGCTGGAGCATCGTCTGGGGACTCTGGAGATGCTGCCGGCTGCGGTCAGAGTACTACAAATTAGGCAAGCAGGGAGTATCTTTTCTAGGAATTCCTTGCATCCTCATTTAAGGAGCTTCTGTTTTCCCATCAGCAATATATCCCAAGCCCTGTCATAGGTTTGCTACGAGGACTGAATGAGAAAGGATGGAAAATAATGGCCTATAGTATCCATGTGGGCTGATAGGGTTAATATTGATTTCTAGAAATGAAAGTGGCATGTGAAAAAATCCAGATTGATAATTAAAAAAAAATTTCCCACATGACAGGGATGCATCCTGAAAGCATTAATATAAAGAAATGAACCAGTCGTAAAAGGCAGGATTCATTTCTGTGAACAGGCAAACCTACAGAGACACAAAATAGCTTAGTAGTAGCCCGGAGATCCAGATGGATTGGTCTTGATGGCTAAGGAGGGTAGGGTTTCTTTCTGATGTAATGTTTTGATGAAGATGTTCTAAAATTGATTGTGGTGATGGATGCGAAGCTCTGTGAATACCCTTGAAGCCACTGAATGGTACATCTTAAGGGCAAATTCTATGGTATGTGAATTATATCTCAATAAAGTTGTTTAAAACAATCCTTTCACATCCCAAAGATGCAAGATGGAAGGTGAATTTGTTGACCCACGGTTGCACACCAGTGAGAGCCAAGGGTGGGATCCAAGACAGATTTGCATGACCCCAAAAGCTCTTTCATGCTTTTGCCTCTGCTTCCTCCCTCAGGACGGGGTGAAGAAGGTGAGCGGTAGCACTTGTCTCATGGAAAGTTAAACATCTCTGCAAATGAGTGTTCAGTTCAGTTCAGTCCCACAGTTGTTTCAGGCTCTTTGTGACCCCATGGACTGCAGCACTCCAGGCCTCCCTGTCCATCACCAACTCCTGGAGTTTAATCAAACTCATGTTCTTTAAGTCAGTGATGCCATTCAACCATCTCATCCTCTGTCGTCCCCTCCTCCTGCCTTCAATCTTTCCCAGCATCAGGGTCTTTTCAAATGAGTCAGTTCTTCACATCAGGTGGCCAAAGTGTTGGAGTTTCAGCTTCAGCACCAGTCTTTCCAATGAATATTCAGGACTGATTTCCTTTAGGATGGAATGGTTGCAGTCCAAGGGACTCTCAAGAGTCTTCTCCAACACCACAGTTCATAAGCATCAATTTTTCAGTGCTCAGCTTTTGTTACAGTCCAACTCACATCCATACGTGACTACTATAAACACCATAGCTTTGACTAGATGGACCTTTGTTGGCAAAGTAATGTCTCTGCTTTTAAAAAAGCTGCCTAGGTTGGTCATAACTTTTCTTCCAAGGAGCAGGCGTCTTTTAATTTCATGGCTGCAATCACCATCTGCAGTGATTTGAGAGCCCCCAAAATAAAGTCTCATACTGTTTCTACTCTTTCCCCATCCATTTGCCATGAAGTGATGGGACCGGGTGCCATGATCTTCATTTTCTGAATGTTGAGCTTTAAGCCAACTTTTTCACTCTCTTCTTTCACTTTCATCAAAAGTCACTTTAGTTCCTCTTCACTTTCTGCCATAAGGGAGGTGTCATCTGCATATCTGAGGTTATTGATATTTCTCCTTACAGTCTTGATTCCAGCTTGTGCTTCATCCAGCCCAGCGTTTCACATGATGTACTCTGTATATACATTAAATAAGCAGGGTGACAATATATGGCCTTGGCCTACTCCTTTACCGATTTGGAACCAGTCTATTGTTCCATGTTCAGTTTTAACTGTTGCTTCTTGACTAGCATACAGATTTCTCAGGAGGCAGGTGAGGTGGTCTGGTGTTGCCATTTCTTGAAGTATTTTCCACAATTTTTTGTGGTCCACACAGTCAAAGGCTTTGGCATAGTCAGTAAAGCAGAAATAGATGTTTTTCTGGAACTCTCTTGCTTTTTCGATGATCCAGTGGATGTTGGCAATCTGAACTCTTGTTCCTTTGCCTTTTCTAAATCCAGCTTGAACATCTGGAAGTTCACATATTGTTGAAGCCTGGCTTGGAGAATTTTGAGCATTGCTTTGCTAGAGTGTGAGATGAGTACAATTGTGTGGTAGTCTGAGCATTCTTTGGCATTGCCTTTCTTTGAGATCGAAATGAAAACTGACCTTTTCCAGTCCTATGGGCACAGCTGAGTTTCCAAATTTGCTGACATATTGAGTGCAGCACTTTCACAGCATCATCTTTGAGGATTTGACATAACTCAACTGGAATTCCATCACCTCCACTAGCTTTGTTCATAGTGATGCTTCCTAAGGCCCACTTGACCTCACATTCCAGGATGTCTGACTCTAGGTGAGTGATCACATCATCATGATTATCTGGGTCATGAAGATCTTTTTTGTATAGTTCTGTGTATTCTTGCCACCTCTTCTTAATATCTTCTGCTTCTGTTAGGTCCCTACCATTTCTGTCCTTTATTGTGCTCATCTTTGCATGAGATGTTCATTTGGGATCTTTAATTTTCTTGAAGAGATCTCTAGTCTTTCCCATTCTATTGTTTTGCTTTATTTCTTTGGACTGATCACTGAGGAAAGCTTTCTTATCTCTCCTTACTATTCTTTGGAACTCTGCATTCAGATGCTTATATCTTTCCTTTTCTCCTTTGCCTTTTGCTTCTCTTCTTTCTCAGCTATTTGTAAGGCCTCCCCAGAGAGCCATTTTGCCTTTTTGCATTTCTTTTTCTTGGGGATGGTCTTGATCACTGCTTCCTGTACAATGCCATGAACCTCCGTCCATAGTTCTTCAGGCACTCTGTCTATCAGATCTAATGCCTTGAATCTATTTCTCACTTCCACTGTATAATCACAAGGGATTTGATTTAGGTCATACTTGAATGGTCTAGTGGCTTTCCCTGCTTTCTTCAATTTAAGTCTGAACTTGGCAATAAGGAGTTCATGATCTGAGCCACAGTCAGCTCCTGGTCTTGTTTTTGCTGACTGTATAAAGCTTCTCCATCTTTGGCTGCAAAGAATACAATCAATCTGATTTCAATGTTGGCCATTTGGTGATGTCCACGTGTAGAGTCTTCTCTTGTGTTGTCGGAAGATGATATTTGCTATGACCAGTGTATTTTCTTGGCAAAACTCTATTAGCCTTTGTCCTGCTTCATTCTATATTCCAAGGCCA
Source organism: Redunca redunca (assembly GCA_006410935.1). NCBI lineage: Eukaryota > Metazoa > Chordata > Mammalia > Artiodactyla > Bovidae > Redunca > Redunca redunca. The sequence continues at coordinate 84,070 of SJYQ01010279.1, read as the reverse complement.
AATTTGCCTGTTACTCCAGGTGTTTTTTGACTTCCTACTTTTGCATTCCAGTCCCCTATAATGAAAAGGACATCTTTTTGGGGTATTGGTTCTAGGTTTTGTAGGTCTTCATAGAACTGTTCAACTTCAGCTTCTTCAGCATTACTGGTCGGGGCATAGACTGTGATAATGAATGGTTTGCCTTGGAAATGAACAGAGATCATTCTGTTGTTTTTGAGATTGCATCCAAGTCCTACATTTTTGACTCTTTTGTTGACTGTGATGGCTACTCCATTTCTTCTAAGGGATTCCTGCCCACAGTAGTAGATATAATGGTCATTTGAGTTAAATTCACCCATTCCAGTCCATTTTAGTTCGCTGAACCTAGAATGTCGATGTTCACTCTTGCCATCTCCTGTTTGACCACTTCCAATTTGCCTTGATTCATGGACCTAACATTCCAGGTTCCTATGCAATATTGCTCTTTACAGCATTGGGCTTTACTTCCATCACCAGTCACACCCACAACTGGGTATTGTTTTGCTTTGGTTCCATCTCTTCATTCTTTCTGGAGTTATTTTTCCAGTGATCTCCAGTAGCATATTGGGCACCTACCGACCTGATTGAATGCTTTCTATGCACTGCGCTAAGCGTGTATGGTGCATATTACTGCTTTTATAAGGTAGAGGCAAGTATTGTCCTCATTATACAGATGAGAAAATTGAGGTTCCAAGAATGAAGTGGCATGTTCTAGGTGACACAGCAGGTCTAGGACTTGCCCCTGGGTCTGCCCAGCTTGAGTCTGCTTCTAACCAGGTAGCTCCCAGGAAGGAATTGTATAGACCAATAGGAACGAGGGCCTGGCCACCAACTGGCTACCATGCAGTAGTCAGTTCCAGTCTCTGCATTTGTGGAGGACAGTTGGCAAGGCAAGCAAATAGAGAGGGGGAGGTACAGGGGACCATGTTGTGTAGGAACGGTGGGAGGTCTAAGGAGGTAGGGGGTGGGGCTGCAACACCATATTGCTTCAGCCTCTGCCACACAGTCTCTGCTGTACCGGGGTGGTCTTGCTTTGTGAGGCCAGGAAGGAAGAACAGAAGGAGCTAGGGCTAATAGTTGAACCCAAGTGGAGGAGGCGGGTTGGGATCTAACTATCGAGAGATGGGTTTAAGCAGCCTTGTATGGTAGTGAGCTCCCCACCACTGGAGGTATGTAAACTGAGGCTTGTTTTCCAATTGGTAGAACTAGGCATTGGAGCAGAGGTTGAACTAGATGTCCATGTTAGTTAGTGTGTACTGGGAACAAACAACCTCCCTCCAAACTCAGTGGCTTGCAGTCAATAAATGGTTATGTTTCACTCCGTGATCTTTAGGTCAGCTGTGACTCAGCTGGGTTTGGATTCAAATCTGCTCCATGTGTTTCCAATTCTTGGTCTTCCCAGAATGAGTTCTTCTCAGAGCCAACACAGAAAGCATGAGAGCAAGAACACAAACAGGCATCTTAAATTCTCGGCTTAGGATGGCCACACTGTCCGCTCCACTCAGGTTCCATTGGTCAAAGCAAGTCACATGGCCAAGTCCAAGTCCAAATCCACGGATTAAGGATGTATATTCTGTTCATGCGGTGCAGGACAGGAGTGAATACAGTTGACCACAATGACCATTTAGATGATCTGATCCATACCAGAGAGACAGGAGCTTTTCCCCATGACTGGACCCTTCCAGGACTGTGTGGTTATCAGTAAGTTCACAGCCACTCCAGCTCTGCCGTGTTCCCTCGCTCCCTCCTGCCCTTCTCTTGATTTCTGTGCTGTGTCATCATCCAGCCATTCATTTCTTCTCTCTTTCATCATCCATCCTGGGTTCTGGGAAAAAATGAGACTGGTGCGATGAACCGGAAAGAAAAATAGCAACATACAAGCCCTGAGATTTCCTTTGTTCCTAGATGAGACCCCTGACCTGGAATTTGGTCACAGGAAGAGGAACAGGTAAGTCAGTGCCTTGCATTCTCTCCATGCAGCTCAAGGACGGTCACCAGGTGTGGAAGGCCCTTGGATGGCCTGTGAGTGTTCCCCGAGCCTCTAATAGAGTGGGGAGTAGAGAGCTGAAGTCTCCTAGTTGAGGGGAGATTTAAAATGGAAAATGAGGGCCTGCGGGGCTTCCTTGGAAGGCAAAGACCTGGTAAATATTAAGAAGCAAGCACCTAGTATCAAAGGGTCCAAGTGGCCCGTGAAAGACTCCTCTTGGTGGGGTTTTAAGATGATAGTCAAGTTAAAGCTGGGACCTGTACTGAGTGATGTGCAATAGCCAATCTTCCTGCCTCCTAAACTTTGAGTGGAAATCTGTTACACACAGTACCTTGTGCTTGTGGTAGTTTGGGGGAAGTGAAGCAATCAGGCCTGAGTCCAGCGTGGGGTGGTGCAGGGAGGCAAAGACAGCGTGGAGGGTGAGAACGCAGAGGAAACCAGAGATAAGAGCAAAGGCTGCCTAGGAGAAATGTAGCTGTCCGAGATGCAAGGCGTGGGCTATTTTTATTTGAATATCCAAGAGTAGGCCCAGCTCAGATCCCCGGAGGCCCAGGGATCTCCAGGGATCTGCCATCCGAATTTTATTCCGGGCATATTGAGGATAACTGGGGACTCTGTGGCAGGCCCTTTGCAGCTAACCACTGGCCTGGTGTTGAGACAGAACCGTGTCCTTGGTGCTTTGGTAGAGAGCAGCTTTGAGCTTGACAGACTCTCAGAGCATGCCACAAAGTCAGAAGGAAGTTGTGCAAATAGGTCTGAAGTCAGCCTGACGGCTTTTGGGGTGTGGGATTCCTCTCTTTGAAGCTGGGGTTTGCAGACAGAGCACCGAGGCACCTGCGGCACTAAGAGAACTTTCTAGGGCTTTTCAGTCAAGCCAGTCCCCCGAGGTACATGGACTTGAGGCAACCTCAGGTGGTGAAGACAGGAGATAGGGTGTGAGGAGGCTATCACAGTCCAGGGAGGTGTGAGGAGAAAAGCCATCAGCTCTGCCCTGGAGGCTCCACAAAAGCTCTACCACAGACAGGACCTTTCAGCTGGGCCTTGAGGATAAAGAGGAGTCTATTACAGGACGATTGTTGAGAATGGGCTCCTTAGGCAGAAGGAGGAAAGTAAGGTAGAATCTCAAGAGGGCTGACACAGAGCTTCACTAGTTAACATGAGCTTTTTAATCTCTTTCCTCATGTATTTCTATTTCCTGTTAAAAATGAGAAATGTATTCCGATTTATGCTAATTGCATACCCTGCACTCAGAATAGAAAAAGTCGTAGGCAGCGGCTGCAGCGCCGTCACTGCCGTGGGAACTTCTTGCTGTGAGAGATAAGAGTCTGTGGCTTCTGAGGAAGAAATCTGGACCCCGGAGCCTTCCGTTCCTCCTGGGGCAGCCCCAGGCTGTGGACACGTCACTGACCACGCAGTCACGTGGGCGGGGGTTCAGCACCTGACTCAGGCACTTGGGGCCTACGTGACCTTGGTCAAGTCCTTTTTGCCTCTCTCAGCTTTAGCTTTCAAAGCCTGAAATAGGGATGCAGGTCTGCCCCCTGTCGCTCTGTCTCCCCAGGGCTGGTTACTTGGTCTGTCTCCCAGGTAGACTGCCAGCTGGACTCCCAAGGCACATTCTAAATTGGCCTGGAAGTGGTCTGGCTGCATGCCCCAAAGCACAAGGTCGCTTTGACCCCTCTTTCACTCAGCTGCCAACACGTCCTTTAAATAAGCAAGAACAGGCAGGCACACCCATCTTCCCTCCTTGTCGCTCAAGTTTCCCAGTGACTTCTCCCTGATGGTCAACAGGCCCTGGTCAGTGGGACTGGATTCTCACGACCCTGGCTTCAGGGTAATGCACAGACAGGACCTGTCTCCTTTTCAGCCCACGCCAAGCAGGGTAAAGCCCTCCCTTCTTTGGATCCAGAAGACTTGGAAATGTCCAGGGCGTGGATTGGTATCCTGGCTTGGCTGTGATGCCTTGGGCCAGTTCACTAACCTCTCTGAGCCTCTGTTTCCTAATCATTGAAATGAAGATGGAAGTATCCACCTCCCGGAATGATAATGAGGAAGACATTAAATGGGATGGTATATGCCAAGTGGCCGATTGTGACAACTATGTATTTGCACTTTGTCCCTGGTTCCCACCACAGAGCTCCTAAAACCCTTGGAACATTTGGGAGTGGCAAGAATGGTTTTAATAATACAAATGAATCTATATACAAAAACAGACGGAGAAAACAAACTTATGGTCACCAAAGGGGACAGTGACGTAGGGGAGAGACAAATTAGGAGTATGGCATTATCAGATACAAATCACTATACACTGTAGGAGACAGGAAGAATAAAAGAAGAGCAGAGCCCGGCAAGGGCCGCAAAAGAAGTTTGTAATTACTGATACACTGGATGCTATAAGGCATGAGACTCTCGGGACAAGTCCAGAGGGAACAGTTCATAATCTTGAAAATAAGATATGATCCTGGGGTCAGAAGACCGACCCCAGACTGTTTCTCAACTGGTGTCTCAGAGTCACATGTTTTACGTATCTGGTGGAAAATCTATAGATAAGAATATTAGTCTTAGTTACCGATTTGTTATTGATTACTGTTTCCTAATTACTCAATGGTTAATGATCATTTTGTTCTTTGGCCCTGAAGGCCACGTGAGTTACAGTTTAACTCCCCACATTCTTTCATTCATGGCTGAAAGTATAATAAAGCTGGCTCGGATACAGTCTTAGCACCTTCACCTTGGAGCGGTGTTGGTTCCTTGATCCTCGCTTTTCTCTGAATTCTT
>SJYQ01010279.1:36747-70811 GCA_006410935.1 Redunca redunca | reverse complement strand
GTTAGAAAGATTGAGTTTGTCTTCTAGGTTGTCAGGTAGAGCTGTTGAGTAGACATTTAGAAAAAGAGGTCAGAGTTCAGCAAGGTGTTTGGAAGATGTGAACTTGGGAGTTGAAAGATACTGAGACTTTTAAAGCCTTCAGGCTGACAGCTCCACAGAAAGGAATGTTGGTAGAAGAGAAGCTGAGCCCTGGGCACCAGGGACGTTCAGAAGAGGGGAGGGAGAGCAAAGGAGGCTGAGAGGAGAGACCGGAGGTAAGGGGACTGGGAGAGCAGAGCATCGCGGAAGGTGGGGGATGCACCACACCCATCTGTCAAGGGGCAGATGGAGGAGGAGGAGTGTGGATCTGGCCGTGTGGATGGTGGTGACCGTGGCAAAACAGCTGGCAGAGGGCTGGGGCAAAAGCCTGACCACAGTGGGTTTAAGGTGAAGAGGAGGGCGGAAACCACAAACGTAGATAACAGGTCCCTCGTGACCCTCACAGCAAAGAGGAAACAGAGAAGAGAGGCAGTGGAGGTGACGAGACAGGGTACAGGCGGTGAGATCTAGGTAAAAAGTGGAAGTGAAAGTGAATGTCACTCAGTCGTGTCCAACTCTTTGCCACCCCCGGGACTATACGGTCCATGGAATTCTCGAGGCCAGAATACTGGAGAGGGTAGCCTTTCCCTTCTCCTGGGGGTCTTCCCAACCCAGTGATCAAACCCAGGTCTCCCACACTGCAGGTGGATTGTTTACCAGCTGAGACACAAAGGAAGCCCAAGAATACTGGAGAGGGTAGCCTTTCCCTTCTCCAGTGGATCCTCCCAACCCAGGTATTGAACCAGGGTCTCCTGCCTTGCAGGCGGATTCTCTACCAACTGCTCTCAGGGAAACCATGAGATCTAGGTACCGTGTGGGTATTTGCAAACCAGACTTTCAGAGTTAGTGGTGATGGCACCCAGGGGAGGCAAGGGCTGTGGCGGGTGTGTGTGTGTGGCCAGGGGCAGGGAGGAGGAGGCTCACTCTCACCTCCATCAGCAGCTAACCGTCTCCTCACCTCTCACCCCCTGCACAGTCCCAGTAAAAACACTGGGCCAGTTCTGCAAACACAACAAATTCAGGAAATTTAGGGCAGACGCTGGTCATGGCCACTTTTAACAGCTCCTCAGGTGATGGCTCAGAGGATAAAGAATCCAGCTGCAGTGCAGGTTCCTTCCCTGGGTTAGGGAGATCCCCTGGAGTAGGAAATGGCAACCCACTCCAGTGTTCCTGCCTGGAGAACTCCACGGACAGAGGAACCTGGCAGGCCATAGTCCATGGGGTTGCAAACTGCTGGACATGACTGAGCACAATTGTCTTGGCTCAGGTGATTCTATGAGTACCCCCGTTAATCTAGAACCTTCTCTGCCTGCTAAACTCCTGCTTCTCCTTCAAAGTCCAGTTCAGCTGAGAAACTTCTGTAGGTATTTTTGAGGCAGGAAAGTCAAGGGCACAGATGAAGGGGTTAGGGGAAGGTGACCCTGGGAAGACACATGGCATTCTCTATTCTTCAGTAACCAGGGATGCTCGGAAAATGACTGTTGTTAGGTTTAGAAACTGTGTCTGGGAGACCCTTCGGGGTTTCCTGATTCTGTAGACTCTGTGCCCTTCATGGTCTTTGATTGAGTTATTTTATATCTCTGTAAGCTGTAGAAAACAGGCAGTAAAGCAAATGATTCTTGTCCACATCAATGCAAGTGAATTTTGCTGTGGAGACGCAATTGATTTCTGTCACAGAGAAGGCGGATTTGCATCCACTAACAAATTCATGGCAGCATTCCTGATTGCCGACTCAAGTCTGCTCCTTGGATTCTCCTTGAACCTGTTTTGATATCTTCCTCGTTCCCTCATGATTAATCAACCAAATCATATCTTTGACACAAATTCATTTTGCATTTGTATGAAAGTCATGATTTTGCCTGTTAAAAAGTGATCCTTTAACACTTGTTTAATTTGAAAATGATGGCTAGTGGTGGTAAGTAAGGAATGGAGATGGGAATAGAGACACAGCAAAGAAAGTATGTTTGGTTTTCAGGGGATAAAATCCTATCCAAACTAATCCAACTAAGGGGAGTTTAACTAGAAAGATCTAGGGTCCTCTTATGAAACCCGGGGGTAAGCAGAATGGCCAGGACTCATCTAAATTAGGGAGAGGGTAGGGGATTAAGTTTGGCTGCATATAACTGAGATAAAATACATGAGAAATAGAAGTATAAAATTCAGAAGCTCAGATCTAGCATGACAGCTTCTCAATGTCATAAAAAACTCAGACTGCTATTTTTCTGCTCTGTCATCCTTCAGTTCAGTTCAGTTGCCCAGTGTCCGACTCTTGGCCACCCCATGAATCACAGCACGCCAGGCCTCCCTATCCATCACCAACTCCTGGAATTCACTCAAACTCACATCCATCGAGTCCGTGATGCCATCCAGCCATCTCATCCTGGGTCATCCCCTTCTCCTCCTGCCCCCAATCCCTCCCAGCATCAGAGTCTTTTCCAATGAGTCAACTCTTCGCATGAGGTGTCCAAGTACTGGAGTTTCAGCTTTAACATCATTCCTTCCAAAGAACACCCAGGGCTGATCTCCTTTAGAATGGATGGGTTGTATCTTGCAGTCCAAGGGACTCTCAAGAGTCTTCTCCAACACCACAGTTCAAAAGCATCAATTCTTCGGTGCTCAGTTTTCTTCACCGTCCAACTCTCGCATCCATATATGATCACTTGTAAAACCATAGCCTTGACTATACGGACATTTGTTGGCAAAGTAATGTCTCTGCTTTTCAATATGCTATCTAGGTTGGTCATAACTTTTCTTCCAAGGAGTAAGCGTCTTTTAATTTCATGGCTGCAGTCACCATCTGTCATCCTTAGCATGCTTCCAACTGCAAAGTCACCTCGGTGTCTAATATGATTGTTGAAGCTCCAGCCAGTATTTCTGTATTCTAAGCACCTGGAGTGAGGAAGAGAAGGATTCCTTTTAAAGAAAACTTCCAGCAAGACCCACATAACACTTCTATTGACCACACAAGATTTCAATTGGCCAGAAGGGAGTTAATAACCACACCTAAATTAGATACACACACTGTGGTTTGTAGATGTAGTTTGGCTACTCTTGACAATTTGGAATGTTTAAAAAACACGAGCAGATATTTAAATACTATAAAGATTTGACATTTCTGGCCTCTCTTAAAAAAAGACAAACTCAGAAAGTCTGACAACCCCCTTTTTTTAAAGCCCAGTTTGCTCCACCCCTTTGGGTTACTTGCAGGCTTTGTGACTTTGAACCCCAGCTTTTCTGAGGGAGGAGTTGATGGGCCCAGATCTCCTGGAATAATATCCACTCCTGGCCCAGCCCTGCCGGCCGCTGGGAGAAGGGCTTGGCGGCCATGGCCGTCGGGCGGTTCTCCAGGTCAGGTTTGGTGCAGTCGGTCTGTTGCATATGAGACTTCATCTTCACTGGCACCCTGGGGAGTGTTGTCAGACAGCCTTAAGCTGCCAGAGACTTAAGCTAGCCTTTTCTGAGTAGCTACTGAACCCCACAGCTATTGCACTCCAAACCCCATTTTACCAGTGTTTCTCTCAAAGGGTGGCACAGAGACTTTCCAGGGAATGTGTTTAAACTGTCCACTCCTAGGCCGGGTTCCAGAATGGCAGAATCAAGCTCTCTAGGTGGGACCAAGGACTCTGCATTTCAGCAGCCTCTCCAGGGCCTTCTGGACACTTCAGTTTGGGAGTGAGGGCATTACACAGGCCCCGCAGTTAGGAGTGGGAGCCCGAGTCTGCTCCCCTGGGCTGTCCAGGGGAGGCAGAGAGTGAGCAGAAGCTCTTTCATCAGGAGGCTGCTGGCCCCTACAGGGCTCTCTATCAAAGGCAGTTGGGGGCCACTGGGCATCTCCTGCCGCAGGGTTAACCCTGGGCTGCACAGAGGGGTCCTCTCTTAACTGTCTATTTCACTTGGCAGAGGGGAAGGGGAGGGACAGACAGCGAGCCTGGGGAAGAGACTGCTCATGCCAGCTTCCCCTCCTCCCCCGACCCCGGGCCGAGCTCACTCTCTGAGGCTGTTTCCTCCGTTTATGTGGGCAGTTATTACCGTAATGGGTGATCCCGGTTTCATGCTGTCTAAATGCTATCAATTTTCATGGTACCTATCCCTCCTGCTTCTGCTGTCATCACTTTCCTTTGCTGGGTGTGCTTTCCACAGGCGCAGTGCTCCAGGGTGGCCCAACGAGAGCCTGAATTGAGGACTTGATTGGAAACCATGGGGGAAAGGGGACATTCTTCCCCCTGGCTGGGAGCTATGGGGATGTCGCCTGGGCCAACTTGTCCCTTCAAAGGGCACTTCTGCCTGGGAAGGGCGCCAGCGTGGGGGAAAGCAGGCCTGAGAGAAGAGAGGCTGAGGAAGCGTCAGATGACATCCTGTAAGCCCCCGCCTCAAAGCCAGGCCCACTCCAGTGTGAGCGTGCCAACGGATTCCTGTCTCCTGCTAAAGTTAACCTGAGCCGATTTCCTCTTGTGGAGGGAGTGACAGAGGGCCCGTACAAGCGGCAGCTGCCAAGTCTGAAACCTGCATTTGCTGCTGCGTGCGGCGTGGCGGCCACACACTCAGTGCTCGGACACTGCTTTGGATCTCCTTTGGCTTTTTTATGATTTGTCCTCGATATTAGCTTTTTCTCTTTATTATTTCACTCCTTACTGCTTGACCGATGGTAACAGCTGGCAGAGTTAAATGTGTATGCAGGAAAAAGCTTTCATGTAAGTGACAACGCTTTCCTAATTGGCTGCCTAGAGTGCTGGGTTAGGAATCGGTGGGAAGCAGTGCAGGGTTTGATCAGCAATGTCTGCCACGGAGGCTGCACTCCACTGTTGGTGTGCATGCTACATTCTCACCGTGTGTGAATTCTTCCTTTTTTTGGTGTCAGTTGTTGCAAATCAATAAAAGGGAACTTTAGTGGTTGTGTGCCCTCTGATTTCTCAACTTGGGGCCACTTCTCAGCCCAGTTCAGAAACTGGAGCATGGGAAAATTTATGGCCGGAGGTGACCGAGGGAATTTGCGAAGGACTTGAGGGCGGTGGCCAGAAGTCACATTTCCTGTCTGCCACTTGCTGGGTGATTCTGCGCCATCACTTTCCCTCCCCCAGCACCAGTGACTGAACCTGCAGTGAGAGGGGTTTGAACCAGGGGCACTGGAGAGGTCTCGTGACTTGTGGGCCAGAGGCATTGCCGGTGCTGTCTTGCCTCCGGTCCTGATACTCTGGTGACACTCACCTAGATGTCACTCTCCAAACACATCGCTTTGCCTCCGTCCCTTTGAGGGCATTTGTCTCTCTGAAATGCTACCCTGATGCACTCCTCATCACCCCTCGGCCCCCTGCTCAAGCGTCCCTTCCTCCTCCTCGTTGTCCTCGGACAGAGGGGCTTGGAGCCTCTGCTTGGCTTGCTGTGCTGTGAGTGGCCTGGAGGCAGGCCCAGGTCTGCTTCAGCTCGCGCTCTAGAGCATGGCCCGTGACCCGGCACAGAGCTAGTGCTCAGACAAGGTTTGTTGAATGAATTAGCAAATGACCTCTCTTCGGAGGCATGAAGTGCTGTGAAATTAAGGGAAAGGCAAGAATCCCCAGAATCACATACTTTCGGTAATTTTTCTCCCACCTTCTCCTCCCTTCTTTAGAATCTCCCTTAGAATTTCCAAGAAGAGAGGGTCTGTGACATCATTGTCACCTTTGGAGGAGAAACTCTTGACTCATGCGATTGGCCTGGGCTGGCCAGGGCTTGTGTGGGAAGCCTCTGTCCTCACCTCCAAAGGCTGTGCAGCCAGGACTCTCCAAAGACTCCATCAGAGTCACTGTTTACATGCTAAAGCCTGTTTTTCTCTGAACTTCCTGCAAATTGAACTGGATGTGCTAAATACATAATGAACCTGCTAAACTCTTTAATGAACTTGCAGTACTTATTGATTTCCTCGTTGATTACACATAATTTGCTGAACTGATTTGGCTGTGTGACTTGAAAGGCATTTGCGAGAGATCTCTGCACTTTGTCACTCCACGTGCCCTGGACTTTAAAATGAATACGGAATGATACATTAAAAGAAATCCCAGGGTTGTGATCCCAATTATCTTCAGTGGATGGTAACACATTTAGGGCAGCCAGTTTTAAAACTGAGTTCTGATTATACACCAGGCCCTGTGTGAGCTGCTGGGGTTTCCCTGATGAATAGGAGTGCGTTTCTGATCTTGGTGTGCTTATGGTCTATGGGGTGGGGGTGGGGGGTAGACTGATGGGCCTTCAAGTGCTTACAATTTAGAGAGTGGGAGCACAAAGGCGGGGCATGTAAATTCACTTGTGAAGGTCAAGGGCAACTTCAGAGAGAATTTGATCTTTGAGCTGTCTCTTAAAAATTGTGTAGGAGTTTCCAGACATGCCAGGTAGAGTAGATGTCTGCTGCTCTTGCCTGCTCGGCTTCCCTCCTGCCTTCTTTGAACATAGTATCCAGGTATTCTTTGAGAACTCACCTCCGGCATGCACCTCCCATGAAGTCCTAGAGGAACCAGGTGTATGGCCCACCCCCAGCCCACAGCCAAGATGTGGGTCCTTCAGACCTTACTCCTGGAACTCCATTTCCCAAAGTATCTTACAAGGACAGAAGGCAGCTGGAACCAAATCATCCCAAGATGGCCCTTGAATTTCTGCTCCTGAGATTCAGCCCTACCTGGATTGTCTCCTTCTCGAATCTCAGTCTCTGAGCTGCTCAATAGCCAGGCTTGGTTTCTGCAGTTCATAATCAAAAGGCCCTAAGTGACAAACTCGGCCTCAAGGGCCCTTGCCTCCACTCACTCTGGGGAAGAATTTCTCCTTCCTTTCCGGCAAGACCATGAGCCCACAGCTATGCCTCTTGTCAGGGCCATGTCCCCATGACATATTTTCATCTCCAGCTCTGAGTGGTCCACTGAGCTGGGAACTTGAATATCCAACCGCTCCACTAACACAGCCACTTGGATAGCTCACACACAAAGCACCGACCCCTCAGTCTCCACTGCCCTGCTCCCTAAACAACCACTTCCTCCCCATCTAAGAAGATGACGCCACATGCGCCTCTGCGTTCAGCCAGTCGTCATCTGTCTCCTTGGCGCTCTCTCTACCTCCACCTGCCAGTTGTCTTGGACCTACACTCCTTCCCTTACAAGTTCCATTTAAACCCATCCTTTTCTTTCTGTATTGATTCCTTTCTATATCAAGTCATTCTCTCTCCTGGATCCTGTAATAGCTTCTTAAATTCAGCCTTAGACTCCTCAGTCCTATACGCCCTTCTGCTTAACTACCTTCCAAGGCATCTTGTTGCGGTTGAGATACAACTCAAATCTCCCACTGTGGTCTTTTGGCACATCCTGCTCCACTTAAGCCCCTTCCCGCAGCCCTGTCCTCACCTCCACCTCCTCCTCCCTCATATCCAGCCCGCAGCTGACGGGCCTTCCTGTTCCTGGCACCCACGGAGCATCTCTGGGGCTTTGTGCTGATGGGTCTCTCTGTCTGGCTGTGTTTATCCCCCACTTTTACCTGGCGGCAGCTTCTCGTCACTCTGGCTCAGGGTCTCTGCTCAAAGGCCCTCTCCTTGGAGAAGTCCGCGTTGGCCACCCCGGCATCTCTCCCCGCACCCCGCCACCGGCCACTCCAAGCAGGTCTGTACAGTTTTGTTTTTCATATTGCACACTTTGCTGTCAGGTATTGTCTGGCTCCTTTGTTCACTCGTGTGGTATCCGTCTTCCCTACTGGAATGGGGGCCCCCGCAGAGCAGTCTCTTGACTCTCTGGCCACTTCTGCATGGTTGTAAGTCTGCACGTAGTGTGTGCTTAAATATTTGTGCCACGCAAGCGCAGGAGTGAGCGAGTGAACAGAAGGATGGAGAGCACGTGTCTCAGTGCTGTCTCTGCACTCGCTGTCTCTCCTGCTGGTCCTTGAGGACAAGGACTGCGTCTGTTTTGACTCTCAGTATCCCCAGCACCCCAAAGATAGCTGGCACACAGTAGGTATTCAATGAATGTGTGTTTAAAGGATGCAGAAGTAAATGGCGTTTGTAGCAGAGGGAACAAGAGAGGGAAAAATGTGGAGGGTTACTTAATTTATGGCAAGCAGATTTACACTCTCTCTTCTTGGATAGAGCACTGAGCACTGCTATTTATGGAGCAGGAATGTGTGCACGCACACACTCGCAGTGCTTCAGGGAAAGGGTGAGGAGTGGAGCTTCATCTGATAAAACCTTTACAATGACTCTCCCTTCCCATCTAAAGCAACGCAATGGAAATTATTTCCAAGGATCAGAGTTTACAGGGGGAAAAAATGGGGGAAAAAATGGTAGGAGAGGATGTTGAAATTTTGATAAACATCAGACTTTGTATGATCATGGGTTAAAAGGGGCTTGATGTTCACCTAGGCCAGAAGTTCTCAAATATTAGCAAACATTAGAATGGGGGTCTTATTTTTTTTGGTAATAACTAAATTTCCCTCCTTTTCTTTCTTTCATTGAAGCATAGTTGATTTACAATGTTATGTTCATTTGAAGTGTACAGAAAAGTGCTTCGGTTATACACACACACACACACATATATATTAGATTCTTTTCCATTATAGGTTATTACAAGATATTGAATATAGTTCCCTGTGCTATACAGTGGGTTCCTGTTACTTATCTATTCTATGTATAGTGGTATGTATCTGTTAATCCCAAACTCCTAGTTTATCCTTCCCCTACTTTTGTAAAGAATCACCCTACAAAGGCAGGAGATGTAAAAGATGTGGGTTCAGTCCCTGGGTTGGGAAGATCCCCTGGAGGAGGGCATGGAAATCCACTCCAGTATTCTTGCCTGGAGAATCCCCAGAGACAGAGGAGCCTGGTGGGCTACAGTCCATGGGGTCAGAGTCAGACATGACTGAAGCAATGTAACCCACAAACACACACCTCTTTGGTAAGCATGTTTGTTTTTTATGTCTGTAAGTCTATTTCTGGTTTTAAAATAAGTTCATTTGTATGAATGAATGAACAAGTTCATTTTAGGTTCCACAAGAGATTGATGTCATATAATATAATGCCATTTGCAGCAACGTGGTTGTGTATATATATCTGTATATATATACATACAGTGGACTTTTACTCAACCATATATATATATGTATGTGTATTATACATATTCACATATAGATACATATGTTATATCCTCTTTATCCATAGAATGGAGATTTTACAAAAGGAGAAGATTCCTGGGGCCCATACCCAGAGATTCTTGTTCTGTAGATCTAAGCTAAAGTTTCAGTCTGTGAATCTGTATTTTGGCATTTACCCTCTGGTGATTTTTACGTAGATAGTCATCAACCCCCAGGCCAGAGAAACCCTGAGCTGAACCAAACCCTATTTGATGTCTTGAAATCTCTCTGTAGCATCCCCTCTGGATGCTCTTCTTTCTATCTGTGATATGCTGGATGGAAACTCACTGTCTTTGGACGTCTAAGACTATACGGAAGTTTTATTTCATGTGCGTAGAATGCCATTTGAAGCAGAAGGTACAGCATACACAAAAGCTTTTAAGAAGAAGGAAAGTTGCTAAAGGGCAGTGTAAAGTACATGGAGCATTGGATGACAGGGAGATGTGCAAAGCCTGAAAGCTAAAATTGCAGGCTGGAGCCAGATCAGGAAGGCCTTGAATGCCAAAATGGTGGCGTTTGGACATTATTATCAGACACTGGGGACCTGTTGAAGAGTTTTTATCAGAGAACACCAGCGCTGGTAGGGTATGATTGCTGTTTGGCATGACTCAACCCCAAATCCAGTTTCTTTCTCTCCCCTTCTCTTGGCTATACTTTATTATCAGATCTCATGTCACAAGATGGTTACAGCAGTTCCAGCCCTTCCACCTTCTCTCTAATTCTTCTCTAGGCAGGGGGAGGCACAGCATATTTTTTAAATTCACAGAAATGGACTAAAGGCATTTCATGGGCTCTAAGCAGGTCAGGTGCCCATCTCTAACCCAGTCACCATATTAAGCAATATAGCATTGTGATTGGCCAGGCTCAAGTCACATGTCTATGGAAGGGATAGGGTCAACTCACCTGGAAACACAGGGATTGCCTATGGAGGATGGGTGGTCCCTCAGAAGGAGATCTGATGTGTCAATTTAGAATGATTCATTCAATGTCTGCAGAGAACTGCTCTACTCTTAACAGTGTGTTGGGTGAGATGGAAGTCCCTTTGTGGCTCAGGGAACCAGGGCCAGGGAGTAGGTGGGTGTAAGGTGGAGAAGGCAGAGTGGCAGAGGATGAAAGTTTTGAAGAGACAAACTTGAATGCATGATGCTTAGTGGGTCAAGTCCTGGCTCAGCCATTTACTTTGTGAGGGGTTGTGGGAATGTTATTCATTTCTCTGAACCTCATTCTTTATCGCTCAAGTGGTACATGAAATGTTTTCTTTAGAGAGCCGCTGTAGGGAGTTGGCGAATTTATGTAGAGTCCCTGGCACAAAGTAACTACTCGATAACAATCAGCAATTACAATATTTCCTTGGCTCTATGAAAGCAGTGATTATAGATGAATCATTGATTTAATAGGCTTTTAGAGAGAGGAAAAAAATAGATGAATCATTGATTTAATAGCTTTTGGAGGAGGGGAAAAAACTGCCGTATCAATGGCATGAAATTTCAGAAATGTTAAATTTGAAAAAAAAAAAAGTTGTCTTTGAATTGAGGAAATGGACAGCGACGATCATGGTGGTGATGATGACTGGGGAGCAGGGGAGCAGTGGCTGAGAAAACAGATTTGGGACACACAAACCCTGGTCTGGGCACTGACTAGCTGCCTGCTGTTGAGATATATAAACCATCAAAAGGACTCAACAAGTGGTAACTTCTCCTTGCCTACTCGGTGCCTCAGTTTCCCTTTTCACTCTCTGTATTTCACTCTCTGTCACTCCCATGACACATGATTTTTTATCTTCCTTACACATAGCTGTATTCACTTACTTTTCTACAGTTTTTGAAAAATAATCAAGTTGCTTTGATAATGTAGGAAAATTTCTTCCAGAAAATTATAAAGAAAAAAGTCATCTAATTTCATGCCTGCCCCCTGGAGATGACTCTTCGCTGGTTTATTGGATTTCCTTCTATGGTATTTTTCTGTGTATAAGGTTTTGTTGTTGTTGAAGTCATAATCATCCTGTAATTTCAATTTTGTATCCTATTCCCCTCTTGGTTATTACCAACTCTCCTTAAATAGAATTTTAATGACCGTAATATTTTTCATCATGTATCTGGAACTGGTTGACTTAATTATTTCTATTTTTGAACACTGAGTAGTTTCCAAGTTTTCACTGGTGTTAATAACATAGAGATGAAAAATTTCTGCAGAAACTTATTTCGTATTTCTGATAATATCATAAGGAAACTATCTTGGATGTAGAAATATCGGGGGGAAATGTTGGGACATGTTTTCAGTTCTTAGTAGCCAATGTGTTTTTCAAGATAATTTTATCACTGTAGCTATCTTGTAGCTATCTTTTATCTTGTAGCTATCTCTTTTAAATGTTTGACTTGTTCACAAATGTGAGTGCATGCAAAAACATACATGTGCACACATGTTTAGCATGTGTCATGAGTGACCCTGTAGACTACGATCAATGGGTCTGTGCAACTGGGCAACAACCCTTCAAAACTGCCACCCCCAGCTCAGTGTTAAAAGAAGCCAAAGAAGCTGACATAGGATCTGATTGGCAGGGCCATTTCTGTCTCCAATTCTGGCTCAGACACTGGGTTTCAGCTCCAGCTCTGGGGCTTCCCCCTAAAATGAGATGTGGCTGCCAAGGCCAAAACCTTCTTTTCCCTCTCCAGGGTAAATTCCTTAGGGCTTAAGTGACTACTATCCTTCTATGCCCTCCTGTCTGGGAAACTCTCTGCTGGGCCCTAGGCAGCTACCCTCACCAGGGAGAATTGCTCCTGGAACATCCCTCTCAGGGTGCAGGAAAATACACTAGGGTGTGAGAATAAATATTAGAAGTTCTTATATTTTAAAAAACTTTTTTTTTGGTGAAAATAATGCATGTTTATAAAGGTATGTGCAATACAAATCTACAGTTTAATGGATTATTCTAAAATGAACATCCATGCTGAGAATTAAAAACTGGTCAGTGCCCCAGAAGCCTGTCCCTTTCAATGACACCCCTCTCCATCCTGCCAAGGTAACCCTTGTCCTAACTTTTATGATAATCGGTACATTAACATTCTTCATACTTCTACTATCTAGCTATGCATTCCTAAACACTTCAGTTTAATTTTGCCTGCTTTGGAGTTTTCTATAAATAGTATGCAAATTATGTTTCCTCTTAAGTCTGACTTCTTTAGCTCAAAAATACTCTTTTAAGATTCATCCATGTTGTTCTGTAACATTTTTTGTTGGAAAATATTACTGAGCTGAATGAATATACCACAATTAATATAATCATTCTACCTGGGGTCTGCAAACTACAGCCCATGGATCCAAATCCAACTGAAGGCCTGTTGCTTATAGATAAAGTTTTATTAGAACACAGCCCAGCCCATTCATTTACACATTGTCTATGGCTGTGTTCACTCTAAGGAGAATGGTGGCAGAGAGTATATGGCCCGTGCCGTATGCTTGCATGCTGGGTTGCTTCAGTCATGTCTGACTCTTTGTGAGCCTATGGACTGTAGCCCTCTGGTTCCTCTATCCATGGGGATTCTCCAGGCAAGAATACTGGAGTGGGTTGCAATGCCCTTCTGCAGGGGATCTTCCCAACCCAGGGATTGAACCCACTTCTCTCAAGTCTCCTACATTGGCAGGCAGGTTCTTTACCACGAGTGCCACCTGGGAAGCCCGTATATGGCCCACAGAGCCTAAATACTTACTATATAGCCTTTAGGGAAAAAAACAAGTTTGCTCACCCCTTCTTTCTACAGTTGATGCGGTTGTTCTCCAGTTTAGGGTTATCACAATTTACGCACATTTTCCCTGGTATGTAGGTGCCCAAGATTTTCTGGGGTGTATACTTAAGAGCAGAATTGTTGGTTCACACAGTATACATAAGCTCAAATTTTCTAGATAATGCTGCACTGTTCCACAGTGGCTGTATTAATTTGTATCCCTCACTTGTGTATAAGAGCTCTGGCTGTTTCACATCTCTGAGCACGTGTATGGGTGGGCTTTTTTTTTTTTAAATGCAATATGAGCAGTTGTTAGTTATTATTACTGCTGCTCTTAAGGACCTTGCAGTCTAATGGGGATGAGCCATGTAGCAATTATCGCTAGGTGTGCAGAGAATGTGTGTCCTCTTTCCTGTCACAGTGACTCCTGTCTAATTTTTTTTTTTTATTCATTTGGGAAACTGCAAATACAGCTTATGTTGGTCAGATCTAGTGCCTCTAGAACTTAGATGATGAGGGGAAAAGGGCTCTAAGACAACTCAAGGTAAGTTCCTCTTGAGAACATAAGATTGCCTCCTGCTTTTAGGTAAAGATGCCATTAGCTAATTGCTCACTCTGGATTCAGATTCCTTCCTTTGTTGCTTCCCATTTATCGAGCAAGAACACCTCTGGATTTTGCTTCTGTTTTGCCTGGAAATAGTAGAGGAAGAGTCGTTATTTAGCTTTTTTATTTTGTCACTACCTGTGATTAGAGGTGTTTCAAAATAAATCAGTGGGTCAGATATGCCTTTACAGTCTTATGGTTGATAGCCTCATTGTTTTTACTCTACCTTTATTATGCTGGACAGATTTCTAATTTTTTGCCAATCTGATAGGTATGGTTCAGTACTTTTTATCTTAGTATTTGGGGCTTCCCAGGTGGCGCTAGTGGTGAAGAATACTCCTGTCAAAGCAGGAGATGTAAGAGATGTGGGTTCTATCCCTGGAAGATCCCCTGGAGGAGGGCATGGCAACCCACTCCAGTATTCTTGCCTGGAGAATCCCATGGACTGAGCCACATTTTCTCTCCTGTGAATTTCTTAGTCATTTTGTCCATTTTTCATTCAGTTATTTGCTTTTTCCTTCTTGATTTATTGGAATTCTTGACCATATTCTGCTTATCAATCTTCTGTTGGTTATGTATTGCAAATACATTTTCCTTGCCTTTGACTAATCAAAGTGTCACTTTCTTGTTGGTCATTTTCACTCAGCAGTTTTAAATTTTAGCCAAACCAACTCCTGTCTTTTGTGGCTTGTGCTTTTTGTATATTAACCAAAACATTTTTCCTGTTCCAATGTGGAAGACAATTCTCCTGTATTAGCCTCTAAATTTATGTCTGCGGGAGTCCTTACATACAGCATCTTAGTCCTTTAGACAGTTCTGTGGAGTGGAGCTTTGTGTTCCCAGTTCAGATGAGAAAGCGGTTCAGAGTCATTGGCTTGTCTAAGGTGGCACAGCTGATAAAACCATCGTCGAGTGCAGCCTAGACCTGCCTGCCGCTCCTCAGGACACGGCCTCTGGAGTCCTTCCAAGGATTCAAATAAACTCTTCCTCTTCCACAGACCGGAGAAGGGCACTCTGTTCAATTGCATGCCCTAGGAAGACGAAGTTGAAGCCCCAGAAAGGAAAGTGTGTTCAAGTACCCTGCCCAGCGCCTGACCAGGGAAGAGCACTCTACTTTTATGGGGCGGGTGGCCTCCAGGATACAGACCACAGAAATGCCCCTGTGGCCCGCTTCCTGCGGGTCTCAGAGCAGCTGGCCTGCATGCNGGGCCCTAGAGGCCACAGGGATAGGAGATTTTATTTCAGGGCAGTGAGCACTCTATACGGAGAAGGCAATGGCAACCCGCTCCAGTACTCTTGCCTGGAAAACCCCATGGACGGAGGAGCCTGATGGGCTGCAGTCCATGGGGTCTCGAAGAGTTGGACACGACTGAGTGACTTCACTTTCACTTTTCACTTTCATGCATTGGAGAAGGAAACGGCAACCCACTCCAGTGTTCTTGCCTGGAGAATCCCAGGGACGGGGGGAGCCTGGTGGGCTGCCGTCTATGGGGTCGCACAGAGTCGGACACGACTGAAGTAACTTAGCAGCAGCAGCAGAGCACTCTATCTAGGGGAAGGATAGGATGTGATCTGCATTTTGCAAGTAGCACTCTGGGTGCTCACTGGGGCTGGAGAAGGAGTGTCAGGCCAGGCCCAGGGCTGTGACTTCAGTTCAGGATGAAGCTGGCATTACAGGGCGGGAAGAGCAAGTATAGATGGGTGAGGCAGAGACAGAGCCCTGTGTCTCCTAGGGTCTTTTTTAAAAGACAGTTGAGATATAATTTATATCCCATAAAACTTATCCTTTCTAAATTCACAATCAAGTGACTTTTAGTATAAGCCAAAGATTGTGCAGCCATCGTCACTGTCTAATTCTGAAAACTTCCATCATCCCCAGAAGATGCCCCATACCCGCTATTAGTCAGTCCCTCCTCTCCCTTCCTCCACTGTGTGGACATCACTAATCTCTAGGGACCAGTCTTGTTTGGACATTTCATGTGAATGAAATGACGCAGTAGCTGGTCTTCTGTTGTTTCTGGCTTCTTTCACTTTCACAGTGGTTTTAGTTCATCTGTGTTGTAGCATGAATCAGAACTTCATTTCCTCTAATTGACAAAGAATGTCCCATTCTAGGACTTACCACATCTTGTTTACCCATCAGTTGATGAACATTTGGATTATTCCCACTTAGCTACTATGCATAACCTCTGAAGAACATCTATGTTCAAGTTTTTGTGTGGACATTAGGTTTTCATATGTATCTGGTGGTGAAAGTAAAGTCCAATGCTGCAAAAAAAACATATTACATATGAACTTGCAGTGTTAACGTCCATGAATCAAGGTAAATTGGATGTGGTCAGGCAGGAAATGGCAAGAATGAACATCGACATCTTAAGATTCAGTGAACTAAAATGGATGGGAATGGGCAAATTTAATTCAGATGACAATTATGTCTAGTTCTTTGGACAAGAACCCCTTAGAAGAAATGCAGTAGCCCTCCTAGTCAACAAAACAGTCTGAAATGCAGTACTTAGGTGCAATCTTAAAAATGACAGAATGATCTCAGTTCATTTCCAAGGCAAACTATTCAACATCACAATAATCCAAGTCTATGCCCCAACCAATGATGCCAAAGAAGCTGAAGCTGATGGTTCTGTGAAGATCTAAACGCCTTCTAGAACTAACACCAAAAAGATGTCTTATTGTTCACAGAGGATTGCAATGCAGAAGTAGAAAGTCAAGAGATACCTGGAACAACAGGCAAGTTTGGCCTTGGAGTACAAAATGAAGCAGGGCAAAGGCCAACAGAGTTTAGTGAAGAGAACACACTGATCATGGGAAACACCCTTCTCTAACAACCCAAGAGAGAACTCTACACATGGGTATCATGAGAAGGTTGATACTGAAATCAGATTGATTATATTCTTTGTAGCCAAAGATGGAGAACCTCTATACAGACAGCAAAAACAAGACCTGGAGCTGACTGTGGGTCAGGTCATGAGCTCCTCATTGCAAAATTTAGGCTTAATTGAAGAAAGTAGGGAAAACCACTATGCCTTTTGGATATTACCTAAATCCAATCCCTTATGATTATACAGTTCAGTTCAGTTCAGTCGCTCAGTCGTGTCCGACTCTTTGCGACCCCATGAATCGCAGCACACCAGGCCTCCCTGTCCATCACCATCTCCCGGAGTTCACTCAGACTCACGTCCATCGTGTCTGTGATGCCATCCAGCCATCTCATCCTGGGTCTTCCCCTTCTCCTCCTGACCCCAATCCCTCCCAGCATCAGAGTCTTTTCCAATGAATCAACTCTTCACATGAGGTGGCCAAAGTACTGGAGTTTCAGCTTCAGCATCATTCCTTCCAAAGAAATCCCAGGGCTGATCTCCTTCAGAATGGACTGATTATACAGTAAAGATGATGAATAGATTCAAGGCATTAGATCTAGTAGGCAGAGTGTCTGAAGAACTATGGCCAGAGGCTCATAACAATGAACAGGAGGCAGTGACCAAAACCATCCCAAAGAAAAGGAAATGCAAAGTAGTTGTCTGAGAAGGCTTTACAAATAGCTGAGGAAAGAAGAGAAGTGAAAGGCAAGAGAGAAAGGGAAAGATATACCCACCTGAATGCAGAGTTCCAGAGAATAGCAAGGAGAGATAAGAAGCCCTTACTTATATGAACAGTGCAAAGAAAAAGAGGGAAAAAATAGCAAGGGAAAGACTAGAGATACTTTAAGAAAACTGGAGATATCAAGGGAACGTTTCATGCAAAGATGGGCCCAATAAAGGACAGAAATGGTAAGGATTTAACAGAAGCAGAAGATATTAAGAAGAGGCGGCAAGAATACACAGAAGAACTATACAAGAAAGGTCTTAATGACCTGGATAACCATGATGATGTGGTCATTCCACATTCCAGAATGTCTGGTTCTAGGTGAATGGGCCTTAAGAAGTCAAGTGGGCCTTAAGAAGCATTACCAGGATCCAAGCTAGTGGAGGTGATGGAATTTCAGCTGAGCTATTTAAAATCCTAAAAGATGATGCTGTTAAACTACAGCACTCAATACCTCAGCAAATTTGGAAAACTCAGCAGTGGCCACAGGACTGGAAAAGTCAGTTTTCATTCCAATCCCAAAGAAGAGCAATGCCAAAGAATGTTCAAACTATGGCACAATTGTGCTCATTTCACATGCTAACAAAGTTATATTCAAAGTCCTTCAAGTTAGGCTTCACCAGTATGTGGACGGAGAATTTCCAGATGTCTCAGCTGGGTTTAGAAAAGGCAGAAGAGCCAGAGATTGAACTGCCAACATTTCTTGGATCATAGAAAAAGCAAAGGAACTCCAGAAAAACATCTACTTCTGCTTCATTGACTATGCTAAAGCCTTTGACTATATGGATCACAACAAACTGGGAAGATGGGAAGACCAGAACACCTGACCTGTCTCCTGAGAAATCTGTATGCATATCAAGAAACAACTGTTACAACCTGAGAGGGAACAACTGACTGGTTCAAAATTGGGAAAGAAGTACGAGACGGCTGTATATTGTCACCCTGCTTATGTAACTTATATGCAGAGTACATCATGAGAAACACTGGGCTGGAGGAAGCACAAGCTGGAATCAAGACTGCTGGGAGAAATATCAATAACCTCAGATATGCAGATGACACCACCCTTATGGCAGAAAGTGAAGAAGAACTAAAAAGCTTCTTGATGAGGGTGAAAGAAGAGAGTGAAAAAGCTGGCTTAAAACTCAACATTCAGAAAGCTAAGACCATGGCATCTGGTCCCATCACTTCATGACAAACAGAAAGGGAAAAAAGTAGAAACAGTGACTATTTTATTTTCTTGGGCTCTAAAATTGCCATGAACAGTGATTGCAGCCATAAAATTAAAAGATGCTTGCCCCTTGGAAAGAAAGCTACGACAAACTTAATGTATTAAAAAGCAGAGGCATCACTTTACTGACAAAGGTATGGTTTTTCAGTAGTCATGTATAGATGTGAGAATTGGATCATATAGAAGGCTGAGCACCAAAGAACTGCTTTGGAACTGTGGTGCTGGAGAAGACTCTTGAGAGTCCCTTGGACTGCAAGGAGATCAAAGCAGTCAGTCCTAAAGGAAATCAACCCTGAATATTCATTGGAAAGACTGATGCTGAAGCTGAAGCTACAATACTTTGGCCACCTGATGGGAGAGCCAGTTCATTGGAAAAGACCCTGATGCTGGGAAAGATTGAAGGCAAAAGGAGAAGGGGGCAAGCGAGGATGAGATGGTTAGACAGCATTACTAACTCAATGGACATGAATTTGAACGAACTCTGGGAGATAGTGGAGGACAGAGGAGCCTGGCGTGTACAGTTCATTAGGTTGCAAAGAATCAGACACAACTTAGAGACTAAAGGGCAGCAACAGCCCCATTTTTAAATTGGCTTGTTTGTACTTTTATTATTGTGTTGTAAGGATTCCTTTTATATTCTAAATACAAGTTCCTTATGAGATATAAGACCTGCAAATATTTTATCCTATTTGGGAGGTTGTCTTTTCACATTCTTGATAGTGTTTTTCAAAGCCTAAAAGTTTAGAATGTTAATGAAGTCCAATTTACCTCTTTTTTGTTTTTGTCCTTGTCTGTGCCTTCGGTGTTACGCCTAGGAAATCACTGCCTAGCCCAGTGCCACAAATACTTATCGTTGTGTTATCCTGTAAGAACTTTTACCTTTATCACTTATATTCCATTCTTTGGTCCACTTTGATTTAATTTTTGTATGTGGTGTGAAGTAGGGATACAGCTTCATTCCTTTCTAGATGAATATCTAGTTGTCCCAGCACACTTTGTTGAAAAGACCACTCTTTCCCCATTCTCGAAGCCCAGGGTCTTCGAGAGGACCTGATGAGAAACAGTAGGGGAAAATGCTGCATGGGTGAAGTTTTCCCCAGGATAACCCATCTCACAGAGCTCCATCTAGGCCTGGGCCCTCCAGGGCTTCCTCAGTTCCTGGGAAGACAGCACAGTTGACTAGAGAAATCAGCTCAGAATTCAGTGAGCAATTCCTTGATGCTTCACAGACTCAGAATATGTCTTCAGAGATTGGGACAGGAAGACCCACTGAGTCCAACAACCTCCCTTTGCTGAGCAAATACCCAAGTGTCAGAGAGGTGACTAGCCCAAGGTTGCAACCAGTTGGATGTAGCTGGGCCCAGAGCAGCCTCACCACCCTCAGGATGGATCTCTGTGAGCACAGAAAAGGCCCTGCCTCCCCTGCAGACCTGGAGAGTCCCCGGGGCACAGGGATACATTTGAAGACTCTGAGGGAATGAGCTGCTTCTTTGGCATAAACTCAGCAGGAAATAAAATAATGATCACGAATTCCAACATGAAACAATAACGATGGCTTTTAAAAAGGTCAAGGTTGAAGTCCCCCCTCTCTCGAAGAACTCTGTGCTGCTGGTGCTACGGGGCCCTCACAAACAATCCTCTAGGTGGGGAGGCGCCAGGGGGTGGTGGAATCAAAGGTTTCCTAGGCAACAGGGCTTGGGAGGGGGGTCCTCAAGGACAAGGCTGTCCTTGCCAGGAGGATATAGGGGCCGGACAAAGGAGGCACGTTGGTGGAGAGGACAGAAACTGAAGGCAGGCGCTTTCTTAGTGACGTCATTAGTCAGACTCAGTTTGCTCTTCTGGAAAATAGAGTGTCCACTGAGATGCTATTGGCTATGTGAGCAACATACCGAACAAAAGGGGCCTAAACATGGGGGTTTTAAAGTCCTCATTTGACAGGAAGTCTGCAGGTTGACAGTTCCAAGCTGGATGACCCAGCTCTGCTTGTCGGAACTTCCAGGCAGCCTCTCTGAGAGCCTTTCTTCTCATGCTTGCAGGATGGCGGTCCTGGTTCTCTAGTCTAGTAGGAGAAAGAAAAGGGAAGTGAAAGTGAAGTCGCTCTGCTGTGTCTAACTATTTGTGATCCCATGGACTGTCACCCGCCAGGCTCCTCTGTCCATGGGATTTTCCAGGCAAGAATACTGGAGTGGGTTGCTATTTCCTTCTCCAGGGGATCTTCCCAACCCAGGGATCGAACCCAGGTCTCCCGCATTGCAGGCAGACTCTTTACTGTCTGAGACACCAGGGAAGCCCCCAGTAGGGGAAGACGGGTGGTAATCTAAAATGCACGCATGTGTGTGAACGTGACATGTGAAAAGTGCCATGAAAATGGGCAGAGCAGAGTGGCAGAGAATAACAGAGGGGCTCTGATTACATAGAGTGTCAGAGAAGAGAACTCTGAAGGGCTCATACTTAGGCAAAGACCCAAAGGAAGAGAAGGAGCCAGATGCTGGAATGATTCAGGGAAGAGAGATCACGGCAAGGGCTGAAATCCAGGCAGAACCCAGCTTCTCACCTCTTTAGCTTGTGCATCATGGATAGCACACAACTAGGAACTCTGAATTTTAGTGCAGATAGCCAGTTCTAAACAGCTCATCCAGGGCCTTCAGAATTTAGAATGCAATAAACAGTCCAGGTGAGCACGGAATCTCTGGGAACAGGGTCTCCTGGAAATGCTGGTCCACCAGTCTCCTTGCTTCTCCTCTTGTCCTCCCACAGTTATTCTCCAGCCAGAAACCAGAGAGTTGTGACACAAATGTCCATGAAATACGGTCATCCCTTTGCCCAAGGCCCTCCAATGGCCTCTCACTGCCCTAGAAGTAAACGCAAAGCCCATCCCATGACTGATAAGATTCTGCACCATCCAGCTTCTTGCTGCTTCTTTGATCCCTTCTCTTACCACCCTCTTCTCATTCACTCAATTCCAGCCTTCCTGGTGTACTTGCTGTTTCTGGAATCTGCCAAGACGCTGCTGCCTCAGGGCCTTTTCACATGCTGTTCCCTCTGCGTGGAACCTTCTTCCCCAGATATCCACATAGCTTACTCCTCACTTCACCCAGGGCTCTGCTCCAAAGGCCCTGCTCAGAGTCACTCTCTATCACCTTGCCCTGCTTTATCTCATGGGGCTGTCTTTCTATCGTCAGCTTCATCAGAGCAAAGCCACTGTGTCTGACTTCCCCAGTGTCCAGACAGTGCAGGCACATGGTAGGCATGCGATAAGTGTTTGTTAAATGAATGAATGAATGAACGCAGACCCACATGTGAGATCATACAGCTATTTGACATCCCAAGTTATGGTTTCTGAGCAGAGTGGCCCTGTTCACAGCGACATCAAGAGAGGGGAGTGACAGGGAAAGAAAGCTGGAACACTGTCCAGCTGAGTCATCACTGAGGCGTCTTGGAAAATCATCAGGAGGGCAGGCTGGGCTGAAGAGGGGGACTTAGGAGTCATGGGTGTGATGAGGGTGACACAAATCACAGGTGCCTGCCCACGGGAGTGTGTAAGACAAAATGGGGGCCCAGCCTTGTGTGGACTGGAGGGAAGAAGAGGGGTGAAGAAAGAGCAGGAAGACAGGTCAATGAAAGGGGAGGAGAAAGATAAAGAAATAATCACAAGGGATGCAACTGAGAAGGGGCCATCATTTTCTATTTGTACTTTCCAAAATATATAAATAACTCACATAGCTCAATATTTAAAAAAAAAACAAAAGATGAGTAAAAGACTTAAATAGACACTTCTCCAAAGAAGGCACACAGTTGGCCAACAGGCATGTGAAAAGATAATCAGCATCACTAATTATTAGAGAAATGCAAATCAAACTTCAGTGAGGTGTTACCTCATAGCAGTTAGAGTGGCCATCGTCAAAATATCTGCAAATAATGAAAGCTGAAAAGAATGTGAAAAAATGGGAACCCTCCTACACTGTTGGCAGGAATGTAAATTGGTGCAGTCACTACGGAGAATAGTATGGAGGTTCCCTAAACACTAAAAACAGAGTTAATATATGATCCAGCAATCCCATTCCAGGGCATATATCTGGAAATATATTTGTACCCCAGTATTCATAGCAGCATGATATATAATAGCCAAGCAACCTAAGTGTCCATCAAAAGATGAATGGAAAAGAAGATGTGATATATATATGTATAATCACATCTTTATCTATCTATATGGAATATTATGCAGCCACGAAAAAGAATATCATACTGCCATTTGCAGCAACATGGATACACCTAGAGGTTACTATAATAAGTGAAGTAAGTCAGACAGAGAAAAAACGAGTATCATATAATATCACTTATATATGCAGTCTAAAAAATTATGCAAATGAAATCATTTATAAAACAAATAGACTTACAGACACAGCAAACAAACTTAAGGTTACCAAAAAGGAAAGTGATCGGGGGGAGGGATGAATTAGGAGTTTGGGATTAACAGATACAGATTTCAGTTTATAAAACAGGTAAACAGGAACCTACTATATATCACAGAAAACTATATTCAATATCTTGAAATAACCTCTAATGGAAAAAATATGAAAAAATATATATAACTGAATCACTTTGCTGTACACCTGAAACTAACTCAATATTGTAAATTAATTACACTGTTTTTTTTTTAAAGTGTTTTGTGGGGACATGCAGGAGCGAGCGCTGAGCAGCAGTACCGCTTTCAGGCTCAGCAAGGAAGATGAGACCTGGAAGTGCATTTTTAGTCAATCGTTTCAGTTGGCCTTGGGAAAATAAACCAACGTTTCAAAAATAACCATGCTTTTCAAAACTAAAAGCAGATGAGTTATTCCCAGTGTGGACTACTTTCAATCAGAGCAATGGAGTTTGGCTTTTTTCCCCAAGTCCTACATGAGGGCCTCACAAGTTATATCGGATCCACAGTGGGGCCAAATGCAGAACTTGCTCAGTTCAGTCGCTCAGTTGTGTCCAACTCTTTGTGGCCCCATGGACTGCAGCACGCCAGGCCTCCCTGACCATCACCCACTCCCAGAGATTACTCAAACTCATGTCCATTGAGTTGGTGATGCCATCCAACCATCTCATCTTCTGTCGTCCCATTCTCCTCTCTCCTTCAATCTTTCCCAGCATCAGTGTCTTTTCAAATGAGTCAGTTCTTTGCATCAGGTGGCCAAAGTATTGGACTTTCAGCTTCAGCATCAGTCCTTCCAATGAATATTCAGGACTGACCTCCTTTAGGATAGACTGGTTGGATCTCCTTGCAGTCCAAGGGACTCTCAAGAGTCTTCTCCAATGCCACAGTTCAAAAGCATCAATTCTTTGGCACTCAGCCTTCTTTATAGTCCAACTCACATCCAGAACTTGCTGCTAACACTTAAAAACTTGGAGAGTTTCCATAAAAACCCAATTTCTAGGTTCTTTAAAAAACAAGAGTACCTGAGAACACTGGCCTCTAATCCCCAGAAAGCATCAGTTGGCTGCTCTCTTTCATATTTACTCTTGAATACTTTGGTTAAGCGAATAAGAATTCTTTTAAAGAAAACCCTTTTATAGTGAAAACTTTCTACATACTAAGAAGTAGAGATGAGACTAATTTGAGGTACTTTGCCATATCATCACGAAATTTGACAGTTGTTAAGATCTGCCTTTCTTGTTTTCTCAATTTCTATCCCAACCTTTTTTTTTTTTGCCCTTTTTTTCCAGGGGAGGGGAAGGTTGTACTATTTTAAATTAAATTCAAGACATCATGTGACTCCACCCATTAATACAACAATTTGACTTTCTAAGAGGTGAAGACCTTTAAAAATCATAACCACAATGCCATTATCACACTCAACAAAATTAGTAACAATTCCTTAATATCATCTAATATCCAAATTATGTTCCATAAGTTGCACAGACTGCATTTGGTTGACATGTCTCCTAAATTTCTTTTAATCTATAGTCCTTTTTCCCTCTTCTTTTTTTCCTTTTACATTTTTTTTTCATTTGTTGAAGAAACTGGGTCATTTCTCTTGTAAAACTTAGCATATTCTAGGTTTAACTGATTGTTTCCTCCTGCTGTATTTAACATCCTTGTCTATCTTTGTATTTCCTCTAGACCAGTTATAGTTAGAGGCTTGGTTAGAGTCAGATTTATTCTCTCCTTTTTCTGCAAGTGCTTGCCCATTGGTTAGTTGCTGTTTCTCAGTCACTAAGTCATGTTAGATTCTGTGCGATCCCGTGGACTGCAGCGCCCCAGGCTTCCCTCTCCTGCACTGCCTCTGGTGTTTCACATCCATTGAGTCGGTGATGCCATCCAACCATCTCATCCTCTGCCACCTCCCTCTCCTCTTGCCCTCAATCTTTCCCAGCATCAGAGTCTTTTCCAAAGAGTCAGCTCTTCACATCAGGTGGCCAAAGTATTGGAGCTTCAGCTTCAGCATCAGTCCTTCCAATGAATATTCAGGGTTGATCTCCTTTAGGATGGACTGATTTGATCTCCTTGCAGTCCAAGGAAGAGATTCTCAAGAATCCCCCCCAGCACCACAATTCTAAAGCATCAATTCTTTGGCGCTCAGCCTGTTTTATCTCTTATATCCACACATGACTTCTGGAAAAATTATAGCTTTGACTCTATGGACATTTGTCGGCAATGAAGTCTCTGCTTTTTAGTATGTTGTCTAGGTTTATCATGACTTTCCTTCCAAGGAGCAAGTGCCTTTTAATATGGCTGCAGTCATCACCCACAGTGATTCTGGAGCCCAAGAAAATAAAATTTATCATTGCTTCCACTTTTTTCCCTTCTGATTGCCATGAAGTGATGGGATGAGATACCATGATCTTAGATTTTTGAATGTTGAGTTTCAAGCCAGCTTTTTCACGCTCCTCTTTCACCACTCACCAGCAGTGCTCTTTATTTCCTATTGCTTTATATCAAGGTACCCAGCACATCTGTTTTCCACATTTTAAAGAACGATTAGGAAGTTCAGATGTGTCAGTGAATCTCAGCATGATAAAGTTCACCATCATACCATTGATGATCACTGTCTAGATCATGCATTCTTACTGGGCTGACAATGTCTCCGAGGAGGCA
The DNA here is from genome assembly GCA_006410935.1 of Redunca redunca. Lineage (NCBI taxonomy): Eukaryota > Metazoa > Chordata > Mammalia > Artiodactyla > Bovidae > Redunca > Redunca redunca. The sequence goes on along the minus strand of SJYQ01010279.1, from coordinate 45,366 downwards.
AAAAATTGTTCTTGGATGGGGGATTAAAAAAAAATAGTTTTTTCCCCAGTGTATAAAGCATAGAAGTACATATAGTACACAGTAGTATACAATACATTTGTATACAATTGTATACAATTTGTATACATTTATATAGTACACAGTAGTATACAATACATTTGTATACAATACATTTGTAGTATTTGTAAACTTTCATGGGAGAAGAGTTGATTGGGGAAAAAAGTCTCAAAAGACTCCTTGAGGAGGGTGATAATGAAAAGGAGGTTGGGAGACACTGGCATAGACGTATTATTTCATTAGGGATTGCAAATTGGTGATTATCTAATGCTATCATTTCTTGGCTATGATTCTCCTATATGGAAAAAACTTTTGCTTGCTATCTGGTTTCCCTGAAATCTAATCCATGTAAACAAGGCAAGCAAATGCTTCAATCTTATTCTTCATTCATCAGTTTTCGGCATAAAGAGTCGATACCTGGCAGTTTCTAAAGGAAACCGTGAGATTTTTAAAACATCATTTTGAAGTTAGAGATGTCATATATTTTGTGTGATTTTGCTGCCTGGCTATTTATAACAGCGTGTGCTGTGACCTTTTCGCTTGATCCATTTGACTGAATATAAAATCCTTGGCTCTCGTTTCTTTCTGAAACTTCTTAAATATGTGACTCTTTAGGATTCTGACATAAAGTGGTTCTGATGATAATTTGTCTTTGAATTCTTTCCCTCTTATTAATTTGTTTATTTTGGCTGGACACTTAATGCAGTTTTCCTTTTAAAGTCCAAATGTTTAGCTGGAGTGTGGCTTGGCATTGACCATTTAGCTTTGACCAGTTGCTTTTCCCAGATTATATAACTCAAGTATCTTTTTTTCCCCCAGAAAAGCTGTGATCACAGTTTTTTGCTATTTGTTTTCTTGTGTTGCGCCCCTCCCCCCATTCAGAACTATTATACATGTGTTGAAGGTGAACATTCTGTTCTATTTTCTATATCTATCACTTTATCTAAAATCTTTTTAAATTCCTCATTTCTGTTTCATTTTTTTTTCTCTTTTAACTTTATATTTCTCTAACAGCAGTTTTCTGTGGTGCCTATCAACTTTATCTCTAATTCATTCCTGACCTTTTCTAATTCTGTTTTATATTGGTCTTTCTTAATGGCTCTTTTTCCCCCCAGTTTCTAGCTCATTTTGAAATATTAGGTTATAGGTTTCCTCTCACTGGAACTAAATGTTTCTAGTGTGTTGTTGCTTTTCATAGATATATTACTTTGCTAATTATTCTGTCTTTCTTATTCTTTAACCCCAATCTTCCTCCACGTACTCTTATTTGAATAGGATGGGTTTTCCCATACATTTTGGAGGAATTTCTGTTGTTAAAAGATGATTTTCAGAAACAGGTAAAATAATGATTCTAATACACATGCATTTAAATATGAACATATCTTAAAATTTTTAGTCCATTTCAACAAAGGAACAAGGAGGATGTTTTAACCCATTCAAAGGAAGAGTCAGAAAAGCACAAATATATGTGGGTTAAGGAGTGTTGAAATGAGTTACAAATGAAGGCAAACTTTCTGCAAATCTGTAGAGGGGAATGAGATAGGACAGACTCCACGTGTCTACATGTAACAAACTACTTATAGGACTCCCACAGAATCTGATAAAGTATAGGGTGTGCTATAGAATATGCATAATTTTCCACTAAAATGTGAGATTATTTTCTACCCTGTGCAGAAGATGGGGTGGCCAGCTCTCCTGGCTACTCCGAACCATAGCCTTCCCCTTAGCACAAAGAGTTTGCCTGCATGATGCTGAGAGGCTTGGCCAAATATTAGCCTGGCTTCCACTTGCACTAGCTCATGCCTCAACAGGTAACCCCAGGCCCCTGTGTTAAGTCTGGGTTCATGTTGACTGGGGGGAAAAAAAAGCACAACATGAGAGTTCTGAGTTAAGTTTTCTTTGTGCAAAATGAGGACTATAGCCCAGGAAACAGCATTTCAGATAGCTCTGAGAAACTGCTCCAAAGAGGTGGGTGGGGAGGTCAGAATATATGTGATTTTAGAGAAGGGGGAGACCATGCAATCAAGCACATGATTTTTGCAGAAGGTTGCTGTTAGTCACAAGGAGCAGACGTCACCATGAAGGACTTTAGTGCTTTTCTAGATACAAGGAGAAACAAGAATTGGCTCATAAAATCTCTTCCTGAAAATATCTAATTATCTAAAGACCCATTCTGCCAACTTTTTCCAGAGCACAGAGTGCCTCATTTCTGTTTTCCACCCCGAACTCCTTTCAGGAGGTGTTGAAGATCAGCAACATCAGCTGTACATAATTTAATCCTTGCAGAGGTAGATGGTAAGTGCCAATTGTAGTTGGCAGTCAAAAAAATAAATAAATAAATAAACCAAACCACAAAATATACCTGTTCTAACCCACATTGTCAAAGTATTTTCAGTAATTCTTCATTAAACTCCCTTCTGTGATTTTCCATTTCCTCATGTCCCCTTTCTGCTCTTTCTTTAAAAGCTTCAGTCACCTTTTTCCCAGTTGGAGTTGAGCTCACTTTGTTTGTACTCGAGTTTCTACCCTAATGCCCTGGTCTGGAAAAAAAATCTGCCTTGCTGCCTTTAACATATGTCTGATACTGGTTTTCTTTGACACACCACACTTTTCTCTCTCTTCCGCTGCTTCCACAAGTTATTTAAAGATAGCAATACATCAAGCTCCTCCCATTTTATTTTCAGAGATCTGTATCCTCGGGCCACTTCCCCTACAAATATTTAGATTTTTTTTTTTAACTTTTACTCACACACATTCTACCTTGGCTGTATTGCACACTATTTCTCTGCAGTTTCCCTCCTGGGTAACTCTGTCTCTTTCCTGGCACTTTGGAGAGCCTTAAGTTTCCAGGTCATCCCAGACCCCCTCTATCCCTGTGCAGTGCAGAGTTTTGTAGGCCCATCCAAGTTCTCTGTCCTCCAGACAGACTGTTACTGGTGAAAAGTTCTTATAATAGATGGAAGTCAGAAATGAGAAAGGGAGAGCAAGTGAGGATTTACTTAAGCAGGAATATGCTCTCAAAGAAACAGTGGGCAGACAGATGGGTAGCTGCCCTGGGTTCCTTTGGCAAGCCAGTTATGAGGAGTATGCATGAAGAACCAGTGGCAAGAATACACAGAAGAACTACACAAAAAAGGTCTTAACTATACAAAAAAGGTCTTAATGACCCAGATAACCAAGATGGTATGGTCACTCACCTAGATTCAGGCATGCTGGGGTGCGAAGTCAAGTGGGCCTTAGGAAGCACTACTATGAACAAAGCTACTAGAGGTGGTGGATTCCAGCTGAGTTATTTCAAATCCTAAGAGATGATGCTGTTAAAGTGTTGCACTCAATATGTCAGCAAATTTGGAAAATTCATCTGTGGCCACAGGACTGGAAATGGTCAGTTTTCACTACAATCCCAAAGAAAGGCAATGCCAAAGAATGTTCAAACTACTGCACAGTTGCACTCATTTCACATGCTAGTAAGGTAATGCTCAAAATTCTTCATGCTAGGCCTCAATAGTATGTGAACCGAGAACTTCCAGATGTACAAACTGGATTGAGAAAAAGCAGAGGAATCAGAGAGCAAATTGCCAACATTCATTGGATCATAGAGAAAGCAAGGTAATTTCAGAAAAACATCTGCTTCATTGACTACGCTAAAGCCTTTGACTGTGTGGATCACAACAAACTGGAAAATTCTTAAAGAGATGGGAGGATGAGACCACCTTACCTGTCTCCTGAGAAACCTGTATGCAGGTCAAGACGCAACAGTTAGAACAGGACATGAAAGAACAGACTGGTTCAAAATTGGGAAAGGAGTATGACAAGGCTGTGTATTGTCACCCTGTTGATTTAACTTCTATGCAGAGCACATCATGAGAAATGCCGGGCTGGATGAATCACAAGCTGGAATCAAGATTGCCGGGAGAAATACAATAACTTCAGATATGCGTATACCACTTCAGTGGCGGAAAGTGAAGAGGAACTAAAGAGCCTCTTGATGAATGAGGATGAAAGAGGACAGTGAAAAAACTGACTTGAAATTCAATATTCAAACAACTAAGATCATGATATCCAGTCCCACACTTCAAGGCAGACAGAAGGGGAAAAAGTGGAAACAGTGACAGATTTTATTTTTGGGGGCTCCAAAATCACATGGATGGTGACTGCAGCTATGAAATTAAAAGACCCTTGTTCTTTGGTAGGAAAGCGATGACCAGCCTAAACAGTATATTAAAAAGCACCACTTTTTAATCACTTTGCTGGAAAATGTCCATATAGTCAAGGCTATGTTTCTCCAGTAGTCATGTACGGATGCGAGAGTTGGGCCATAAAGAAGAATGAGCACCAATGAACTGATGCTTTTGAACTGTGGTGCTGGAGAAGACACTTGAGAATACCTTTAACAGCAAGGAAAGGAAATCAACCCTGAATATTCATTGGAAGGACTGATGCTGAAGTTGAAACTCCAATACTTTGGGGCACCTGATTTGAAGAGCTGACTCCTTGGAAAAGACCCTGATGCTGGGAAAGATTGAAGGAGAGAGAAGGGGGCAACAGAGGATGAGATGGCTGGATGGCATCATCAACTCAAGGGACAGGAGTGTGAACAAACCCAGGGAGATGGTGAAGGAGAGGGAAGACTGCTGCGCTGCAGTCCCGGGGGTCACAGAGTAGGATACAGCTGAGTGGCTGGACAACTGCAACAGTACAGCCTCCTAACCAACCACCTAATGCCACCCTTCCAGTAGGAAGTTTCTCTCTCTTGAGGCTATGGAAAGTGGGTGCTGCCGCTGCTGCTAAGTCGCTTCAGTCGTGTCCAACTCTGTGCAACCCCATAGGCGGCAGCGCACCAGGCTCCCGGGTCCCTGGGATTCTCCAGGCAAGAACACTGGAGTGGGTGCCATTTCCTTCTCCGATGCATGAAAGTGAAAAGGGAAAGTGGAGTCGCGTGGGCTGCAGCCCGCCAGGCTCCGCCGTCCGCGGGATTCTCCAGGCGAGAGCGCTGGAGGGGGCGCCACTGTTGCTAGCCTGCAAAAAGGTGCAGGTCTCCTCTGAGCCAGCCCGCTAACAATGTCTCCCACTCTAAAAACCTTGTTCTCCTCTCCTTCATTCTCATGCCTGGAAATTCTTTTCCAACGGGAACAGTGACCACGACAGGAAGTCATTCCTCTCTCTCTTTCTTTGTTCATGTGTTATTTTTGAGGCGGGGGCAGGTGGGAGGGAGGTATCTGTTTTTGTCTTTCTCTATATTGCCAACAGAGGATGAGATGGTTGGATGGCATCACCGAAGCGATGGACATGAGTTTGAGTAGGCTCCAGGAGTCGGTGGTGGACAGGGAAGCCTGGCGTGCTGCAGTCCATGGGGTCGCAAAGAGTCGGCCGTGACTGAGTGACTGAACTGAACCGATATTGCTTTCATTGCAGAAAAAAGAATGAGAGCTAGTCCCTTCCTCAAGCACTTTACTGAGCCTTTCTTGAACCTCAATTTCCTCATCTGTAAAATGGAAATAATATAAACACACAAAAGACTTTGAGAAGATTAAGGATGTGGTCTGTCCTTAAGAGGTGCCTTTCAGTCTCTCCAGCTGGTCCTAAAAGTGAAACTTAAGTACATTTTCCAGTGTTTTGTTTGTGTTTATGGAATAGTTTTACTTTTTTTTTTTTTAAACAAAACAGATGTGTGTTCAAAATGTTTTAAAATTCCGCTTTGAAGAAATACCCCTCCTCCACCCCCACCCTTGCTGGGTAGGGTGGGGAAGAAGAAATGGAAAAAGAAGCCAGGAAATCAGTTGCTTTTCCTTCTGCTGCTGGCAGTCACTCTTCTCCCCTTCTGGGTCAGGGCCCCTCACAGGAAAAAAAAAGAGAGAGAAAGAAAAAAAAGGCTTTGTACCCATGATTCAAATTAACCCCTTTTATGACCATATTTTCTTTCCTCTGAATTGATACCTCCCCCTGCCACATGCCTTTGAAAAAACTGCCAGAAATGATTAGAACAGAGAACAAAAGGACTGCAGCCTCTGCAAGGTAGAGACTGCACACGTTTAAATTCAATCACCTCTTTTATTATGCAAATACCCTCCCCCTTGGATTCCGCCTTCCTTGTGTGATTAAATGGAGACTCTCTTAGGATAAATGGAGCACAGATGCAGAAATAAAGGACCCACATTTCTCAAGGCCCATCCCTCAGAAGCCAAATAACTCTCCTCTCCACGGTCCCTCTTGTTTTCTTTGGAAAGTGGTCCATATTCCCCAGGGGAAAGATAAATTTTTGAATCACTGTTCCCAGCCACGCGCTAAAACCAAAAACAAATCCCCAATTTTCTGGCTTCCTAGAGACTCTATCATCCAGGTTCAGATCTGGGTGATGTTTCCTACCTGATAGAAAAAAGAATGGTTCACGTTTTTTTTTTTCTGAGCACTTCCTGTGTGCCCGGCACAGTGCCAAGCCCGCTCTCTGACCCTTATCTCTTTCATCCTCCCAACAGCTGTATGAGGTAGGCACTTGCTTGGATTATCTAATTCTGCAGATAGACTCTCCCCGGTGAAGTCACTCAGCTTGTTAGCTCCCAAAACCGGACTGAAACCCTCAGGCGGGGTCACGGAGTTGACATCATGTGCCGTGCACAGAATCACATGGGCTTTGGGGTGAGGTGCAAGCCTGGGTTTTGTGTCCTGGACTCTAAGCTTCTGGGAAGCAGAGTCAAACATGAGGACTGGCGTCATGTGCTCATAAGAAAAGAATGGATGGATGGATGGCTGGATTCCAATCTAAGCAATGCAGGATGGCAGAGCAAAAAGGACATGGGTTTGGGGGTTGGGCATCTGGGATCCAGTCTCAGCCTTACTGGGGACTTGCAGTGTAGCCTCATGCATATTATCTTGCCTCTCAGGGTCTCTCCTTAAATTCATTCATTAAGTGGTGCCAGAAACAGCTCCCTCTCAAGATCGTTCAGTTCAGTCCAGTTCAGTTGCTCAGTAGTGTCCAACTCTTTGTGACCCCATGGACTGAAGCACGCCAGGCCTCCCTGACCATCACCAACTCCCGGAGCTTACTCAGACTCATGTCCATCGAGTTGGTGATGCCATCCAACCATCTCATCCTCTATCATCCCCTTCTCCTCCCACCTTCAATCTTTCCCAGCATCAGGGTTTTTTCCAATGAGTCAGTTCTTCCTGTCAGGTGGGCAAAGTACTGGAGTTTCAGCATTAGTCCTTCCAGGGAATACTCAGGACTCTTTTCCTTTAGGATGCAATGGCTGCAGTCCAAGGGACTCTCAAGAGTTCTCCAACTCCACAGTTCATAAGCATCAATTCTTCAGTGTTCAGCTTTCTTTATAGCCCAACTCTCAAGATTGTGGGGAGCATTAAGTGAAATAAACCCTAGGAAGCTCTTTAAACTTAATATCATTTGTGTGTGTGTGTGTGTGCACGCTGAGTCACTTCAGTTGTATCCAACTCTTTGGGACCCCATGGACTGTAGCCCACCAGGCTCCTCTGTCCATGGGATTCTTCAGGCAAGGATACTCGAGTAGGTAGCCATTCCCTTCTCCAAGTGATCTTCCCAACTCAGGGATGGAACTCGGTCTCCCACACTGCAGGCAGATTCTTTACCACCTGAGCCACAATTTTGTAGAGGGAGACAGCTCAGTGTCCAGACGAAGACGACTGAGAACAGAAGAAGGTGCTGTTATCAACGATGCCCAGTCAACTAGAACGCAGGACCATTCTCCATCTCAGTGTTCAACTTATCAGCTGGCTTTCCTGAGAGCAGGAGAGAAACCCTTCAGGAGGAGGACCTGTGGGAAGTGATTTAAGGTCATTAACTCAGCCCTTCTGGCATCTGACTTTGAGTACTTCGCTCTGTCTTCCCCACTCACCAGATCTCTGGACTCCTTCAAAGAGTCGAGCCCTTTTCATCCCATTCCAGCAGCAGTTGGGATGACTGGTGCCGGGATTTTAAATTTCATGTATTTGGATCTCTTCCCTGCTGTGTGATCCGGGATAAGATGCGTTACCTCTCCAGGCCTCAGTTTTGTTCCCTACAAAACAGCGCTTGAGCTGTATGAGGGTCGTGTGCTTAGCACGGCTGCCGGCACACAGAAGGCCTCCATAAGCGGCCATTTCCCTCCTTACCTTTCCCCGAACCAGGGAGACTGTTTGAGTATTTACTGAAATCCAAGCGTCACATGCATATGTGCTAAATCACTGCAGTCATGTGTGACTCCCTGTGACCCTATGGCCCATAGCCCTCCAGGCTTCTTTGTTGCTGGAATTCTCAGGCTAAAAGGTCAGTTGCTATGCCCTCCTCCAGGGGATCTTCCTGACTCAGGGACTGAACCTGCATCTCCTTCATCGGTAGGCGGGTTCTTTACCATGAGCGTCACCTGGGAAGCCATCAAGCATCACAGAGAACAAGAAAAATTAGATCAAGCTGGTCATGTGCATGCGTGCTGAGGTGGTCAAAGCACTCTGTTACATTTAAGTGGTTAGCGAACAGAAAAATACCTCTCTATGCATACTTATTGTTACTGGTGATAAAGGTAAGCGGAGCAGGATCGATGAAGGCCCCCC
>SJYQ01010279.1:0-36631 GCA_006410935.1 Redunca redunca | reverse complement strand
TTTCCAAATTTGCTGGCACATTGAGTGCAGCACTTTCACAGCATCATCTTTCAGGATTTGAAACAGCTCAACTGGAATTCCATCACATCCACTAACTTTGTTCATAGTTATGGTTTCTAAGGCCCACTTGACTCTTGACTTCACATTCCAAGATGTCTGGCTCTAGATTAGTGATCACATCATCATGATTATCTGGGTCGTGAAGATCTTTTTTGTACAGTTCTTCTGTGTATTCTTGCACCTCTTCTTAATATCTTCTGCTTCTGTTAGGGCCATACCATTTCTGTCCTTTATCGAGCCCATCTTTGCATGAAATGTTCCCTTGGTATCTCTAATTTTCTTGAAGAGATCTCTAGTCTTTCCCATTCTGTTGTTTTCCTCTATTTCTTTGCATTGATCGCTGAAGAAGGCTTTCTTATCTCTTCTTGCTATTCTTTGGAACTCTGCATTCAGTTGCTTATATCTCCTTCTGCCTCCGTTATTCTGTTTGTTGCCTCCAGAGTGTTTCTGGTCTCATTTATTGCATTATTCATTATATATTGACTCTTTTTTATTTCGTGGGTCCTTGTTAAACCTTTCTTACATCTTCTCAATGCTTGTCTGCAGGCTATTTGTGATTCCATTTTGATTTCAAGATTTTGGATCATTTTCACTATCATTATTCGGAATTCTTTCTCAGGTAGATTCCCTATCTCTTCCTCTTTTGTTTGGTTTGGTGGGCATTACTCCTGTTCCTTTACCTGCTGGGTATTCCTCTGTCTCTTCATTTTGGTTATATTGCTGCATTTGGGGTGGCCTTTCTGTATTCTGGGAATTTATGGAGTTCTCTTTATTATGGAGTTTCCTCGCTGTGGGTGGGGTTGTATCAGTGGCTTGTCAAGGTTTCTTGGTTAGGGAAGCTTGTGTCGGAGTTCTGGTGGGTGGAGCTGGATTTCTTCTCTCTGGAGTGCAATGAAGTGTCCAGTAATGAGTTATGAGACGTCTATGGTTTTGGAGTAACTTGAGCTGCCTGTATATTGAAGCTCAGGGGTGTGTTCCTGTTTTGCTGGAGAATTTGCGTGGTATGTCTTGCTCTGGAACTTGTTGGCCCTTGGGTGGTGCTTGGTTTCAGTGTAGGTATGGAGGCGTTTGATGAGCTCCTATTGATTAATGTTCCCTGGATTCAGGAGTTCTCTGATGTTCTCAGGATTTGGACTTAAGCCTCCCGCTTCTGGTTTTCAGTTTTATTTTTACAGTAGCCTCAAGACTTCTCCATGTATACAGCACCGATGATAAAACATCTCGGTTAAAGATGGAAAGTTTCTCCACACTGAGGGACACCCAGAGAGGTCCACGGCGGCCCAGGACTGACAGCACCTTCGGAAGTCCACCGTGCACCTCTCCTCTGTTAGGTTTGGCCCTCAAGAGCGGCCACCGCTCCTACCCTGGGCTGCCCTCACCCATCCTCACAGCCTGGCTGCTCTGACCCCTCCTGCAATGCCTTCTTATTGATTTTAAAGGCATTTTTATATATTAGAAACATTAATCCTTTGCCTGTTGTATATGTTACAAATATTTTTCCCAGTTAGCACTTGCAGTTGTGTTTCTGCTTTTCTCAGAGTTGATTTGTGTTATTTTACACATAGAAACTTCATGTGCTTATGTTGGCAGATTTATCAATTATCTTCTCTTTCATGAGTTACCCTTTTGCTTTCGTGCTTAGAATTATCTACATTTTCTTACAGTGTATAGTTTTCTTAATATAAAACTTTACTTTCTTCTATTTAATTCTAATCCTCCTGGAGTCTATTTTGGTGCAATGTTTCAGATGACAACTTTTTACCAAATAGTGCATCATTATCACAGCACTATTTATTCCATAATCCATCTAATTTGAAAAGCTTCAATCATTTACCATATTTTTTACATCTGCAACTGAATCTGAGCTTTCTATTTTGTTCCACTGAGCTAATTTTGCTCCCAGTAGTATTTTAAAAACTATTATTGCTTCATAATATGTTTAAATAACTTGACATTCAAATTGCCCTCATTATTTTAAGCTCTTATTCTTGTATTTTTTTTAAAAAATCTGTGGAATCATTTTGAAAATTCAGAAATGACTTCATCCTGTTAGGATTTTAGATAAAATCATCTTATGTCTTATGCCTGAGTCAGGAAGATTCCCTGGAGGAAGAAATGGCCATTCCAGTATTCTTGCCTGGAAAATCCCAAGGATAGAGGAACTTGGTGGGCTACAGTCCACGGGGTCGCAAAGAGTCGGACATGACTGAGCGTGCACACACTCACACATCTTATGTCTATAAATCAATTGGGGAAGAATTGATGATAGCTTTATGACACTGAGCTGTCCTATCCTAGAATATGGTATATCTCCCTACAGACTGAAATCTTATTTTCTGTAATTCTGAACTTTTTTTTTATAAAACTAAAGATTTGCAGATTTCTTATTAAATTCATTCTTAGATATTTCATATTTTCTATGGCCATAGCAAATTGTATCTTTTATACTTTAAATTTTTCTGTAGAGCTATTTTGGCCCTCAAAATATTTAGAGATTCTGAAGATATCAAGGGCAAAGCTTCACACATTAGTCATGAAAAGCTGATGTTCTCCCATTTACTACAAACTTCTGACAAGATCCGGTAATGTAATGCACTTACCCTTTGCCCTAAAACCCGCCCCTTAAATTTAAAAACGTATGACTCTCCTCACCCTCCCACACCCACCACCTGGAGGGCACCCAGCCATCTAGTGGTCAAGATGGAGCCAGGCTGGGACTCACCCTTCTGCCCTGTCTTCTCGCCTTTGGCACTGTCCAAAAATGTGACGGCAGCCAGAAACGGGTTTTCTTTACTTTGGTGTGACTCAGGACTCCAGCCAAAACCAAAAGTATCATGTCGAAGAGAACCTATAAAAACTGACCTGACTATAAAAGTTGTTTTTTTGAGTCAAAGACCTGTCTTCCGGCCTATCGATCAGAGATGCAGCTTTCCCAGCCAGCGCCGCGGGGTACGGTCGCGGGACCAGGAAGCATCGGCCAAGAAGCGAGTCCCAAACTCAGGACTGCACATCTTTCCACCAACCCAAGAAATCAGGTGTCTTGTTCTCGTTGCAGCCACCAGGGGGAGCCAAACCACGCGAAAGGGAGGGATAACGAAGAAGCCGAGCCGGCGCTCCTTAATGGACTGACAGACAGCCTGGTGGAGGCAGGAGAGATGTCTTCTGCTCCCAATCAAACTAAAGCCACTGGGCACTCTTAGAAAATTCTCCTTTTTTAAGGAACCTACCAGAGGCAGGTCGGGGTCAAAAGTATAAGTAGCCTATTTACCTTCCACATGGAGGATCAGTGGATCAGACAAGTTTCAAAATTATATAAATCATACCTGGTCATAAGAATAAAATCTAGATGTCTAAGGACAAAAAAAGGATGAGTATCGCCCCAGTCCTGGTGGCTCAGGGGTAAGGATTCCACCTGCAATGCAGTAGCCACAGGTTTGATCCTTGGGTTGGGAAGATTTCCTAGAGGAGGGCATGGCAACCCACTCCAGTATTCTTGCCTGGAGAATCCCATCCACTGAGGAGCCTGGCAGGCTACAGTCCATGGGGTCACACAGAGTCAGACATGGCTGAAGCGATTTAGCAGGCATGCACGCAACTCCCCAATCCATTCCTAGCTATCTGAGACCTACCTCACCCTCTCTAAGGCTCAGTCCCTTAACTTCAAGAAAAATATTAATAGTATTATAAAGGTCTTATAAGAATTAAAATAATACATACAGTATATTAAACTTATACCCTGGCATATGAGAAATGCTCAAATTTGTTCTCATGATCACTAGATGATAAACCCCACAGGGTTTTTTAGAGCAGGGATTAGTTCTTTTGAACTCGTTTTGAACTAGTTTGCCTTGTTCGCTGCTATGTCAGCAGTGCCCTGTGAGTCCATGTCCCAGGGAAGGCACACAGTTACTATTTGCTGAAAGGATGAATGAAGGTTATTACTGTTTAATAAGCCAGGAAACAAAGGATGAGAGAGAGAGAGAGTCAAGAGGGGCCTATTGTGGAGAGCAAAATAAAAAAAGAAGAAAATTAACCAAAGTGTTGTCTAAACCCAAGTCAATAGACAGAAAGTCAAAAAAGAACTGTCCCAGTATGGACTGAGGCCACACTTGACAGCAACTGCATGTTTCCAGCACTGAGAGATGGAGGGATTAGTGGTAACATCAGTAGACAGAGGGACTACAGAATAAAGGGCAAGCTTGAGGCAGGTCAATCTGAAACAATTTAGGCTTTGCAACTCTTTAATTTGCACTGGTCATTCAGGAAAGCCATTGATCAAGCAACAAAATTATTAGCAGCTCTTGGGAAATGGGGCATGGACCCTGATACTACAAAAGGTCAAAACTCCAAACACAGATAAAAAAGGAACTTGTCAGGGGTGTGGCTGAACCCATGAGAAAGTAGAGAGAAAGAACACGACTAATGCTTGGAGATATAGCCACCACAAGACGACAAAAAGGAGCCATTTCAAATTTCATACTAACACTGTCTATCTTCAGAACTATGGGTTTAAGTGGTGGGGAGAAGGGCTCCGAGGTCTGGTGAATTGATCAGAATGATGTGTGAAAACAGAACAGTAACGCTGGGCCACACTATAGCCCAGCAGAATGGACCATGGAGACATTGGTACTCACTGTACCTGAGAGCGTACATCTCTTCTTCATTTTCTGGCACTGATCTGCTTTGATCTTGGCTGCTGTGAGCAAATAGGCTTCAGTAGCATCATATCCCATTTCTGATAATACATTCCAGTAGTGGATGAGGTGCAGCCTTGTCCAGAAGCTCGGGCTTTGGGTCTTTGTTATAAAGTCGGTGATACTTGTAACACAACGATTAGTGGAAGTTGTTTTAGTATTTCATGCCTTGAAGGCAGCTGTTCTGTTTACCATATCCCATTAGCCTCTCTGTAAACTTCTTCGCTAATATGACTTTATAGGTCACCAGATAAACACGAGCCTGTCACTATTCACCAGCTGAAGCCAATGCCAGTCCTCTGGCCCCACCTCCGGCCGGGCTCCCTGAATCTGCCAGCAGAGCCAACCCCTCCCTCTTCTGAGCTCACCTAGGTCTGTGTGAGGCATTTCCCACTATGGATAGCAATTCTCTGGCTCCACACCTTCCCTTCTAGAAGGAGAGCCATAGCTCCTTCACTCTTGAATTCCCAGGGCCTGGAACAGCCTGGGAGACAGCAGGGGTCAGTGAGAGATGTCTGCTGAATGAATGTGCAAGGGGGACAAGGAGAAAGGGGAGGGAGGGAAGGAAATGGGGTGGGGGGGCAGAGAAGGAAAGAAACAAGGGAAGGAGGCAGGAGGGCCCAGCTGGAGAGCACAGTCTAGGCTTCATTCTTGCTCAACTCCAGGTCCTCCTCTCTCCAGAAGCCTCTTAACTTTGAGGGGAATCCAGGGGAGTTGAGAAAGGAAAAGAACCTTCTGAAGAGCCAGATGGGGCAACCCCAGGGATCCATAGGCCACAGAAGTAGATCAAATGATGGTCCCATCCGAATGAATGAACTGGTGTTGAATGAATATATATGAATGGGTGTGTCTTGCTCAAGGGCATCATGGTACCTTAGTGCTGCTACTGCTGCTAAGTCACTTCAGTCGTGTCCGACTCTGTGCGACCCCGTAGACGGCAGCCCACCAGGCTCCCTCGTCCCTGGGATTCTCCAGGCAAGAACACTGGAGTGGGTTGCCATTTCCTTCTCCAATGCATGAGAGTGAAAAGTGAAAGTGAAGTCGCTCAGTCACGTCCAACTCTTTGCGACCCCATGGACTGCAGCCTACCAGGCTCCTCTGCCCATGAGATTTTCCAGGCAAGAGTACTGGAGTGGGTTGTCATTGCCTTCTCCATACCTTAGTGCTGCTGCCGCTGCTGCTAAGTCACTTCAGTCGTGTCCGACTCTGTGCGACCCCATAGACGGCAGCCAACCAGGCTCCCCCGTCCCTGGGATTCTCCAGGCAAGGACACTGGAGTGGGTTGCCATTTCCTTCTCCAGTGCAGGAAAGTGAAAAGTGAAAGTGAAGTCCCTCAGTTGTGTCTGACTCCTAGCGACCCCATGGACTGTAGCCTACCAGGCTCCTCCATCCATGGGATTTTCCAGGCAAGAGTACTGGAGTGGGGTGCCATTGCCTTCTCCGTACCCTAGTGCAGGGCTTAGCAAAAGGAAGAGCGAAATCTGCCAAGGTAACATCAAAACAACGAGACTCACCTGGGACTTGAGAGAAAGCTGCTCAGATCCTCCCAGCAGCCGCTCATCTTCAAGTGCCAGGGCAGCTCCTGATACACTCTCCAGAAATCAGTTTGCCTTTGGAAGTATTTGACCAAGATTCGGTGGAAATGTGTTTTCTTGTGATTCGTTGGGTCCTGGAAGCTATATGGACTGCTCTCTCTGACGGGAGTGATGACACCTATTCACAAATCAGTTACAGAGTCATTCTGCTGTACAGCAGACATTAACACATTATTTATGAAGTAAAGCAACTATACTTCAAATTTTTTAACAAGATAAATTCAGTTACAGTAGAATGCATATGACTTTTTAAGAATGAAAACACTACAGCAAACAGGTAACAGTTCGGTGGCCATATTCAGACAATAAAAGTCCAAGTATCTGGGAAAAAAAAAACTGAAACATCACAAATGTATCCTCTTATAAGGCAACTAAGAATTTACCAAAGAATTTGGACTGCAAGGAGATCCAACCAGTCCATTCTGAAGGAGATCAACCGTGGGATTTCTTTGGAAGGAATGATGTTAAAGCTGAAGCTCCAGTACTTTGGCCACCTCATGCGAAGAGTTGACTCACTGGAAAAGACTCTGATGCTGGGAGAGACTGGGGGCAGGAGGAGAAGGGGACAACCCAGGATGAGATGGCTGGATGGCATCACGGACTCGATGGACGTGAGTCTGAGTGTACTCCAGGAGATGGTGATGGACAGGGAGGCCTGGCGTGCTGCGATTCATGGGGTCGCAAAGAGTCGGACATGACTGAGGGACTGAACTGAACTAAACTGAACTGATGATCACTGACCCAGATTTTGAGAAACTCTGTGAGCATGTTGACTTTTCATGTTGAGTCTTTCCCCTCCCCCAAGGAAATATTTGTAACCTACTTTGCAGTTTTAAATGTACACCATGGTTACTACTTAAATGAGCATTTTGAAATATTAGAGGGCATGCATTTTTGGAGAAGTTAATCTCCTGCCTGCAACTCACACAGGGCAAGGGGTAGCCAAGCAAATTAATTGCAAATTGGATGTTTGAATCAAGATTATGACACTGAGTTTCCAAAGAGAAGGGGTTCCAATAGACCATACCCCCCCATAAACAAGCTTCTCAAAAACAAAAGGGTTTTGTTTAGTTCAGTCCTGGTGATATATAGCCTTGAAAACTGAAGCAGAAGTATTTTTAATTTTCTGCTTGACACTTTTTCCTGAAAGATAAATGAGACACACAGCTGGATGACACACCAAGCCCAGCTCTTCAGAAGAAATATAACCAAAAAAAGAAGCCCATTGTTCAAGTTATCATCCTGCATTTCTTCTGAAATGAATTCTAGGTCTTCTACCCACTTCGAGAGATACCATGCTAGCTGGTCTAAAATGTGCTGATGTGTCTAGACGGCATGTGTGGTGCTTAAAAGACCCCTGGAAGATGACTCCCTTCCCGCACAGGGTGTGGAAAAGGCATTTTTGTGGGTAGAAAATTGGGAAAGTAGCATGGAGAATGAGAGAAAATGAAAACTAGGACAAACGCCACCCTGAGTCCAAGATTTGGAGTGTTAAACGCAATGCGTAAAGTGTGCAAAATGTTTTCCTATCAAACATTGCATTTTATTTTACTCT
Source organism: Redunca redunca (assembly GCA_006410935.1). Taxonomy (NCBI): domain Eukaryota; kingdom Metazoa; phylum Chordata; class Mammalia; order Artiodactyla; family Bovidae; genus Redunca; species Redunca redunca. The sequence goes on along the minus strand of SJYQ01010279.1, from coordinate 28,727 downwards.
TTTACAAAATAATCTCTTGAGGAGGATGTGGAAACCCCTGTGCTGGTGAGTTTTACATGTTCACTGACAGGGCGAAGGGGAGTCCAGATAGCTGGTGAAACTTTATCTCTGGGTTTGTACTGTGAGGGTGTTTCTGGAAGAGATTACTGTTTGAATCAGTAGACTGAATAAAAAAGATTGCCAGTCTTCACACCAAAGCAACTGGGATGTGGGCCTGCACAATTTGCTCTCTCTAGAATATCTCTTGCCCTCAGATCTCAGCAGTCCTGGTTCTCAGACCTTCATTCTCTGACCAGGACTTATACCACTGACTCCCCTCGTTCTCAGGCCTTTGGACTTGGACTCCAATTGTATGTACCGGGGGCTTTCCTGGGCCTCTAGCTTGTAGACAGCAGATAACAGGAGTTCTCAGCCTCCTTAATAGCATGAGCCAAGCCTTCCTAAGAAATCTCTTTCTATAACTCTATCTACCTATCTCCTGTTGGAGCTGTTTCTCTGGAGAGCCCTGGCTAGGGACTTCCCTCATGGTTCAGTGGTTAAGACTCTGTGCCTCCACTGCAGGGCACACAGATTCGACCCCTGATCAGGGAATGAAGATCCCGCATGCTGTGAAGCATGGCAAAAAAAAGAGAGAGAGACAACCCTTGCTAATACAATCCCCATAATATAAACAAAACCTGTTTGAAATCAGAGAGACCCAGTGGCTTGTCCCTGGTCAGCACATGATCTGGGTGAAATAAAATTCATATTTTATGGCAAGACAAGGAAAATTTAAATACAAAAGTTCTCTACCCTCGGGCCTCCTCTCTCCCTGCTCTGTGCATAGTGTGTCTGCATTATGCACCAACCAGACCTCCCCCATCGGAAGGAAAACTGCTCAGCCATAAACAGCAACATTCTCCTGGCATCAACAAGACAACTCCTTAAAAGATAACATTCCTTCTCGATTTTGTAAAGGGGTCACACGGCCCACCAAAACGGTGCTTAGATCTGGATTATGTAAATTGTCAATAATATGTCATTTGATACCACTGCAATATTCTTGCCTGGAGAATCCCACGGACAGAGGAGCCTGATGGGCTATGGTCCATAGGGTCGCAAAGAGTTGGACACGGCTGAAGCAACTTAGCGCAGGCACCCATTCACGCATATATGCGGAATCTAGAAAAATGATACGGATGAACCTATTTGCAGGGCAGGAAGAGAGATACAGATGTACAGAGCAGACATGTAGACACAGCGGGGGAAGTGGATGGCGGGATGAACTGGGAGAGTAGCACTGACATGCTAACATATACACTCATGCCTGTGCTCAGCCGCTCAGTTGTATCCGACTCTCCATGACCCTATCAACTGAAGCCCGCCAGGTCCCTCTGTCCACGAGATTTTACAGGCAAGAATACTAAAGTGGATTGCCGTTTACTCCTCCAGAGGATCTGCCTGACCCAAGGATTGAACCTGCATCTCCTGCATCTCCAGCATTGGCAGGTGGGCTTTTTTTTACCACTGAGCCAATTGGGAAGCTGGTCCTGGGAAGCCCATAGACACATTACCACGTGTAAAATAGATAGCTAGTGGGAAACTGCTCTATAGCACAGGGAGCTCAGCCCAGTGCTCTCTGATGACCTACAGAGGTGGGATGGGGGTGGGTGGGAGGGAAGTTCAAGAGGGAAGGGATGTATGTACAGGTATAGCTGATTCATTTTGTTGTACAGCAACTCAGTCATGTCCAACTCTTTATGGCCCCATGCACTGCAGCAGGCCAGGCTTCCCTCCCCTTCACCATCTCCTTGAGCTTGCTCAAACTCATGTCCATTAAGTCAGTGATGCCACACAACCATCTCATCCTCTGACATCCCCTTCTCCTCTTGCCTTCAACCTCTTCCAGCATCAGGGTCTTTTCCAATGAGTCACTTCCTCCCATCAAGTGGCCAAAATATTGGAGCTTCAGATTGTAAAGAAATTATACTCTAATTAAAAAAAAATACATCATTTGATGTATAACACTCTGTTTCAAAACACTTATATAACTGTGCCTGGTGATGGACTGGGAAGTCAGGTGTGCTACAGTCCATGGGATCACAAAGAGTCGGATAGGACCGAGTGACTGAACTGAACTGAACAGGTGGAACAGTTCTCAGTCTTCTGAGATGCTCTTTCAGGGTTTTAATCCTCAAATTTGACTTGAATAAAATTTTTCAATTCTTTCTTAGATAGACTGATTAATTTTTCATTGGCACTTCTAAATGTAGAAGGATTCAAACCTTCTGACTTAATGCCAGTGCTCCTCCAATTACATGTGGGATGTGAGGAATGGCTTGACCATGGGATCATCTGTGTTACAAAGTTCAGTGTAGTTCTCACAGACAAACTGGCTGACATTTACATAGTGCTGTTGTTTCTTATGGGCCTCCCAGGTGGCACAGTGGTAAAGAATCTGCCTGCCAATTCAGGAGACCTGAGAGACACAGGTTCAACTGCTGGGTCCAGAAGATCCCCCAGAGAAGGAAATGGCAGCCCGTTCCGGGATTCTTGCCTGGAAAATCCCATGGACAGAGGAGCCTGGTGGGCTGTATAGTTCATGCATTCACAAAGAGTCCGACACGGCTGAGGCTAGATTTCACTGTGTGGATGAACAACCCCCCAAGTCTCAGTGGCTTAAAAGAGCAAAGGTTAATCATGTCCATCACATGTTGGCTGGAACCCCAAATGCAGGTGGATCTCCTCATCCCAGGATGGATGGCGCAGTCGCCATCTTGAACATGGCCAGTCAGCACTTACAACTCATGGGCAGAATTAGCCACAAGCACCACCCAATAAGAGGCAGAGTATTAATTTCAAACAAAAGCAGCCTGCAGGTATATGTGCCTAAGAAACCAATCTGCCTCAAAATGACTGACATGACATCTGGACAAAAGACGTTAAAATGTAGCCCTTCACCAAAATATCATAGCAGACAAATGCTGTAGCCCCAGCCTTTGGATATTTTTCATCTTTTAGGAATGGGCTTGCTTCTTATGCCAAGGCTGCATGGAAGTGAATTATTGAAACTACAATTCCTGGTGCTTCTAACAAAAACTAGTATTCTCAGCCTGATTCTGAAGCAAGAAAACTTGCAGTTTTAACCACAGTGAATAGTGCCAGCAGCGCCTTATTTTGGGGCTCTTGTTACAGAGAAGAAGTACAGCATGAACCCACAATTTTACTAGTAACACCATGACCCTTCAGTCCCTAGACCTCCAAGAATGTTACTGTTCTTGGTCAGATGGAGAGATTGAGAGCCTTGTAAACCATCATAAAATGGAGTGAATAGAAGAGCTGACACTACATCCTAGAACATCCTCATTCCTCACCCTGCTCTTCTCTGCGTTATGTAACTTAAGAGATGGTGGGAATGATGTCAATGTGGGAGGGGAAAAATAAAAAGGATTCATGTGGGTTTTTTTGGAAAAAAAAAAAAAAAGTAAAAGAGAACACAGTAAACTGAAAAGGAAATTTAAGCTCAGAATCTTGCCAGAGGCTGTCATTTAAAGGGTTTTAAAGTCCTGAGATGTGAGGTCCCCTGTTGAGTGATGCTCAGAGAGTGCTCTGACTCCAGGTAAGGTTCTGTGACTGCTGTTTCTCCGATTCAGATCTGCAGTTCTTTTCAGGAGGGGATAAGAATTTGATCTCAGACTAAGGCAGAGACTGCTAATTCCTACCCCATATCCATTTCCCTCATCTTTCTTAGTGACAGATTCCCACTTTGGTTTAGGGGAGCAATACGCCCAGTTGAAACTTCTATCCCCAAATTCCCCTGTAACTCTGTGCTGTGCTTAGTCGCTCAGTTCTGTCCAACTCTTTGCGACCCCATGTAACTAGCTATGGCCAAACGATGAAGTCCTGGGTCAAAGAGACTTAAGTGAAAATGTTGGTGGAAAACTTCTAGGAAAACTCCTTAAAAGGAAACGCAAGCCCTTCTCCCACACCAGCCCCTGTCCTTCCTATTGTTGAAATATGATGGCTGGAGCTCCAGCAGCCATATTATGTCCAGTAGTCACAAACATGAGGTAACCTTGAGAATGTAAATCAGTGTAACAGATCAGGGACAGGGAAGGAGCTGGGCTCCAGATGATTCTGAAGAGCCAACAGCATAGGCTTGGACTGCTGACCTCCAGAAGTCTTTCAAATGAGAGAATAAATCCTGGTATATTGAGCCATTTAAATCATGTCTCTGTTACAGCCACATACAAATCTTAATTTATGCAACCATTTTAATGCATATTTATAGACTCATTTCTACTCAAGAAATCCCAGGTATAACTTTCCCTTGGATGCGACTCTCACCTCCCCTTAGCCAGCCGGTGTCTGCACAGATTCGAGCCTTACCCAGCAGCTTGTGTTCCACAGCGCTTCGCAGGGACTGGTGCCGGAAGTACAGGAGGCCGTTGGGCTTCTCCTGGAGCCAGTGTCTTGTGGCATTGCGGAAGGCAGCCCAGTGCAACGTGGTCACTTTGTAATGCCCCTTGTAGCCCAGCATGTCCAAAAGCTGGTATATCTCGTCCTCGGCCAGCCCACAGTGCGAGACGCTCAACAAGCACAGGGTGTCAGACACCCAGCCGTCCAACCCTGTGCAGACAGCACACTGATGAAGGTGACAAAGGCGGGCCCACACATGCCAGATCATTCTACATGTTGTGTGTGATCAGCCAGCTCATTTCTTTCCATCATCCCCTAGGTGGACACTATAGCCGCCCCATCGTACAAATAAGAAAAATGAAGCACAGAGAGGTTAAGTAACTTACCCCATGTCACACAGAAACCAGTGCAGAACCGGGATTTGAATGCAGACAGTATTGCTACAGAATCCATATTCTTGACCATTAAATTATCACCTACATTGTCACAACGAATCCATCTGTGTCAGCTACAGTTACCAACTGGCAAGCTTGCCAGTTCTGACACTTAACATTTCCCCTGAGCAGTCTTTATTTAAAGATTTCCAACATCAGATTTGCATGTACGGGCATGAGAGGCTTTTCTGTCTGGCTGCTGCCTACTGCACATTCATACACACCATACAAGCCAGCCACCTATTACTCACCTGACCCTCTAGATGTTTCCACCGCAGTAGGATCTCCCACTGGATCAACCAACTCTAAAGAGATCCTTAAGACCACGGAGAGAAATGAGAGCAAGGTCTACCATTCAAAATGGATTTCTTATGCTAGGACTGGGGAATGAGGCCCCAGATGCCCACATCCTCTCAGCAGAGACAGCTGTTCAGACCAATGTGCACAAGCTTCCTCTGAGGTTTGCCCCAGTTCAACTAAGCTCTCCCGGACCTGTGGTTGAACACGGTGGGCCTGAGTTGGGGTCAGCGGACAGCACTAGGAGGGGGAAAATTGCCTATTAAAGGAGCAGTCCCTATGGGGTGCTGGGTGGGGAGGACCCAGGCTTTTCTGCACAATCCTGGAGACATGGGTCTAGCCAAGGGCACAGCTGTGGGCAGTTTTGTCCAGATGATTCTTCCTGGGGTGCAGAGACCTTGTTTTCACCTCCGTGCAGGTCAGGGAGGGCACACTAAACTTGAAGTTAACTTTCTCTGCAGAAATGCAAGCTCTAGAGCAAAAAAAAAGGGGGGGGGTGATATGCTGGAGCAACAAACAATGTGCCTTTCATTCGCAGTATCTTCTGCTTCTCTCTCAGAGCTCCACCTCCCCATCCCTGCTCCATTCTAATTCACTTAAAAGACAGCTGTCACAGCAGAAATGAAGAGAGAAAAACTCGAGTTTCAAGAGACTTTTGAGGCTCATAGTAGAGCCCATGCCTTGTGAGAATAAACTTGGGTTTTTGAAAGCCTGATTGTTGAATACTGAACCACAGATTGGTTCCAACTCTTGGACTAATTTTTTTTTTTTTAACCACAAAGAGCCTCAGACAATTACAGGAAGATGTAAAGAGGACATTTTTTCCCACCCAGGAAGAAAAGAGATTTTGCTGAATTCAGAAAAGTGTTAAAAAAGAGACAGATCACCTATTCCATTTTTCTAGATGATCTCTGCCTCTCTTTTAACACATTCCTGAGTTCAGCAAAATTTGCAAAACAGAGACCCAGTCAAGAGAACAAATGTGTGGATACCAAGAGGGAAAGGAAGGTAGGTAGGAGGAATTGGGAGATTGGGATTGATATAAATACATTATTGATACTATGTATATGTAAATGACTAATGAGAACCTGCTGTTTGGCACAGGGAACTCAGTGCTCTGTGGTGACCTGAATGGGAAGAAAGTCCAAAAGGGAGAGAAAATATGTACGGCTGATTCATTTGGTTGTACAGTAGAAACTATCACAACATTGTAAAGCAACTATACTCCAATAAAAATTGATTTAAAAAAGAAAGAGAGAGAGAAGAAAGCAATAAAGTTGCTCAAGTGGGTTTCTGAGCAGGGGCCAGAGCCCTCCCCGTGAAGAAAATCAGCTTGGAGCAGAGAGAGACCGGCCTCTGGATGCATCTGAGACCTGATGGGAGGGAGGATCTGAGCTTCCAAAAGCCTGGAAGGCTCTACAGATTTCCCAGTGCCACAGGAAGAAGTGGAGAGGAGAAATGGCTGTGGGAACACTGGGGGAGACCTACAGGCCCCAGACCTCCGAGTGGCGCAGTGCGTGGCCGCGTTCTCTGTCAGGCATGTGGATACCCACAAGACTGGAGGCTCAAGCAGAGGTAAGGAGTGAGCCGTCGATGCCCATGAAGATGAGGGCACATGGCAGCAGATGGTGGCATAGATGGAACCACCCCAGAACAGATGGGAACACAGGCATCCCCGAGGATGCCAAAAACAGGGCACGTCAGTGTCAACGGACCATCTGGAGCCACGACCACCTCAGTGGAAGACAGCGGGGACAGGTGACAAGCAAGGTCACCCAGCACCAAGGCCTTCAGATCTGAGCTCACCCCAGCAGGGTCACAGCAAGGACACAAACCCTCACACAGCTGAAAAAATCCTGAATCGACCGAAAATACACTAAACGGATGAGCTTAACCAGAATTAACCTAGTTTCTGCCATCAGTGGGACTGTAGGCTTGAAAGAAAGATTAAACTGAATCATAGAAATAATAAAGGCTCATTCCTTAGACCTCTGAGAAATGTGACTAAAATCCATGCTTAATGTATTTCTCCTTATGATCAACACACAGAGCTCCCTGGGTGGGGCTGCCAGATTTAGCAAATAAAAATATAGAGCCTCTAGCTACATCTGAATATAGGGAAACAATAAATCCATTTTTGGCATAAGCATATTCCAAGAAATATTTGGGATATACTTATATACAAAGATTATTTGTTACTTAACTGTAGTTTAAATAATTTTTAGTATATTTCCCATGCAATATCTGGGATATACTAAAAGCTTATTTGTTGTTTATCTGAAATTCAAATTCAACTGGGCAAACTGTACTTTCTCTCACAATCCTCTCCCTCGACCTTCCTCCCTGGAGACGAAGGCAGGTGGAGGGCAGGGCTCGGGGGTGGGGGGCGATCTTCCTCCCTGCGGACTCAGACCAGGTGGTTGATACTGCTGAATGCCTACCTTCTCCTGAAGCCACAGTGGCAGGATTTGCCTTTTTTTGTTTCAAAGTCCAACTATAGTCTTCAACCCAGCGTTTCAGAACCAACCCCCAGAGCTCCTGAGCCGAGGCCGCCCCCAAGTACTCCTTCAGGCCCTGGACTCCATTTCGGTAGATTCTGCACTCTTGGTATTCATTGGCCAGGACGGTGAGCTTTAAAGGACTCAGGTTTGTTTTTTTCAAGCTGTATCTGCTCTGTCGGAAGGGGTCTCTACTGGAAAAAGAGAGAGACTCTCTAAAGAGGCGTAGCTGGGCTTCTTTGTCCACTGTGCTGACAAGCTCCACTGTCCTCACATCAGGGCGGGCACACAGTGACTTGTAGGAGAGGCTGGAGGAGTTGGTGCTCATGATCAGCTTGCAATGAGGAGACAGCGAGCCTGGCAGCCAGGAGATGTCTTTCACCTGATGGAAAGAGTCAAAGACGGTTGAAAACTTCACAACTTTGAAACTACTTTGCTGGTGTAGGTGGTGGAGAAAAAGGAACCCTCCTATGCTGGAGGAACCTCTCTCCACTATGGAGAATAGTATGGAGGTTCTTTAAAAATCAAAAAGTAGGGCTACCACATGATCCTGCCCTCCCACTACTGAGCGTATATCTAGAGAAAAACATAATTCAAAAAGATATACGCCCAGTGTTCACAGCAGCACTACTTACAATAGCCAAGACATGGAAGCAACCTAAATGTCCATCAACAAATACAAGGATGAAGAAGATGTGGTGCATATGTACAATGGAATATTAGTCAGTCATAGAAAGAGTGAAAAACAGTCATTTGCAGCAACATGGATGGACCTAGAGACTGTCATACTAAGTGAAGTAAATCAGAGAGAAAAAGAAACAAAATACGACATCACTACTAACTGGAATCTAAAAAAAGATACAAATAAACTGATTTATAAAACAGAAACAGACAAGATATAGAAAATAAACTTACAGTTACCAAGGAGGAAGGAAGGAGAGATAAATTAGGAGTTTGGGGTTAAAATATACACACTACTACATATATAGTGGATAACTAACAAGGACCTACTGTATAGCACAGGGAACTATACTCAATATCTTGTAATAACCTAAAATGGAAGAGAATGCAAAAAAGAATATACATACATATATGTATAACTGAATCACTTTGTTGTACACCTGAAACTAACACATTGTAAATCAACTATATTTCAATTTTTCTAATTTTTAATAGATTCAGTGGAATATAGTAAGAAAGTATAGGGTAAGGATTGGGGTTACAGTTATTAACAGCAACCTGGATAGCAAGCAGTATGGTGCTAAGACAATACCAATTCACATTCCATACTGACTGACTCACCTCTCTATTAGGGATTTGACTGTACAAATGCAGACTCTGAAAAGAGCTTCCTACAAGAATTACTTTAACAAAATCACAGACTTCTGAAGAATGACCTACCGTGATGGCCAGAGTGTAAATTGAAACATTCAACTGAAAAAGAAGATACTACCCTGTGCTGAAGAACTGTCACTTTGGGTAGCAATACTATCACAAATTAAATGGTTTCATTTTGGAATAAAAGAAACACCTAATAAAATCTTTCTGGACTTCCTTAACAAACAGCCTTTCCCATCCCTCTTTGTCTAATAATAGCAACTCTCGTATCCTGACTGCTTACTCTGAGCCAGGCACTGTGTTGAGTGTGGACCAACTGCACTGGTTACTTACATTTTTAAAATTTTCTGTATCTTACGTTGTTTCCACATCTCTCAGGGGAACTTACAGATCCAGGGAAATTGCTCCTCCCAAGGCCAGCCAATTCCTGGGAGTGGTGGGCAGCTTGCATGAAACGTACCTTCTGTGTGCAGACAAGCCAACCCATGACCTCACCCCGACCCATCTTCTTATTCAACTTTCGCTCACCAAGCCACTACTTCCTCTGCCCTAAATCATTCAAGGGTCAGGTGCCAGACAGTGAGGGAAAGCCCCTATGCCCCAAAGTCCACTAGAATTATTCAAACTAGCAATCCAAGACTGTGTCCTCTGCCCTGCCTTGCCTTTCCCATGAAAACCCCCAAAATAATTTTGTTGTATATTCTGATCTGCCTTATCTATACTGATTTTTGGTTGCTATCTTTAGTTTTTCTTCTGTTTGAAGGGATACTGGATCAATGGCACCTCTAATGCTTTTTACTGTCAGTCATTGCTTTGGCCCCTGGCTCCTGTCTTCTGCCTTCTGACACCCTAATATTTCTCCCCGGAGCCCTGCGTGACAAGGCATGTCTTCCCTCCAAAAGTGTAAATCATAAATAATTCTTTCAATGCCATTGGTTTCCCAGGTATAATTTTATTTCATTAACTCATTCAGTCCCCCTAACAACCCTCCAGAAAGGCCAAGGAGGAAACTGAAGCACAGAGGGCCTAAACGTTTTATCAAATTCATTATGAGGGTAAGCAGCAGAGCTGGGATTCAAACTAAGGGTCTGGCTGCAGAGGCTGGCTCCTCACCACTGCACTGATGCCTCAGAGAATTGCCTGACAGTCCCTCCTCCTGAAGAGCTCTCCCTGTGCCCATCTTCCAGGAAGCCTTTTCCAAAGGTCACATGTTTTTGTTAGAGGCCTTCACAAGACTACCTACTGATCCCTGCCAGCACTTAGCACAGTTGTAATTGTATATTTATTTATGTGATGATATTACTAATATCTGCCATTCCCTGATAAAATGAAAGCTCTGTTTCTTACGGACTATGTCTGTCTGCTTACAGTGCTTTTCCCATGGTAAGCGGTCAATAATTATTTGTTGGATATATGGTGGTCACCATGTACTGAATTAAAAAGCAGATTACAAAATAATATGGTATATAACTTCATTTATATAAGCATATGTATGTGTATACAGCCATCCATAGAAAAAAGAAGGTTTCACAATGGTGAGGCTGTGAGGATATTTAATTTTCTATTTTCTTCTTCTTTGTTATATGTTCTATGAGAAATATACATGAATCACATAATTTATAATTATGCATGTATAAGTTTTAGAGAAAAAGCTTCACAAAGTAATGACTAATACTAAAAAGCATTGGAGGTGCCATTGATCCAATATCATTTCAAACAGAAGAAAAACTAAAGATAGCAAACATTTGATAGAATTTGATATATGAAAAATTAAGTATAGATAAGGCAAATCAAAATATACAACCTAAAGAATATAATAGGGGCCCGATAAATGTCTGATTGAAGTATAAAATAGTGGGGCAGAACTGTGCAGCAATAACGGCCAGTTTCTAGAACCAGGCTTCCCATGCTTGAATTCCAAGTCCAGCATCACCTTAGGACCTTCAGCAACTTGTCTAATATCTCCAAGTCCAATCCCATTTATATAAATAGGAATGATGATCCCAGTCTATCAAGGATTGTTGTGAGAATTCAATGTAAATATCTCTAAAGTTTCTAGAATAGTGTCTGGCTCATTGTGTTACATAAGTATTTGTTTAGTCAAGTATACAGAAGTAACTAGAAGCAGCATTGGCTATAACTATAGATATGCAATGCAAGGGAATGGTATTATGTACATTCTAAATTAAGCCATTTTCCAACAAGGACCTACTGTATAGCACATAGAACTCCACTCAATGTTATGTGGCAGCCTGGAGGAGAGGGGGGTTTAGAGGAGAGCCATATACATGAGGGTTTAGAGGAGAGCCATATACATGGCTCCATGTATATGTATGGCTGAGTCCCTTCTCTGTTCACCTGAAATTATCACAACATTGTTAATCGGCTATACCACAATACAAAATAAAAAGTTCAAAAACATTAATTAAGGGATTTTCTTTTCATTAAGTAATAATAAAATAGATATTATTTTGAAAAGAGATTACCTTCTCTCCTGAAATCCCATAAATGCCAGCCAATTCTTCAATTCCGTCCAGTACAAGTATACATGGCTTTACATCGATGGAAGCAATGAACATGTCTACAAGAAGTGAAAAGGCCAAGATATTTGCATCTTCATCGAGAATCTCAGTTTCAAGCTGGGTACCTGCAGCACAGAAATGTGCTCAAATTAGGTGAAAATGTTTCCATCGCTGCTAAAATATGTTAATAGGTTGGGGAAGCAGAAGGGGTTGGGAACAATGAGTCCTACTCACAGCTGTATGACACATACAGATGGTGTAGGGTGGCGTGTGCGTGCTCAGTCACTCAGTCTTGTCTGACTCTTTGCAACTCCATGGACTGTAACCCACCAAGGTCCTCTGTCCACGGGATTTTCCAGGCAAGAATGCTGGAGTGGGTTGCCATTCCCTTCTCCAAGGGATCTTCTCGACCCAGGGATCGAACTCGAGTATGCTGTGTCTCTTGAATTGGCAGGCAGGCTCTTTACCACTGAGCCACCTGGGAAGGCCATATGTGTGACTAGCAGTCTCAAAATATTCAACCTTAAAGGGGTAATGATATTTACCACCACATGTCTCCTATATATTTTCAGGATTTTATATAAAAAAATATTATGTATGATCCAAAGCGCTACTCTCACTTTCCAAAATGCAAAAATTGATCATGTTACAAAGAACTGGATGGGAAGAAAAAGAAGTCAGGCTATGTGATCTGTGAAGCTTCTGCACCGCCTTAAGATCAGTTCCTGTTTAGGGGTCACAGCCAACACTCTGGGGGTCCAGCTGTGTGCACACGCGCGCACACACACACACACACACACACACACACACAATATCCCCCACCCACCACCTATGGTCCTGGCTCATTTTAAACCTAACACAACTGATCCTAAATTATTCTACCCTTAGTAATGGACTCCAGACCTTGGATTCTGGAAATTACTGGGGAGAATTAAGTTATGAATCAGCAAAGACTGAGGAAGTAATTTGAAAGGACCAACTTGCAGGATATGATTAAGTGACACACTAGCAGGAACCCAAAATGGTAATCACCTACCTAATATTCTAAGAGCACTTTGTGACATACAATTTCTGCCTTGCTTTTAATTTTCAAAACTAATATTTTTCAAATAAATTAAGACCTGTTAGGATCTAGAAATCAAGTTATGCAAAGAAACTGGACTGGATTAAGTTTCTTAAGTATATGAAGATTTAATCTATTTAAGAATCCACCTGCCAATGCAGGGGACACAGGTTCGATCCTTGATCCAGGAAGATCCCACATGCCTTGGAGCAGCTAAGCCCATGCGCCCCAACTACTGAGGCTGTGCTCTGGAGCCTTTGAGTCGCAATACTGAGCCCACATGCTGCAACTACGAAAGCCCACATGCCTGGAGCCTGTGCTCTCCAACAAGAGGAGCCACCGCAATGAGAAGTCCATTCGTCGCAACTAGAGAATAGCCCCTGCTCCCCACAACTAGAGAAATCCCTGGGGCAGCAACGAAGACTCAGCACAGCCAAAAATTAATTAACTTTTTAAAGATTTACTCTATTTTGTCCAAGCAGAGAGAGTAACTGTATTACACAGAAGCATAACTGGGCTAACATCAAGAAAGACCTCTTGGGGAAAAACAATGAGATGTTGATGAAGCCCTCAGCACAGCATCTGGCACCCAGAAAGCCTTTGATAAAAGGAGCTCCTTGTTAGTCAGGGCTGCTGCCAGTGTCCGGAGTAATACAGTGAGGAAACATGAAAAGACAAAAGGCGGAGGCTCTTCTCTGACCTTCTATGAAGCCTGTCATGAAGGGGACGTCAGCTGCAGCTGCCTAGCAGGCAAGGGCACTTGGGTCGGAGACTTGGCCATGGGTGGCCAGTTCTCCTCTGCTAGATTGCTATATCCTGGCCAGCAGGGGTGGGGACGGAGGAGCAGAAATAGCAGCTTCACCCAGGGGAGTTTTAGCATCCCCACGATGGTGAGGGAGGGCAGGGATCACAGCCCACACAGGCGCTGCAGCTGCAGACAGCTAAGTTGGGTATGAGAAAATGCTCTCTGCCTGAATCTTCATGTGACCTCTCAGGCCTGGCTGTGTTCTCAGCAGTGGCTCCTTCTCTTCCCACACCCACCTCCCCCAGGTCCAGCTTCCGAGCCAAGGCGGTGATGCTAAATGATGCTGGAGCCAGCCAGCCTGCTCATCCTGGCTTCCCCCAGGCTTCTGTGCAGCATGCATGCGTGCTCAGTCGTGTTTGACTCTTTGTGACCCCATGGACTGTAGCCTGCCATGCTCCCTGTCCATGGGATTTTCCAGGCAAGAATACTGGACTGGGTTGCCATTTCCTTCTCCAGGGGATCTTCCTGACCCAGGGACTGAATCCACATCTCCTGCGCTGCAGGCAGATTCTTTACCGTGGAGACACTGGAGAAGAGCTACCAACTCTCTTGCTTTCCATCCTCGCTCCCCTTAGTCTAGATAATGAATAGGACTTTCTTGTTTCCCTCAGCTGTCCCCTACTCCCTGCTTCTTTCTCCAGCTCAGTAAGGAATAATAACAAAAGCAATAACAACAAACTGTGCCAAGAACCCATTTAAGTTCTTTACATGTATCATCTGTTAACCCTGACACAGCTTTCTGTAGGTACTATTATTCCCATCCCCATTTTAGAGGTGAGAAACTGAGGCACAGACTGCTTAAGTGAACTGCCTAAGATCACACAGCTAGTAAATAGCGGAGCCAGAACTGAAAATCCAGGCAGGCCAAGTCCAGAACTGCTGCCTTCCCGTTAACAAGGAGAAGTGTTGCCTGACTGTCAAGTGTTCACAGGCTGCTAATGAATTTATTCTGCTTTGTCAGCTTAAAGATTTGTTTGTTTGAAAGACAGCAGCTGTTTTTATTAGGCATTTTCCATACCTAAAAAGACACTCAAGAAAATAGCAATTTATTTGGGGAATAAAATCATAATTGCATGTGTACAGTTGAGCATCTAATCATCAGCCTTGCCAGAATGAACACCTTTGGGATGAGCCTGAGTGGTTCTAGTCGCTTTCTCTTAGAATCAGACACACCTGCTGCTACTGACTTTGACTTTCCCCACTTAGCACACTCTGAGAAATGCAGCCACTAAAAACTCACACCCACGTGTTCACTTTATTTACTCACAGAAACGCCTACACACACACATGCAGAAGGAAGCTCACATATTTGTCCCTTCATCCAGAGATGATCTACACTCATCAAAACTCACCCAGGGCCCCAACGCTCACTCAGTACCCAGAGGCTCATGTGGGTACAAGCCCCGGGTGAGAAGGGATGAAGTCTCCAAAGCAGGAAGGGTCAGACACAAACAAACATGCAAATACACAGAAGGCACCTAATGATGATAATAATATCTAATATCTGCTGGTGCTGTGGTTTCCCTGGTAGCTCAGCCAGTAAAGTTCCTGCAAAGCAGGAGACCCGGGTTCAGTTCCTGGGTTGGGAAGATCCCCTGGAGAAGGGATAGGCTACCCACTCCAGTATTCTTGAGCTTCCCTGGTGACTCAGATGGTAAAGAATCCACCTGCAGGGCAGGAGACCTGGGTTCAATCCCTGCAATGGGAAGAGCCCCTGGAGGAGGGCATGGCAACCCACTCCAGTATTCTTGCCTGGAGAATCCCCATAGACAGAGGAGCCTGGCGGGCTACAGTCCATGGGGTCACAGAGTCAGACCGACCGAGAAACTAGGCACAGCACAGCACTATATGCCAAGTGTTGTGTTAAGTGTCTTTGTTTCTCAGACTTTATCTCAGTTCGTCCTCTCAACTACCTATAAGACATCTTTTTCCTTCCTATCCATATTTTACAAATGGGAAAACTGAGCCAGACAGAGTTAAAATAACTTGCCCAGGTCTCACAGCTAATAGAAGCCGTCGGGCTCCCCAGCTGCTCCTAGAACAGAGGTGGATCCCATAGGATTGTTCTCTCTGCCCATGTAAGCCTTGCATCTTCAATATCTCCTGACCAAAGCAGAACTCTTGATTACCCTCAAAACCTGCTGCCCCATCAATGTTGTGTCATTTCAGTGAACCACCCTGACCGTCCACCTAGTTTCCTTAAGCTGCAAACTAGGAGAATCCGTAATATCTCCCTATCCTTCAATTTTCACATTCAGTTCCTTAGTGTGTTCCCATCCCTCCCCTTGCTACTCCCCTCCCCCAAGCTATCACCTCTTCCCACTTGGACCACTGTGATGGCCTCTAACAAGTGTCACTGCCACTATGCTGACTTGCCCACACGTATTTCTACACAGGAGACGATTTTGAGCTTTGACAAATAACAACCAAATCATGCCAGTCCCCTGTTCAAAATCCTCCACTGGCCTCCCACTGCACACAGTAGAGTCTAACCCAAGTTCCTGTTCTACAGAACTCAGATACAAAGTGGCCCATCCTCTATCTTATCCTGCTTCATCTGGTAGCACTCCCCGCATCCCCCACCAGTCTGGACACACTGCCTTCTTTGTTTCCACTTTGTTTCCAGCTTAGGGACCTTAGCTGTCCCTTCTGTCTGGAATGTTCTGATCTCCGCATGGCTGGCTCCTTCGTGTCTCTGAGATCTCCCGAGAATGTAGCAGAGATGGCGGCCTGTCCTGTGAAAGTTTATGCTCCCCCTTAAAGATGGTGGGGGTAGCTTTCTATTCCTACCTGACTCCCAGTGTGGCATGGGAGCCCAGGACAGCTGACTTCTTGCCAAAAGAATGGGAGTGGAAGTGACTCGTGCCACAACCTGGCTGAGACTTTTAAGGAAAGGTGTGCCTTTTCCACTCGATTTCCTCTTCCTCTAGCCAAAAGCAGATGACTCTGAGGCCCTAGAAGATGACACAGCCTCAAGATGGAAAGAGCCCGTGGCCCCAGACCACCACGTGGGGAAAAGCCACTCGTTCTCTAATGAGGAACCCTGAACTGAACTGTTGCATGAGCTAGAGATGGCTCAGATGGTGAAGAATCTGCCTGCAGTGCAGGAGACCTGGGTTCGATCCCTGGGTTGGGAAGATTCCTTGGAGAAGGGACTGGCAACCCACTCCAGTATTCTTGCCTAGAAAATCCCATGGACAGAGCAGCCTGGCAGGCTATAGTCCATGGGAGTCTCAAAGAATCAGACACGACTGAGTGACTAACACAAACACGAGCTAGAAATAAACTTTGAGAAGCCACTGAAATGGCATGTATAAACAGCAGCCAGAGTTATTCCAACTAATATAGAGATACAGTCCCTGACCACTCAACCTCAACAGCCAGCCCATCATCTCAGCACATCACTCTGTGTGGCATTCATCATTATTTGAAACATCTCTTGATTACTGGTCATCTGTCTTTCTCAACAGAACATTAGACCTATGGGAGTCATGATCGTATTTGCCAGACTCAGTGCTATGTCCCCACAACCCAAACCAATGACAGGCACAGAACAGGCACCCAATAAATACTTTGTAATGAATGAGTGAACAAACATGCTTAGTAGAGAGCTACTGAACTGAACAGGAGGAGCAATAGCTAAAAACAAAGAACTATGGCAGCCTCTTGATGAAAGTGAAAGAGTAAAGTGAAAAAGTCGGCTTAAAGCTCAACATTCAGAAAACTAAGATCATGGCATCCGGCCCCATCACTTCAAGGCAAATAGATGGGGAAACAGTGGAAACAGTGGCAGACTTTTTTGAGGGTGCTCCAAAATCACTGCAGATGGTGGCTGCAGCCACGAAATTAAAAGCCACTTACTCCTTGGAAAGAAAATTATGACCAACCTAGACAACATATTAAAAAGCAGAGACATTAATTTGCCAACAAAGGTCCATCTAGTCAAGGCTATGGTTTTTCCAGTGGTCATGTATGGATGTGAGAGTTGGACTATAAAGAAAGTTGACCACCGAAGAATTGATGCTTTTGAACTGTGGTGTTGGAGAAGACTCCTGAGAGCCCCTTGGACTGCAAGAAGATCCAACCAGTCCATCCTAAAGGAAATCAGTCCTGAATATTCATTAGAAGGACTGATGTTGAAGCTGAAACTCTAATACTTTGGCCATTTGATGTGAAGAGCTGACTCATTTGAAAAGACTCTGATGCTTAGAAAGATTGAAGGTGGGAGGAGAAGGGGTCAACAGAGGATGAGATGGTTGGATGGCATCACTGACTCAATGGACATGAGTTTGAGTAAACTCCGGGAGTTGGTGATGGATAGGGAGGCCCGATGTGCTGCAGTCCATGGGGTTGCAAAGAGTCAGACATGACTGAGTGACTGAACTGAACTGAACTGAACCTGAGCAATAGCTGAGAGGCACGTCCTGCCTTGGAGCCCTTGCAACTGTTCCCACTGTCTGGAATGTTCTCCCTGAGATAATCTGCCTGGCTCCCTCTTTCAAGTACTTATTCAAATGCCCCCTTTTCAGTGAAGCTTGCCCAGATGATACCTTTAAAATCCTAAAATCCTTACACATACACACTGCCTACTTTCTTTCTCTGATTTTTCTTCATAGAACTTAACCACCTCCAAACATTCTATATTTTTTAGTCATTAACTCTTTGTCCCCTTTGCTCTCCAACAACAGGAAAACTCCATGAGGCTAACGTATTCTGTCCATTTTTTTTTTCACGGTTGTATCCCCACTGGCATATAAGGCACTCAGTTTACCTTTGGGGAAGGAAAGAAGAAAGAAAGGAAGAAAAGAAACAATTCTGAGAGCAGAAGAGGTGGGCGGATACATGGGCAAGACTATACAAGGGTTTAGATTGGAACAAGAGAAAAATAGCCTCATGGGCAGAAGACGGAATGATCACTTTTAAACAAAATTTTTCTGAATGAATTTCAAAGCCTGATTCCATTACCATAGTGTCTGTACTGCAATTCTGTGATGAAGTAATGGATCACGGACATGATGTCACTGCTTTCACAGGTGCTGCCCACGAAATGAGGGATCAGCAACATGTTCGGGTATTTCTTCTTGAAATAGTTCACCCAGTTGGCAAGCAGAGTGGACTTGCCATAGCCACGTTCTCCAGACAACAGCAAAATAGACTTGTAAGCTGGAAGAGGATTTATTCTGAAAAACAAACGGGGGAAACGTAGTCAAGGATAACTACCCAAAAAGAGGGAGGGAGGGAAATATTTCCTGTGTACATCTGTCTCTAAGAGATATGAAATTCTGGTCTCTCTGGGAGGGAGCTTAATGAGGGAGGGAATATATGCATACATATTGCATGTGTGTTCAGTTATGGCCAGCTCTTCGCAACTCCATGAACTGTAGCCCACCAGGCTCCTCTGTCCATGGGATTTCCCAGGCAAGAATACTGGAGCGGTTGCCATTTCTTTCTCCAGGGATGTATACGTATAGCTGATTCATTTCATTGTACAGCAGAAACTAACACAACATTGTAAAGCAATTACCAATCTTTTAAAAGTTAAAAGAAATTCCAGTCTCTCCACTGTGAGCTCACTTGCTTCCAAATGAGTCATTCTCTCTCTGGGTTCGGCTCTGTCTTATATAAAATTAGGAGAGTGGAAAGATGGTAACCTTGGAAGGCTCGTCCAACTACCATAGACTCTAGGGTTGTCCAACATGAACCTGGGGTTACATCAAGGGCCCAACCTGCCCAAAGATCCTGGAAGGGAGACTCTGCACCATCAGGAGAGAGAATAAAAAATCAAAACACTCATACGACAAGGATCCCCATAACCCTGATGACCATGACATTAGAAATGCAACAAAATGACCACAGTTGTCAGTGACTCACTGAGCAGTAGCCAGCTGCTCCATGGGGGTGTTTTGGCTTCTAATAATGAATAAATATGACTTCTCTGAACTGGCATGAGCACAGTATAACTTGTCTTATTGCACAGTCTTAGCCACTGGACCACCAGGGAAGTCCCCCAAGCACCATGTTGTTTTAACCAAATAAACTGTCTTCCTCTTGGCATGGGTTCCAGGAACCATAAGAATGTTGGTAGCTCTGCAGTCACAGTGGGTGCTGAGACTGGGGCAGAGACGGTGGAGCACAGCCCTGAGCCACTGTAGGTTTATCTCAAATCCTGAAACCCTCACAGAATAAATGATACCTGTGGTAAGAACTGGACAATGAGGATAGAGGAAATAAAATAGTCCAAGGAACCTCCCTATTTCTAGGGTTAAAACTGGGAAGGACACCACAGACAACCCCAGCTCTTTCTTCATGCCCCAGCCTCTTCACGCCTGTGGGTGGTGAAGAGAATATGTTACTACCCAGAAAAGGAAAAGATATGTGGGTCTGAATGAAGAGGACACTGAAAAAAAGTGAAGGAGTGCAAACTTTGGGTGAAGTGAAGTGAAAGTCGCTCAGTCGTGTCCTACTCTTTGCGACCCCATGGACTGTACAGTCCATGGAATTCTCCAGGCCAGAATACTGGAGTGGGTAGCCTTTCCCCTCTCCAGGGGATCTTCCCAACCCAGGGATCGAACCCAGGTCTCCCGCATTGCAGGCAGATTCTTAACCAGCTGAGCCACAAGGGAAGCCCAAGAATACTTGAGTGGTTAGCCTATCCCCTCTCCAGGGGATCTTCCCTTCCAAGGAATCAGACCAGGGTCTCCTGCATTGCAGGTGGATTCTTTGTCTGAATAAGAGAACACTGAATAAAGTGAAGGAGTGCAAACTTTGGGTAAGATAACTCAATTCCTTACACACAAACACAAAGCTATGGCCCACAGTCAGCCATTAACAAGTGTTGGCTGAGTATCTTAAAGTAATTAATAACAAGCTGATGATGTATGTGGAAGTTCTTTGTAAATTATCCAATACTGCACAGATGCATTATTCATGTTTCCTAATCCAACTTTTTCTCCTTAAAATCATTACATCATTGTTAGGAATGACTGAGACACACTTTGGACTATGGGATTAAAACAGAAGGCGAGCCCTCTGTCCTCCAGGGTTTATAATCTTGAGGAGACTGGAAGAAAGAAACTGAAACAGTCAGGAAAATTTCACAGCTGCAGAATGAGTTCTGATGAGGAGATTCTAACCCGGGAGTGCCTTTTTTAGGAAGCCTGTCTTGCAGCCAGGGGTAGAAAAGGGGAGGGAAGGAAGATATTCCAAACTGGAGGGGTCTATTCACTAAAGTCAGACTACTTTGCTTGGGATTTCTTGACGTCGTACCTGAGAACAGAGTCTAAGCTGGAGCCTGCTGCAGGACTGTTAAAATCAGATTCCATATCCTTTAAGGCAAATCTTTCCAAGATTTCAAAGATTCTGCTAGACTCCTTGGAAATAACAAATACTTCCTTGCACTTCTCAGTGAACTCTTCATGATAGAAACGTTCAAAGTTGTGCTTAAAGTCTTTAGAGACAAAAAGATATATTTTAATGTCTTAGATTTGTAGTTTAGTATTTTCCATTTCACATGGTTATGAATGCCCAGGGAAGTGTTCTGTGTCCCTACCACCATCTTTCTACGTTAGCACAATATTTCATAACCCACTCTACATTGAAATGCAAGGAAGCTACAGGCAAGCAATGCTACTTGTATCTGAAATCCTACTTAGGATTCCAAGTTATTTCATGACCTCACAATGAACAGGGCAAAAGAAAAAAAAAAAAAACAACAACTGTATTTGCTACATATATCCTCTTGTATTTTTAGATTGTTAGCTAAGTATAAGTTACCTAATTCAATCTCATGGCATATGGCTGGGGGAGGGAGTGGGGTGTATTTTTAGGATAAGATGTCCTAATACAATGATAACCACGAGTACAGTTTCAACTCTGCCATTGGGCAAGTCCCTTAAACTCTCAGGTAAAATAAGTGGCAGCCAGACAACTGGATCTCTGAGATTCCTTCTAGCTTCAATTTACTGTGTTTCTAAACTCATTGGTAAAGTCAAGGCATTCTGGACTGCCAAAATGTACCCCCATCTCTAGAGATACCTACATCTTCCAGAGTTTGGGAGGGGGTTGTTTTTTAAACAATGTGAGGCAGGAGAATGAACATCTCTGGTTTAACCTAGTAAGGTCTCAAGACATCTTATACTTCCATAGTTAACTGGGCTGCCCTCTGGTTCAGGTTAGGGCAAGAACAGACCTAGAGGACCAAGAGTTTGGCCAAGGTCAGCTTCAAATTTCAAGATCTTAGACAGAACTGGAGATGATCCCACAACCTAATGGGTCTCTTTAGCTCACCATGACCCTTACTCACCAGTCTCAGGTAACTCCAAGGACCTCAGAAGTGCTTCTAAAAGTCAAGAGTGTGAACTGATAGCTCAACATTGCCTTATGATAACCATCAGCTACCCAAATGGCCTATTTTTATCCCAGCTACAAGATTTTGGAACTATGTGGGCAGTTAAAGGGTATTGAAGATGCAAAACAAAAATAATTTAGCCTTCTTTTCTAAAGATTTTTAAATAATTCATACATTCTGTACCTTCTACTGCAGACATGTAGTCCATATATTACATATTCAAAACCAAAGTCTAAAACAAACTAATCTTGCAATAGTAACCAACATCATAGACTAAGGAGAAAACTATAGAGAAACAATTTGTCTCTCATCCAAATACAAAAAAAGGTTTGATTCTTGAACATGTTAGTAAACATTAACTGACAGATGCAGTTCACACTGAGACTAGTCAAAAAATATCATTATTAACTATACTTCAGACTTGAGTAAAATATATACTATATTCTCCCAGGACTCATTTTTTCATGCTTCATCCCCATTAGCATAATATATATCAGGCACTATTTTTGGGTGCTTGCTGCTGCTGCTGCTGCTAAGTCGCTTCAGATGTGTCCAACTCTGTATGACCCCAGAGACAGCAGCCCACCAGGCTCCCCCGTCCCTGGGATTCTCCAGGCAAGAACACTGGAGTGGGTTGTCATTTCCTTCTCCAATGCATGAAAGTGAAAAGTGAAAGTGAAATCGCTCAGTCGTGTCCAACTCTTAGCGACCCCATGGACTGCAGCCCACCAGGCTCCTCTGTCCATGGGATTTTCCAGGCAAGAGTACTGGAGTGGGTTGCCATTGCCTTCTCCATTTCAGGTGCTTAACATATGTTATTGCTCTCAAGGTGATTAATGCTAACCAGAAATCAGAAGAAACCTAGGCTTACCAATATTATGTAGTTTTCCCAAGGTTACACAGCTAGAAACTGAAAAATCTTGGATCTGAGAACATGTCTGCCTTTGGACATTCTAAAACTCCAAGGCTGTAGTGAATACTCAAGATATTTTGGACTACTCAACACCCTGTTGAGCCACAGACTATCATTTCGGGTCCTACATTTTCTCAACTCTCAATTCATGTTAATGTAGTGGGTCCGTCTCCCTGCACCTCCAGAGGTGGTATAGGACCCAGGATTAGCCAAATCAGAGAATCGCATCATGTCAATCACAATACCAGCGGTTGAGTCAGATACAAGCATATAGTCCAAGTCCCGCTAATCAGGAACAGAAAGACTTAATGGTAGGCCTTTGAGTCACTTACTGCTGGACTTGAACCTGGAGCTGGTACAGCCATCTTCCCTCCATAATGGAGAAGCCAAAGAATTGAGGCAGCATGAGGACAGCAGAGCCATCAGAGAAACAGTGAGAAACAAGGGCCTGGAATCCTCCTTTGAGCAAGTGGATGCAGCTTGAGCTGAACACAGACCTATACTTAGGCTCTCAAGTTATATAAACTAATAAATTCTCTTTCTCTTGAAGCCAGTGTAAGTCATTTGCAACCCAGAGTAATGAGCGATACAATATTCTTTTCTAGGTCCCCAAAATGATTTGGTTTGTAGGTGGAGTCTAGTTTGACCAGCATGGTGGGATTTCACATCTCACCCCCAAAAATGAATGTGAATGACTTTAGGTGGGTCAACTCCCTCCTATTCAGCTGACCACAGATCCGCTCCCTATCATATTACAAGGACTCTGCCTGCCTGGTCTCTAAAGCATCTGAGAACGCCCTCATTCCGCATTCCCACACTACTTGGGCCCTTACCATGGTAATTCATAATCTTTTTTGTGTCATTAAACCTTTTTGATCAAAGACAGTGTATTTCTTTGATTGATGTCTTCCTATGCCCCCCAAACATACATATGCATTAAAACATTCTATTTTTCATATAATTCCAGGGCATCACAGATCCCTCCCAAAGTCTATTCTAGGTGAAGAATCTATTCGAGATTCTGGGTGAAGAATCTCCACCCTATTCTGATGTTGTTCTTCCCTTTTTAATATGTACGTGTCTACAAGACACTACTTTCAAAATAACTATAATCATTTCAATATGATGTCAGGCAGTGCTTTTCAAACTTTGATGCATGTGCAACACACCTGTCATCTTTATTAAAATGCAAATTCTAATTCAATAGACCCAGAATGCATTTCTAGCAAGTTCCTAGGTGATGCTGAGACTACCAGTCCACGGATTACTGACTCTGAATAGTAAGGGTGAAAGCAAATGAGCATTGTTTTGAAATCAAAAGGACCTGGGTTCAAATCCTAGAATGATCCCTCACTGGTGAAGTGACATTAGGTAAGTCACTTAACTGCTACATAGCTTTCATTGGTTCATCTGTAAAACAGCAATTACAGCATCTACCTTGCAGGTCTAAATCTTAAAGATTAAAAGTGATAACATGCAAAAATCACTTGACAATAAAAGTTCTCTTCCCTTTAGGGTTTCTCAACCTTGGCATTATTGACATTTGGAATTGAAAAATTCTTTATTATGAGGGGCAGTTCTGTGCACTGGAGGATGTGTAACAGTGACCCTGACTTCCACCTGCTAGATACCAGTAGCACACCCCCAACTGTGACACCAAAAATGTCTTCAGATGTAGCCAGAAGTCCTTTCGGGGTAAAGTCATCCTTGGTCTAGAACCTCTGCTCTGGATCTACACATTAACTGCCAAATATTTTAGGTCTCCCCTGAGCTCCTTGACTTCCTAAATCATCTTCCATGACCTACTATTTACTCTTATTCTCAGTTTCAAAAATCTTCACATGAAGTGAATGTTACAGGAATATGCCAACAATTTTAAATGCATAAATAACACTTTCAACCATTTTAAAATTCCTTTCACAAGGAAGACACACAAAACACATGAACCTATGACAATAGACTTAGCTATCTCCATATTTACTAACCTGTATTTTCTGTCATTACAGTGGCTGGGCAAAGTTTCTCTATCACGACCAACCAGTCCTTGAGAATCAGCTCACCCAACTCATGGAGATCTCTATACAACCTGACAGGGAGCCCTTTGCTAATAATCTTGGCCTTCAGCATTCCGATCTTCAATCTCTCCTCATCGTCAGTCAGACAACCTGAAGACAGCATCTCCTCCTTTTCCTCATCCCAAGTCTTCAGCGGCATGGTTCCCCTCCTAAAGTAAAAATACTGAAATTGAGACTCATTCAGAAATGCTGCTTGGATGACCTCTAACTCCATCAGACTGCAGGTGGGATACTCCAGGACCCAAGGATAACCGTTTTTTGCAGCAACATAGAGATTCTGTTCCACTCTGGATAAACTTGACAAGTCAGTTGCCTTGGAGAAGATGACAGGTGAGTAGTTATGGAGAAAGTCCCCGTATGTCTGACCCAGCAAGCAGATGAAAAAAGGAAAGCAGCTGTTCACGTAGTCGAGACAGAGCTTCAGGTGTTGTGACTGGAGACAAAAATGCTGTCTAAACAGATTGGAGAGTGAGGGTATTTGGGCCTCCAACACTGACCACCTCAGGTCCACAGCTTTGAAATATGTGCCCCGGGAATTGCAGAGTTCATTCAGCTGAGGGAAGATGTAGCTTGCCAAAAAGTCTCTCTCTTCTTCAAAATCACCCAGAGTCGAGCAGATATAAGGCTGAATGGGTTTCTGTGGCTTTAAAAGGAATTGGGCAGACCTGTCTTCACTCTCACTTGCTTTCATTTCACTTTGCTCAGAGATGATACAATCCTTAAAACAGAACAATTTTTGTTCTGGTGCAGCCACCAACCTCCTCTGCTTCTACAACTTTCTCATAATTATGTTTGCTATAAACAGATTGAAATCTTTCCCCAGGATGTCTTCTTTTTATAGATACTATAACGTGAGTGATGGCAAATAATGCACAGATCAGACTTGAAAAACAATTGAGTTTAAGTCAGGACTGAAAAAGAAAAAAATATATATTTTTAGGATTCCAGGAAGTTCATCGATCCTCTGTTTCCCCAAAGCTTTTTCTGAAGAGCTGAGATCCACAGGTGCTAAGTGGGCACTGAATACAGTTCTCCCTGTTTGCCTCAGCTCCCCCCATCCTACCTTTCCAGTGTTCCTTTGGCCACCTGCTCCTTCTGCCCCTCCCTGTTAATTTGGAATCGACGCAAGGGAACTTGCTAAAGAGTGTAAAAAGGAAGGCAAATACAGAAAAGGAGCCTAGCATACCTAGCAACAGAATAAGCCAAGACCCATGACTGTGACCAGAAGCAAGAATGAAAAATGTTATGAAGTTGAGGCCAGGAAAGAGGAATAAATCAAAATAGCAATATAATAAGGCCCAAGACCAATAATGCACCTGGCCATCTGAGAGGCAAGGAAGTCTGGATCTAAGAACTTCATGGAGTACTGTGATTATTTCTATCTCAAGTTGTGTGGGCTCTTAAGACATTCCATTCACCTACATGCATTGGGAATTCAATTCCACTGAGCTAATGGAAAAACACATACCCTCCAACAGTGAGGTAGATAAGCTTGCATCTTGCTCAGAAGCAAAAGATTAAATGAAAAGTACCTAGTTTTATGAGCTTTTTCCTGATGCAACTCACTTCCTTACCAAATGTTGCTTCACTGTTTGTTGCTTTCACCTATAGAGAAACATACCGTGTTATCATGAATAGGGCAATTTTCCATCAAGATCACCTGACAGGAATATAATAATGCATTATCTTTTGAAAAAGTGTTAACCCTTTTGCATTTAATTGTAACAATCATACAATAGATAATATTACCACTCTGCTTCACTGATGAAGAAACAAAAGTTCAGACAGGATTAGCAACATGTCCAAAGTCACTTGGCTAGTAAGTGAAGAGTCAGGATCTAAAAACAAGTCAGCCTGACTCCAGGACACATGCATTATACTGCCTCCATATTATATGGATAAAACTCTAGGTCTTGAAGATACCATAGATCAATGGGTAGAAAACACCCTATACAATAAATGATACTGTAATAAGTAGGTGACAGTTTGAAACAATCTCACACAAACAAAATCTAAAAGATAACTGAAGAGGCATCATGAGCACTTTATTAAAATACTTGTTGCCTGCCATGTAGGAGGCTAGAATTAGATTATCAGTACTTGAAAATATCCACCTTTTCCTATTTCCAAGTGATCAGAGGTAATTTATATCTTGGTCTCTACCAGGTCCCAAACAGCCAGCATAAGGACTAGCTCAGAGTAGGTGACAGGTGAATATTTGTTGAACAAAAGAATTTAGTACAATTTTTAAATGAAAAGAAAACATAATTAAAAATTAATCAAACTGGGAAAAGATTTCCAAAACTTTTAAGCTATACAAGAAATCACAAAAGATGTACAAATAATAACCACATTTTTAAAAGACGTAAAGGCAAACAATGGGCTATAAAAAATATTTGCCACAAATAAATTATCTTTATTCTAAGAAAAATATGGACATCCTAGTAGATATACAAGCAAAAGATACAAATAAGTTAAAAAGAATACAAGAATATATATAAAAGCATATTTAACCCTTCTAGAATTCAAAGAAATCTAAAATGATACAGATATTTGATATCTGTATCAAATTATCAATTATCTGTATATTATTATACAGATAATCAATGATAACAGATATTTGAAAGTATAGCTATCGAAACCATGGAGTCGCAAAGAGTTGGACACAGCTTAGTGACTGAACAACAATAACAATCTAAATATTGGTGAAATTTATACCTTATGTATACTTATGGAATTGTAAACTGGTAATTCTGGAAAGCTATTAGAAGGTATGTTTGGAAAGTAAATGGCAATATACTTCAAAATATATTACTACTTTCTGGGAATCACTCTGAGGAACTAATCAAAATAGTGAAAAACTATAACTGTTAGGTGTTCATTGCATTGTTTATGATAGAAAAAAATAGAAAAAGAAAGGTTAAATGGTCTTTACAAATGACATAACTAAGAGGGTAAAAGTACGGTCACTGATGGCAAGCGATATATATATATATATATATATATAAAAAAGAAAGTTATGGGCTTCTGCCTCAAGCCATGATAAATAACAGGGATAAGACTTACCTAACCTTCTTCAAAAGATTAGAAAACTGGACAAAATATATGAATTAGCTATTTTCAGATATTATACATCAGGCAGTACAAAGTGTGTGATCCTAGAGAGAAGTAAACTAAGGGAGTTATCATCAGAAAAAGTAGACTTCAAAACAAGTGTCAGTAGTAATAGAAAGTGACATTACATAATGACAAAGTAGTCCACGAAGAAAGCATAATAATCCTAAATGTGCATGCACCTAACAACAGAGTTTTAAAACACACAAAGCAAAACTGGTAGAAATGACAGGAGAAATAGACAAACCCATAATACAAGTTAGAGAGTTTAAAACTTGTCTCTTAAGTAATCGATAGTTTAAGTAGTCAGATAATCAGCAAAGAAGTAGAAGATCTGAAAAACACTATCAAGCAAATTGATTTTGAACATTTCACCCAAAAGCAGCAGAATACAGAATCTTCTCACATGCACGTAGAACAATCACCAAAATGAACCAGCTTCTAGGCCAAAGTTCAGCAAACTGCAGCCTAAAGGCCAAGGCCTACCTGTTTCCTGTTTTTATAAAGAACATTTTACTGGAACTCAGCCACTTTCACTTATAGTATTTAATATTACAACAGCAGAGCTGAGTAGTCATGATAGAGATTATTTGGCCCACAAAGCCTGAAATATTTTCTATCTGACCTTTTAAGCAATAAGTTTGCTGAAGTCCATCCTAGGTCATAAACCATCCAAGGTCATAAACCATCGAAGGTCATAAACCAATACTCTAACAAATCTGAAAGAACTAAATACATATAAAATCTGTTCTCTAATCACAATGGAATTAAATGTGAAACTGATGACAGAAAGATACCTGAAAAATTGACAAATTTTGGAAATTAAATAATACATTTCTGAATAACTCATGAGTCAAAGAGAAAAGAAAAAAAAAAAACAGAAACTAGACCATTATTTGCCTGGTGGAGGATGGGGAGAAAAT
>SJYQ01010277.1:72925-98879 GCA_006410935.1 Redunca redunca | reverse complement strand
ATAAATGTAGATTAGTTTGGATTGTATGACAGAGGAGACAATAAAACTTGATCTCAAGACATGCCAATACATTTCCTTGAAACAAAATCTCAGCAACCGAGAATTTTCATATTGTGCATGGGAATAACTAAAATCTTTATTAATATGGTTTCCAATAACAATGCGAAAATTGAAATTATCAATTCAAAGAGCAGTGAAATTTGAAATTTAAAAAAGTAGACTAGATATTAGGTAGGGGATAAAAGGTAAAGGAAGACGAAAGTGTTTAATACTATTCAGCACTTCCCCTCTGTACATAATGTTGCATATATACAACTACTCCATTTTAATTTTATGACTTTTATGTAATAATGAAATCCCCTGAAGCAACCTAGGGTTTACAGATGGTGTTCAACTTGGGGCGAAAAAGTAGAAACACACTTGATTAACAATTTTCACCCACACATTTCAGACAAACATTTTTTTCTTTTTTTCCCAAGATTTTCATAGTAAATTCATAAATATAGGAAATACTTTCACTCCTTCAGTGTTAAAATAGAAAACCAAACAATGCCAACAGTGGCTTAATTACTGGCATACAAGAAAAACACAACACCAATGGGTTTTCATTATGCATTTTAAATAATATGTGCATTTGTTTCATTTTTACATTTATAAATTTTCTAGTCTGTTATAGACAACAGCACTCAATAGTTTTGAATCCATTGAGATGTTGCTTTCAATTTGAAATATTGTGTATACATGTATATAAAAAAATAACCCAATGTATGACTCATCTGACAGATGTTCAAGATCAATAAAAGCTTATTTTTGAACATGCAGTTAGAAGAGAGGGAAGCAAGCCAACCTCTCCACGCTGTCTTGTTCCTAACTTGTTTTTGCAGTGGTATCAACAGTGGTTTTTGGAGGGAACCCTGTGCCTTCAGCCTATCAGATACCAGCATCAACAAGAGGGACAGAAAAGATGGGAAAGGGAGGCAGGCAGGTGTTAAATGTCAATTTTAAAAGTGTGCATTTCCTATTCTTTCTAGTTATAGGATAAAAATAGATCAATGAGGAAAAAATTTATAATTAGAAAAAAACTGCAATCAAATCAAGACATAAGAGCCGAATTAAGTTCTTTTAATAGATTGCATATATAGATGTTTAGTCATACTCTTTGATCAACTCTTTAAGAGTAGAACTTTATATCCAATTTACATGCTTCAAATATCACCTTTCCTCTTTGTTACAGTAAGGTCTTGTACCCAAATATCCACTTGTACACTGAGAGCTTTAAGAAAAAAACAGGACACAGAGGGAGTTGCCATTTTTAGCAGCAATGAAATATCACTAACCCCTTTTAACATACCGAATTCAAGTCACTATCAGAGGTGAGTGCACCACAAAGTCACCAGGTACAAAATTGCTAATTCATTTTTAAATTAATAACTTGAAATTACCCCTGCCCCCCACCCCATTACATCCCATCTTTTTATAAACAGCAAACATTTTGCTATTTTATACATAGGCTAGCAGGCTTGTTTCAATATGAAAGTGCTAATTCATTTACAGATTTTTTTTTTAATCAGTTATGTAGTGCTACGATAATGTCCAATAATCTACATAGGGACAATCTTTGATGAATGAAAATGATGAAGATTGAATAAGGCTATCGATTACCTTATCTTATTTACATATAAAGAATAGATACCCAATGGTGAAGGAGACAGAAATTGGACAAATACTCATAGGTGTAAAAATTACATCTACCTTTGAGCTTATACTGTAAATGAGACATTTTAAATAGTCCTGTAGCCCATGCCTATTTTTTTCCTCAGAAAAAGAAAAGCTGCCTTCATGACATCCCCTCCTGTTGCAGATTTCCACAGTGTCACTTGAACTTTCAGTCAAATCCTTACTTTCTTCAAAAAATAAAGAAAATACTCCCTACCCCCCAAGTTACCTCCCTCCCCAGCCAAAATCCCTCTAGTTTCATTTTCAGTGCCAAGTTGCATGATCAAGTCCCACCTTCTGGGGTTTCTTTGTCCATCTATTGATCAATTAGTTTAGAGTAGATAACATGAACCAGTTCTGGAACCGCTACTAGGAGGAACACAAGCTCTTCACTACAATCACACTGCAGGAAGGAAAGTGGTAACTCAATTCATCCCCGGTGCCGGGCCTCCAAAATTGAAAGAACTTGGCACGACTGGAGCACTGAATTTGTATCCTCCATGTTTCTCAATCATTTTGGATTCTAGAAAAACAAAAAGTAAACGTTTGGTAGAGCATTCCATCAGCTTACTACTTTGGAGAACAGAAGGAACCAACAGACATTAACAGCTAAACCACCAATATTGGCCAGGAAGTTCCAAACTCTGGTCTCTGTTCTCCCTCCATATGTAAAAAAGAGAAGTGTGTAATATGTAGAGAAGATGAACTCTCTTGTATGCTGTAGACTTCTTAGCCAATTTTCACTTCCCATTGTTTAAATAAAGAAAAATCTTTAAATACTCTATTTGAGTCAAACAGTGAATCAATAGGATCCAATTCCAAAGGTAGTAACAGCTAATGAATTTACTGCAAGCAAATTCAAATATAAATACTTTAGAAAGGAGGTATAAATACTTCCTTTTTTATAAGGAAGACCCTTGCTGAATATAAAACTAGACTCACAGTTATTAAGAACTACAAAACTGTTAGAATGTGTATTACCTAAAGTATCCTATATTGAAAAGCATTTATATATTGTTAACCATGAAATATTTGCTGATGAAAAGAAATGATGTATATCTTTAATATACTTTTAAGAAACTGCAGTTTTCAGAATTTTCCACTATCAAATTAGCCCCATGAGATTTAGCAACCTTATTATAGTCTTCAACTACACTTAAAATCAAGAAATTGTGGCCAAAACCAAATTTCATCTCATTCCTACAGATTAGAGTGAATTTCTTATCACTTCCAACAACTGTAGCTTTTACATAATTTTAAATCACCAAATTTAAATTTTAAAGCTGTATCAAAGTTATTAATTGCATTAAAGAGGGTCAAGGAACATACCATGGGCTGCTCTTCTTTGATCGGCTAGAGTCGCTATATCTTGTAACTGTTTTCTTTGTTCTTCATTAAGACCATGAGTCAGAGCCTGATACCACACAGGATTACGATTTTGTATAGCTATCAAAAGGAAAACAAGGTGAAAAGGGGCAGTAAGAGAGTCCAGGTAGTTCTCTACTATTCTGTTCCCTCTACTCTACCTCCAGTACTGAAATTCTGATCTCGTTTTTATTTTCCCAATAATTACCTACAGTACTTTAAATTGCTTGTGAGAAAAACATACAGGGGAAAAATTTATGGTTTAGCATTATGCCTCAAAAATCTAATCACGCTCAAAATCCTCACCGTTAGTAAACAGAACCGAAATCAGTTGTTATCTAACAAGTAACAAAGTAGGGAAACTAGAAATAAAAGTTAACTCAAACTCCTTAGAAGATTCAGAGTTAAAGCAACTTAAAAACGGACACATTCCCACATTCTGGATAATTCTCAAATTCCTACATTAAAAAACAAAATCCAGAAACCTTAAAAAAAGAGATGAATGGTACAAAATAAATTTTTTTCTGCATTTATTCAAAAATCTTTCTTAAATATATTGTAGTCTTTCCATAGAAGGGTACTCTGCAGTACTTAAAATGCTCATATATTTTTATATTATAGTCTAAATAATGGTCAAATACAACCCATAAGAAGGAATAACAAAATTTCCCAGTATATCACAAGACCAGGTGTTAAAAACTTACTGTTTAATGAAAATACACATTAGATAAGCTGATATATAATGGTAACAAGTCTAACTATATATGTATGTGTTTCAATTAGCTACAGAAAGGGGTGTGTGTGTATGGTGAGTTGAGTGAGATAAAATGTTCTCTATAAAGGCTTTCCACAAAATAAAAAATTTTTACAGAGTAATTCCCAAGAATGAAAACTCATTTCCTCATGATATTCTACTTCTACTTTATTGCCTTTACTGTGCGTGAGCCTTCTATTATAAACCATCATTTAGGAATTAACATGTGTTTAAGTATACAAAATACAAAGTCAAGGACAAAAGTCAGTCAGTTCTAGGCACTTCGATCAATTTTAACAGCCTGCCACATAGCCCCAAAACAATTACTTGCATTTCCACAATCTTGCATCAAAATTGCTTTGTCGTGGGTTTAGAAGAGTAATGCTTTGCTTATCAGAGAATTTATTCTACATCAAAATTCATAATGTATGGGAATGATAAAATAGGAAAGCAGTTAACTGGAAGGAAAGGAGGTTCAAATTTCTTAAGCTAGGTTAAAGAACACTGATGATGTATTTTGTTGAAATCCAAGTAAATGATGATCAAAAACAAAAAGTGGCACCCAGCAGTCTATAGCCACACACTGTGAAGCAGGAGAAAAGAATAAAGATTCCCAAGACTATACATGTAAAAAAATGGTCAAATTCTCAGATAGGTAAGCACAGGTTTAGCCAGGGGGAAAAATACACACAAACACAAGAAACATAAGGGTAGATACTTCTGGGGAAACCTGGGAGGCTACAATGAAGTATACCATTTTCCTGTGATGTGCCAATTTCAAAATTAGGATCTAAATAAAAGTAAAATAAAAGGATGAGGAAAATACTCTGAATCTCTAAGGCAATAGGAGAAGTAACTTTGGTTACTTTGCCTAACAATCCTAAACCATATTCTAGTTTGGGTTTGACATACCCAATCTCTTCTTTAGGGGGCAGACATAAAGAAAAACCGTTTGATTCAGGAAAATGGGTCACATGGAACTATCTGAATTACATAGAACAAGTAAACTTACTCTGAAATATAGCTTTAAATATCTGATACTCATCAACAGGGTTATCTTCATCATCAATGATTGTAGAATAGCCTTCCAGGGCAGTTTCTTCAGCATCATCTTCTTCCCAATCTTCCTCATCTCCATCTTCACCCGCTTGCTTAGCCAGAATCTCCAAATATTCTTGTCCATCTTCATCAATATCATCTTCATCACTGCCCAGTTCCTCTGCCAAGTCATACAAAGGTGTTCTTGTTAACACTGAAATATTCTGTTACTCATTGTAACTCACTGACAACGATCAATGTTGGAAAATCACAACTGAATAAATTTAAGGGAGAGTTCCAAGAACTGGTGTTTAAATACACATTCAGCAATAAATAGAAAAAAATTCTCATAGAAATCTAAGAAAACTAACAATTGTTAATAACCTAGATTCCAGTATTCTATTATTATATACAGATTCTAAAGTTGGAAAATGGACTGAATGAGAGCCAGCACTTGGCATGCTCTGAACCTTATGGTATTTACAAAACCAAATAAATATCAATAGTAAAGCAACAGTTTGTTATTTCCACAGGAATACCTTTTACGAGATTTTTTTTAAAGGCTGGCTAAGATAATATATGATAAAAGACAAAAATGGCAATTTTCATATTTTGGAACCATTACAATAACTTAAACAACATCTATTTTTACTCTTGTGGTCTATAGTGTCTCACAGGTGAAATGTATTAGATGCTCACAAACACTAAAAACCCCAAACCAAAATCATTTTTGCCTGCTGCTGCTGCTGCTGCTAAGTCGCTTCAGTCATGTCCGACTCTGTGCGACCCCACAGACGGCAGCCCACCAGGCTCCCCCGTCCCTGGGATTCTCCAGGCAAGAACACTGGAGTGGGTTGCCATTTCCTTCTCCAGTGCATAAAAGTGAAAAGTGAAAGTGAAGTCGCTCAGTCGTGTCCGACTCTTCACGACCCCATGGACTGTAGCCTACCAGGCTCCTCCGTCCATGGGATTTTCCAGCCAAGAGTAGTGGAGTGGGGTGCCATTTTTGCCTAGAACAGCTTTATGTAATGGAGATACAGCTGAAAGTTCTGCCCTCATGGACCTTACACTCTAGTGAGAATCTAGTGAGAGTCTATGAATGAATGAACATATAAATATTTGGCTATGATCCCACATTTCATTAGAAGAAGGGCTAAAGGAATAAGTCCAGTGATATTTCTAACTAGGTAATAAGACTTCCTAGTTCCCAGTGTGGCTTCCTACATTGCAAATCCCTTACCCGTTTCATCATCATCTTCAGCTTCATCGTCATCATCACTGTCATTCTCGTGTTCTGCATGGCAGGCATAAGCTCTTTTTAATCCATTAAATAAAAGAATAAAAGCTGGCAAAATCTGTCCAGAAACCTGATTTAAAACTTGTGGTATTTGTTCCATATCAATAAGAGCACACAGGCCCAGAACACACATCTTTCTGTCGTGAAGCCTGAAAAAAATAAAATAAGTATCTTCTTCTTTTCCTTAAAAAAATTTTGCACAGTTTCTCACAAAGTTATATAAACAAAGACCCAGTACATGTCACTTACCCCAAGAAACAATCAACATCATTAAGCCATTGTGTAATAAAATGGTTTGTAACTGGTTCAACATTATTAGGGAAACGAAGATTTTCTAAGGTATTGAGAAGTAGGTGTGGATTGTAATACAAAGCTGCAATGGCAACTTGCAGGCACATTGTTCGAAGTTCACTTGTCTTCACCTCTCTTGTCAGCCTCTCTAAAGCTGCTTCCACAAATAAGGGAATACACTACAGAGAAAGACAGAAAAACATTTCAAAACTGTCAGTAATAGGCATTAACTATACTATCCCATATTAATTTTCTGGTTTCCTCAACTAAACCCTTTTCCATTAAATGATCCAATAATTTTTATTGCTGAAGCATTTCAGTGGGAAATCCAATTTTAGAGAAAAATCAGTCTTCACTGAGATATGAGCGCCCCACCACAACAGCAATCATGGATTCAAAATATTCCTACTGACTAACCTTACTGTGGTAATCATTTTGTTTATTTCCATACATATTAAATATATGATTACTATTAAATATTGATTAAATTTTAAATAATTTTAACATGTTATCTTGGTGTCATAATAATACAACATACAAAATATACATATAACAAATGCCCCAAAACAAAAAGCAGAGGGAAAGAGTCCCTCTCTGAATCCTGCAAGCTGAATCATTACTGGCTTCACTGACCTGGTCAATGCCACGCCCTTTGCACTGCAGAATGATAACCTCTAGCAGTTTTGCTGCATGACACTCTGCATCTTCTCCTGCAACTCCTGTAAGAACCTGATCAACACAAAATATAAACTGCAAGGAGGTGTCTCAAAACCTTTAAATCAGTCTGTAACTGCTTAAGTATTTAACAGAGTCTAATAAATAAATACGAGTGATTGCACAGACTACAGTCTAAAGAACTGTAAGGATTTGGAGTTGTCTGTCTGTAGCATTGGTCTAAATAATCAAAGGACCTCCCCTGTTGTGCCATTCTGGACTGTAACAAGTTGACAACCACTGTGTCTTAAAAAAAAAAAAAAAAATACTGGCAATGGATTGTAAAATGAGCAGGATGAAAAGGTAGTCGCTGATGGCAGAAGTTGTCCCCAGAAAAGAAATAAAAGCATGTAATTCACACGCTCATTAGCACTAGAGGAATCAAAGGGTTAAGGATAAGTGTTTTAAAATAGGAGTGTAGATGGCATAGCTATTTCTGTTCCTAGAACATCAACATTAACAATCAGCAATAAGTAATAACTAGATGATTATTCTGTGACTAAGTGTTCAGAAAGAATGAGGATGACAAACACATCTAAAAACTTCGTGGAGGAAAATCATTTTCTAATGTCTGATTTTAAACAACAGACTGAGAGCTCTCAACAAATAATGTACCAATTACATTGACTCTGATATCAAAGGGCCCCAATCAATCATTTTATCTCCTACTTCTTATGAGGAAACAAAAAAGCAACATTCACTATGTATATGTATCTTATGATTTTCCAAAAATGGCCTAGTACTTTTGACTTTTTAAAAATGAACCTTCAGATTTTATAATCTTGCTATTTACTAATACTGTACAGCTACTATAAACCCACAGCCTCCAAAGAGTTCCTTTCTTTTTATTTTCCTTATTGAAGTAGTTGCTTTACAATGTTGTATTCATTTCTGGTGTAGAGCAAAGTTGATTCACTTATACATACGTATGGTTTAGTCGCTAAGTTGTGTCCAACTCTATGAGACCCTATGAACTGTAGCCTGTCAGGCTCCTCTGTCTATGAGATTTTCCAGGCAAGAATACTGGAGTAGGTTGCCCTTTCCTTCTCCAGGAGATCTTCCCCACCCAGGGATCGAACCTGGGCTTCCTGCACTGCAGGCAGATTCTTTACCAACTGAGCCACCAGCGAAGTCATACATACATATACACATTCTTTTTCATATTATTTTCCATTATGGTTTATTATTTATTTGAACATCAGTAGGAGCTTGTTGTTTATTAATTTTGTATATAGTAGTTCTTATCTGTTAATCCCAATCTCATGATTTATACCCTCCCTCCCCTTTTGGTAACCATTAGTTTGTTTTCTATATCTTTGAGTCTGAGAATATTCTTCATAAAACATCATTAATCATTTCTGGTCTTTCTTCTTTTGATTCAAAACTTAGCAGGGAATAAGCCAAGATAAGGTCCAGACACTAAAATCAAGAAACATAGCTCTAATTAAATACCAGAAGGTAGATATAAATACTTGTCAAAGTCATCAATCAGAGATCTAGGAATCAAAGCCATTTTGTTGATAACTTTTAAATAACCCTTATTAAGTCAAACTCATATATTATGTTTACCATGATGTAGTATC
Source organism: Redunca redunca (assembly GCA_006410935.1). Classification (NCBI taxonomy): domain Eukaryota; kingdom Metazoa; phylum Chordata; class Mammalia; order Artiodactyla; family Bovidae; genus Redunca; species Redunca redunca. The sequence continues at coordinate 90,121 of SJYQ01010277.1, read as the reverse complement.
ATGTCTCTTTACAATCTTGTACTTTTTATAGCACAAGCCTCACATGTTCTTGTATTAGGGGGACCTACCTTTTTGCACATACTGTATATCATTTCAAGGTACTTGGTATCAGATAGAAGTGTGTCTGTATCAACTGTTACATAATTATGAAGCAGAGGCATCATATCTGTATTAATAAAAAGTGTAAGTTAAATATCTTTACTAACATAAATGCTATGTTTCTGAAAAATCTAAGAAGCAAGTCTGAATGTTTTGTCCCTAACATTCACTTTTAATTATTCATTTGTAATTAAATGTAAAAATGAGTCTATTATTAAAGTATATTCCTTCATATTTAGTAAACATAAAGATTATGTTAAAAGATTATATAAAGAAGACTGACAGGAAACAGAAACTTAAGAATATGTGTTTTAAGGAAAAAAATCTCAAGTGATAACTAAATCAAAATGTACAATGGAAATCAATGCTAGGGTCATCTTGGAGCATTAATTACTACTGATAACTTATGCAAACAAGGAAGCACTTAAGAATATGCAAAACTCTGTGTTCAAGTGATATACTAAAACTGAATACAAACAGGGGGAACCTTAAGTATTTCTATGATGATTTGACCTACCTGTAAAGTAATCAAAACCATCTTGCTGAAAAACCTCAAATACCAGAGGTAGTAACTGCCACATCTGTGGAGACACTTGTTGACATGTCAAACTGTGTGCTAAAGAGAAGATCTCCTCATAGAATTCTAAAAGAGAATACCAAGTCATTAGGACAATGCTTGCTCATATGAAATAGCAGGATATTCTTAGAACAATAGAGATACCTACCTAAGACATGCTGCTGCAAAACAGTTCCAATGACCTGCAAGCAGATTCCTTCAAGCTGCTGGGTTATCTAAAAGAGAAGAAAAATATCATATGGAATTGTAGCACACTGAGTGAATTATTAAATAATATATAATAATTCAATGCATTTAAATGTAAAGTCAATATTATCAACAAATTATTTTAAGCCTTTGTTTCAAAATGGAATGTTTCATAACTGTGAATCAATCTGGGAATGAAACTTAATACAATACTATTACAATCAGACAAACAAGAAATAACAAGTACAGTTTACTATAAAGAAAAAAAATTTTCCTAGAAAAATGGAGCCACATCCACATCATTCTGCAGAGACTAAAATCTTGTGTGTAATTCAGCCAGATATAAGTGAAGTTAACAGAGATACAAATCAATAGTTTACTGAAAAATTATTTAAAAGAAGGCATTAATCCTACCACTCCCAGTAATTTTTAGGTCAGCTCCATTTATCTAACAGTGAGCAGGGCACCCAAGTCATACAAGATAGATAGAACATACAAATTCCCCTTTAATTATCAGTATGATCCTCAATTGGATCCCAAATTCCTAAAAGTCATCATAATGTTAAAAAGTGCAAAAAGCAGGACATCCATTTGGAATACATACAGTGTACACCTAAAAATGGTTAAGGTGGTATATGTTATATGGATTATACCCTAACAAAAAAAATTTTTTATTAAAAAGGAAAACTAGCAAGAGTACGTTTTCCTAGGAATCCCTATATTTTTAGATCTGAGAAAGGTAATCCCAAACTCAGAGCTTTGAGGCAAAGATACAAATACCTCCCTCCTATTCCTTCTAAAATATTTATATTTATAAGGTACTATGAAAAGGGTACTACTAGTTAAAAGACAGCAAAAATCAAGGTATGTGAGAAGATGACCAAAGACTATATGTCAGAGGCCCCCCAAAAGCACAGAACAGCTGATGAATGGCTTGAAATTCCCTACAACTTTTATAGCACTGGATTATTTTCTTACTTCTTTATGATCTTCAACTACACTAAGAAGCGTGTCGATGGTATTCAGGATTCCCATAGCAGTAACCGCTTTATCATCACTTCCTTCTTCATCTGGCCCAGTCTGGATTACTTGATTAAAAGTCATTGCCTACATTGAAGAGAATATAATTAAGCTTTGCCCTTAAAGCAGTATACACATATTTTTATCTAAAACATAGTTTTTAAAATGTTCTCACTGAGACAGCACAACTGATTGGTATTTCCAAATCAATTAATATTATATAGTCAATGGTACTGCTCTACCACTTACTGGGTCACTTCAAACACCTCCTGACATCTTCATAGAGATACTGCGAGGATTAAATGAGGCGAGGCATAGAAGATGCTTAATATTATGAACATTAGTATTACTGGCTGACATTTGGGGCTTCCACGTGCCACTACTAGTAAAGAACCAGCCTGCAAATGTAGAACTAAGAGATGAGGGTTTGATTCCTGAGAAAGAAATGGCAATCCACTCCAGTATTTTTGCCTGGAGAATTCCACGGACAGAGGAGCCTGCTGGGCTACAGTCTATGGAGTCACAAAGAGTCAGACACAACTCAAGTGACTTAGCACAGCTCAACATTTGACAATGTTCAAATACTAAGGATCAAATATTAGTCACCAAGGTTTTTGTTGCCACAGAATTCAATCATTTTGAAGACATTCTGAGGAAAGTTATTAATTATGAGGTATCACAGCTAATAATCAGCTTATTATAAATGCAGTATATTATTTTAATGAACACTACTGCATTTATTTGGGCTTCCCAAGAGGCTCAGTGGTAAAGAATCTACCTTCCAATCAATGCAAGAGATGTGGGTTCGAACCCTGGGCTGGGAAGAACCCCTGGAGAAAGAAATGGCAACCCACTCCACTATTCTTGCCTAGGAAATCCCATGGACAGAGGAGCCTGGTGGGCTACAGTCCATGGGTCACAAAAGAGTCAGACACAACTTGGTGACTGAACAACAACTACATTTACTCAAATGTCTTTACCCAATTCAAAATCAGCTGTTAAGAACATTCACAACAAATAACAAGACTCAGATTCTTCAAATCTCAATATTTAGCAAGACTATAAAGTATACCAAATGCTATTACTGTACACAAAGTTCAAATATAAAATAACTATTTTAACAAATTTCACTTTAAAAATCTACTTATAACTAGTATTCCTATTCTAAGTTGTAAAGCATTCTAGGAAATCACACAAGTTAGTCATGATGCAATGTAATACATGTTGACAACTATGCACAGCAGCGGCACCCAGCACAGGTGTGAACCCCAGCCCCACCCCTTCTAACTTGGGCAAGTTAATTAACCTTTTCATAACTCACATTTTCTTTCGCTATAGGAATATTTCTCATATAGGACTGTCTGAAAATTAAATGAGTTAAAACATGTATCAAGGACTTAGAATGGTACCTGATATACAGTAAGCTCTGTGAAAACACCTGCTGTAATCTAAGTAATGCAAACATTACTGATCAAATAACATACCAAATGCTGTGTCATTTCTACTGCAATAGGAGTAACTTCTTCACTATACTCGCAGATCATTTTCTGAATTACATTAGTAAGATCATCATTTTCTGTTTCTCTTATAATGTGAAGAAGAGCCTGCATGACGGGTCTGATGAATGGTGTGATATATTCTTTAGCTGTAAGAGAAGGAGAAAAAAACTGCTGGTGCTAACAGCTAAAACTCCTTAAAACCTGAATCAATATATACTAAAGAGTAAATAGAAATACCTTCAAATAAAAAGGAAGACAACACGCCAAGTTTCTAGGACTATGTCTTATACATACAAATCTTTTACCTTTCTCTTGATTGCTGATCAGCACTTGAAGAGCAATGGCAGCTTCCACTTTAACAGGCATTTCCCTATCATCTATCAGACATCTTCGGGTCAGTTCTAGGGCTGTTTGCAAGTTCTGGTCACTTTTGAACTTCACTTCACAAAAGTAGTGAAGGACCCAGCAAGCCTTTAAAAAAAAAAATGCAGCGAGTTATTATAGGTGTCTTACATTAAATTCTACCATGTGACAATATTTCTAGTGCCAAAGTTCTTGTGTGGGAATTTGGAGGCTGGCCAGTGGTAGATAAAGTCAAGAGAGACAACACTAGACCAGTACTATGAACCCAGCTTACTCTTTGGCTGCATGAGGTTTGTGTGGATAGCAAGACCTGAATGCAAAACACAGACAGATGCTGCTATCAGACACAGATGAAAACTATGCACACATGATGAGCAGCCACTTAGAGACACGAAAGTCTAGGGGAAAACAGGGCTTTAAAGTGAACATCTAAAAGCTTCCATATACAAGTCCACATAAGCAGTTATTCATTATAAGACATACATGTGCAAAACAATACAGCTTTAAAACATACCCTGGCTCTCATGTAGCCTAGTTCACTGCTGAAGAGAGGGAATACATGGTTCTGCAACATGTATTCCATCTGATCTTTGTAGATCTTTTTCTGTAAAAATAAACAAATATAATCATCTCAAATGTCAAACAGATATACAAATCCTTAAAATGACAAATGATGTCAGAACATAATTATTCTGGAATTTTGAACCCCAAGATCCATAACCAATTTTCTTATTCTCAAACATTAACACCAAAATCACTATACATTTTTTAATCCTTTTACATCATTTGTTTACAAAGTAATTATGTCAAACATTAACACCAGTGATGTTTAAGTAATAGAAGAATGGTTAATTTTATTCCTTATCTTACAAAACATTTTTCTCTCATAAAATTATTATAATGAAAGACTGGAAAGGTTCTACATTAACAATACAGCATAGATTGAGGAATATTCTGCTATCAAGGTAATAATGGGAAGGGCTATATTCAGGTTTACAAATTTCCAGCAAAACCAATTTTCTGAGAAGAAAAAATACTATAATTTAATACAATATGAAAAGAAAATAATTCATGCAAAAAGAATTACCTTCAGCACAAGCAATAACAAAGAACTATAGAAGACACTTTCAAAATCATAAGAAACTGTACCTTAAAGGACACCATCAAGAATGTGGAAAGATAAAAGATAATCCATAGAATGGCAGAAAATACTTGCAAATCACATACAGCTAATCTTTGAATAATGAGGCGGTTGGCACACCAACCCTCTGTGCAGTTGAAAATCTGCCACTTAATTTGCAATTAGCCCTGCATATCTGTGATTCTGCATCTGTGGATTCAAACAACTACATTTGTGGATTCAACCAACTGTACTATTTACTACTTAAAAAAATCCACACGTTAAGTGGACCTGAAAGAAGTTCAAACCTGCGTTGTTCAGAGGTCAACTGTATTCGAAAGCTTTCTAAAAGCATAGCATTTAGAATATACAGGGAATTCCCTGGTGGTTCAGAGGTTAGGACTCTACACTTTTATGGCCAAGGGTCCAGGTTTGATCCCTAGTTGGGGAACTAAGATCCCACAAGCCACCCGGTGTGGCCGAAAAAATTAGATTAAAAAATATATATATATATATCAGAACTCTAACAAATCACAGAAAAAAGATAAATAGCTCCATTTAAAATGGACAAAAGATTTGAACAGAAATTTCTCCGAGGAAGACTGGACAATAAGCATAAAAAAAGATTCTCAGTATCATTAGTCGTGAGGGAAATGTAAATTAAAACCACAGTAAAATTACCATTTGATACCAACTGGGATGGCTATAACTTTAAAAGACAGACAATAGCCAAGTGTTGATAAAGACAAAGACACTGGAACCATCATACACTGCTAATTAATACATAAAAAATGGTATAGCCACTTTGGAAAACAGTCCAGCAGTCTCTCAACATTTGATCAGCAATTCAAGTCACAGGTATGTATTTCATTTATATGAAATGTCCAGAATAGAAAAATCCATTATCAGAGACATAAAGGAGATTACAACTAGGGCTAGGAGATTTGGGAGAAAATGGGGAGTGACTTCTAAAAGTTTCTTTGGGGGATGATGAAAACTCTTTGGAATTAGAGCTGATGGTGGCACAACACTTTATAAGAAAAACAACCGAACTATACACTTTAAATGGACAAACCGTATGATATATGAAAATTGCTCAGTCGTGTCTGACTCTTTGCAACCCCATGGTCTGTCCGTGGAATTATCCAGGCAAGAATATTGGATTGGGTTGCCATTCCCTTCTCCAGGGTATCTTCCTGATCCAGGGATCGAACCCGGGTCTCCTGAACTGCAGGCAGATTCTTTACCAACTGAGCTACAGGGTGCTCCCTGGTATATGAACTGTACCTCAATTCAGTTTTATCTCAATTGCCACTTTTAAACAAACTAACTGCATGCACGTGTGTGCACACACACACACACACACACACACACACACACACACACACACATACCTTCAGAAGTATTTCAGCTAAAGAACCAATCATATGCAGGGCTCCATCTTTTTTTCGAGGATCAGCATTTGGTTCTGTGAGAATCTGGTAGCAAAATCCCATAGTCTTTTGTAGTACCTAGATTAACAAAGAAAAGTACTGCTTTACTGGATATCCAAAAATCCTTCTAAAACACTGATGACAAGATGATCTTAAGTAACCATTAAGAACTAAAAGTTTGGGATTAGAAGACACAAACTATTATATACAGAATGGATAGACAACAAGGTCCTGCTGTATAGCAGGGTGAAATATATTCAATATCCTGTGATAAGCTATATATGTAACTGAATCACTATGCTGAATAGCAGAAATTACTACTGTAAATGAAGTATACTTCAATAAAATAAACAAAAAAACACCCTAAGTGTATATCTGAACATATTTTAAATATTAAAGCAAAAGTTATCCACATACTAAATAACCCACCTCTTTCCTCTTACTACAGGCTGTAAACAAGAGCGTCTGGGCAGCGGTGGTTGGAGAGATGAAATCCTCAAATACATCTGGAGAAAAAATTTAAAATTAACACAGAATACAGAAAAATAGTAATTTCAAAATTTTCATCAAACATTTTCATATAATTTACAAATGATGCTCAATGATAACAAAAAAGGACCTTAAATTTTTGCTAAATCTTCACAGAAGGCCAGCATGAAAACAAATCCAGATCTCCATAGAATTCTGCAAAAGCCTAATGCCTTATCTTTCCTGTACAAATTAAATCTTAATCCATTAACTTCTCCCAATGATTATTTTCTATCATATGAAACCCCACTACTGTGAGAATTTTCACAATGGGGTCACAAAAATACAAACTACCGAAAGTATATAAGATTTTGGTAGGAAGAAAGACTAATACTCAACATTAGCCAAATTACAATTCTTTAGTTCCATGCAGAGACTGCGTATGACTCCAGCTTCCCATATGCGTCTTCTCAATTTCCATACACATGATGACTGACATGGGATCCAAAAGCACAGTTCAGATACTTGGTGTTAAGGTGTACCCTTGAACTTCTAACAATTTCGGCACGTACCAGAGGAATATCCAACAGTCATAACCTACCAACACTACTGCATTTACATCTGCTAAAAATGAGGATTATCATTATCAAATGACCAAACTAATGAAAAACTTCCCAAATGACTTAATAATGGATAAGTCATATTAAAATAAGGGAAAATTTTTCAGTTCCAAAGGTGAGGCCTTAATATTCAAGGTTTATCATATAGAACCTTAACCACTGACATATTTTGTTTCTAAAAAAGTAAAATGTCCTCACCAAACTTCATGCGTATATATTCATAAGGGTCTTCTTGCCAAAGTTCCTCATCAGCATCTGTATAGCACATCAATGGAAAAATAACATCTTGGATAATGCCCTGCAATTTAAAAGTTAAGAACGTAACCTTAATTCAGTTTTCAAATTTCTAATAAGTGCTAAAATAAAAATAACTCTGCAGCATGTGTTTTAAAGCTTAATATCAAGCTTCAGTAAAATATAAATAAATGTATTAAAATGCCTTTTCAGATCAACCACCAACATACATATTCTTACCCTCTGTGCAACAAGGGTAAGGCACATGTCATAAAATAAGACATGTATAAATAGATAGCAATTAAGTATTCTTACAAAACACAAAGTGAAATTTTAGTCCATCAAACCCTATAGTTAAAAACAAAGCAAATATATTACTGGAAACAATACATAAGCCAATTAGCTTCAAAAGTAATTTGGTGAAATAGTCCTTTGTCTATTCCAGATTACATGTTAACTAGTCATGTTAAACTAATCATGATCTAACAGTAAGAACTTAAAGGCAAATTTTTAGTTAATAGTTTCAGATTAGATAATCTGAATATTCACAAAATACCTTTTATAAAGTTTTTCACGGTGTTACTTTATTTTTCTAATATAAAACTATCAGAACTAGACCAAGTAACACACATTAAAAAATGGATTTTTTCAACCTTTTTGGTAATTAATATTATTTCCATTATATTTTCTAGAAAAATAGTTCAGATAGAAAATTGTTACTTGTATATGAGGCTTCAGATTCTTCCAGGTGAGAGCATGGGAAACTCCTTGATTAATATAATTTAACGTCTGTTGTAAAACTCGGGGAGCCATATATTGCTTCTCCTTGTACTGATATAACACCTTCAATAAAACCTTTGAAAAAAAATTTGATCAAAACCCAAAGCTTAAATAGAGTGTAACCATTTACAAGCTAGCAAAAACATCTGACACTACCCAGATAACCATCATAAAATAACCCATCAGATTCTATTAAAAAGGAAGTAATTTTTTAAATTATGTATTAGAGAACTATATTTATTCCCAAAGTAAAATAAACAAAGTGAGGTAACACTGTATGTCAAAGGATGAGTTTCTGATTAAATACATGAAGAAAAAATCATGCTATTTATGAACACACCACTGAGACAGCACTATATTGTTAAAATCAACTTTTAGGAAAATCTTACCCAAACCATTTAAGCAATTAATGACTGCTAAGAGTTCTAATCCATCTTTGATATTTGAAAATAGCAGTTGTTAAAATATGTTCCACAGACCTCAGAAGGTCTGACAGGTCAAAACTATTTTCATAATAATGCTCAGACATTATTTGCCATTTTTACCGTGTTGACACTTGCATCAATGATACAAAAGTGGTGGTGGTAAAACTTCAGGTGCCCAACATGAGTCAGCAGAGTGGCACTAAGTGTACTAGCAGTCATCATATTCTTTACAACCACATAATCACAGAACAAACTTTCCTCAGGAAGGTCCTTCATGAACCAGTAATGCATACATGCAGCACTTCTGCTACATACCAAAGTACAATGCTTGGAAGAAAAGCGGAAACAGCTTTTTTGGGGGGCTTTGTTTATCTCACAAGGCCTCAAAAAAATGAAGCAACACTTGCCTATCCCTCCCCAGGCAAACCTTCAGTAAAAGGCGAATGATTCATTTCGAAGAGAAACAAGAGTCAGAATTGAAAAAGTTTTTTCCAACAAATACCATAAGCTTGAAAGAAAAACTGATTGATAAAATTATGGTTATTTAGACTTGTGTATATGGCAGATTTTTTTTTCCCCTCAAAAATGAACAAAATGAGCCTCTCACTGAAGTGAGAATATGTTACTGGCATTAAAATCCGAGACTTCAAGCAAAACTAGAATTCTCAAAATCTTACACCCACCACTTAGTTCCACTTGACAGCTTTTAAATATTTAAAGATACTTCTGATAAGATCAGTGGTGATATGAATGAATGAAAATTTTTAAAGTTATATAATGAAATCATTTAACATTCAGAAAATTGCCACTGACCCACTAAGTCAATATTTTCCAAAGACCAAGGCAGGATTACAAAATCATACATGGATAAAAGACCCATTCAAAGTACAATACCAAACAACTGAATGTTAATAGAATGTTAATAGAATATGAGATGTTTATTGCTAGAGTTTCAAACTCTACATTGCAATTAACCTTTAAGAAAATACCACTGTCAAATGTTGGTATGATATAAAAAATTTCCACAATTATGTGAAAAGTAGATTGAATCACTATATCCTTTTCCAACTTATCTTTGAGACCAAATTATCTTTATTTACTTCCATTAGAACAAATTAAAACAATGAATAGAGGTAGATATGGTATAGGGCTACCTTTTAGTAAGGCAGACATTAAAGATATTAGTAAAAATATGCAATGATGCCATTTCCTCCTGCTAAACATTTTTCATTTTGGAAAAGAGCTATTTTCAACAATAACAAAAAAACACATGTATTCTATTAATATGTGGCAGGTTTGCTACTACTTTTAAATAAATTAATACTGTTAAATTTTGTCTCAGTTTTTAAAATGGTAAATATCATTACATATAATATAATCCATAATCCAGATTGTATCTGAGACCAAAACATTTGCTACAGTGTTCAAGATGTTAAAGACTGCTACATGCAATCTTTGGATGACAAAAAGCTAGAAATAAGCAAGATAAATTAACAGTGCCATGTTTTTACGTGGAAAAATTATCTTAAACTTACTTGTTGGACACCAACAGCAAATGCCTTGAGAAATACTTCAGCAAATTCATTATACTCTTTGGAAACATTGCCAGGACTTCCATACCTAAAAGAACATTAAAATGCCTATCATGTCTTTATAATGTTTTATATCAGCACTTATTAAAATAGCACCAAATAGTGAAGATTGAAAAAAAAAAGTTATCACATAATGAGAAGTGTTTACCTTTCAAAAAGCCTTGCTAAGATATGTAAAGCCCACTTCTTACATTTCCACCATGGTAACTCAGGTCTATCATCTTCTTCAACTTGAAGTGTTTCCTTTAAAGAGACATTTATTTAATGACAGACAATATAATCTAAAAGGAATAGAGTGAGTTCAGAACAGATTCACAAAAACACGAATGCTCCTCAACACTGGCCCTTCATTATAAAAGGATATACTTGGAAAAGTACTGACCTTTGTTTGTAAGAGGCGTTTTGCTTCACTACTTAGTTACAAAGGTGCTTTTTCAAAGTCTTATAAAAGTTTAAACTCAAAAACATTTTAGTCATGACCCAAATAATACAAATAAAGGCCTGGGCAAGCAGCTTAACTAAAACCAGTACAGTTAAAGGGCACAAATCAAAAGGGCACAAAAAACTCCATTTTAAAAATCTACTTTCAGAAATACTAGTTTAAATACATAAATATAAACAGATGAAAATATTCATTTATAAAACTATTTGTAACAGAGAAAAATGCCAAGAACTAAACATTCATTAATAAGGAGATGTTTAATTACGGAACATCCATAACAGACTACTACACAACCATTAAAAGAATGAACTGGCTCATTATATTACTAACCTAAGACAGTCATGACATATTTTTAAAGACAAAGAAATGAGACTGTGAAACAACCAAAACTTCCATACACTGCCAGTGACAGCAATGATACAACTACTTTGGAAGTTATTTATAAAATTAAACATATACATTCATAGCAGCCTTATTTGTAACACTAAAATCTTGAAACCACCCAGATACACATTAACTTGTAAATAAATAAATTATAGTACATCCTTACAATGGAATACCACTTGTCAATAAAAAGGAACCAACTACCATAACACAACATGAATACATCGTAAGTATATTAAGTAAAAGTAGATACAAAAAAATCACCTTTTTATTAGATTCTATGCAGGCAAAATTAATATATGGTGCTAGAAATTAGAATGGTGATGGTAGAATGACTAGATCCAGCCATGAGCAAATATTCTAGGTGATAGTTACTTGAGTGAATATGACTGTTACAACTCAAACTGTTTACTTATATGTGCATGTTTATTATTACAAGTGATACACAAAAAGATGCAGAATATAGTTATGAAAACTTTTAAAGTTAGTTATATTTTATACCTTTTAAGTGTATACAGAAAATAACACATAAATCACTTTCCTATGGAGTGGAAGGAAGGTCCTATTTACTTCTTCAGCATATTTTTAAAATAAAAATTGAGCAATAAATTACAAAACAGATCAGTCTCACTTATTCCACTAAAAAAAAATTATGTTGGTAAATTACATAACCTTTCTATGCCTCTGTTTAAATAAATTCAGGATTTTTTTTTGAACATTAGATAAGCGAGGTATGCAAAAGTACTTAAAACACACTAGGGATTCAGGAATTGAAAATTCACTACCTCTCTAGAAAACTAGATTATAGAGAAAAATTGTGGTTATTTAAAAAATTATTATTAAGTGTGAAAAAATAACATTTTTTATTTATGGACAATTCTGTTTATGGAACTGAAAAACCAATGAATTCTACACTAAAATAGTGAATTTTATGGTATTTGAGTTAGATCTCTATGAGGCTGTTATTTTAAAACCAAGTAATATAACTAACAACAAAGTCTGACCAACTTAGAAATCAAGTTCTTCTTCAGTTCATCCAAGTCTGACAAATCACTAGGCTAAAATCCAGCTACTGGCTCTTTGTTTCTTTTTGAGATATAATTGATATCTAACATTGTGTTAGTTTAAGGTATAAACAGAATAATTTGGCAAAATGTTTACTATAGTAAATTTTGGAAGATGGTGTAAAGGTACAAATTTCTAGTTATATGATAAATAAATTCTCGGGACATGGAATCTGTAGATTTTATAAATAATAACAAAAAAATATTGTTTATCTGAAGGTTGGTAGGACAGTAGATTTAAAAGTTCTCACTATAATAAAAAAAATTCCTAACTATGTCACGTGATACATTTTATGAACTCAATTAAAAACTGAANAACATATATAAACAAATGAAACATGTATTTAGAAAAATTTGCATCACAAAATACATACATTCACAAAGAATGTTTTAGAAAATATCAATTAAAATTCTCAAAAGGTAACTAAATATTTAAGTTCAGTGATATAGGAAATACACTTACATTAGGTACATCCCTGTTCACAACAGTCTTTAAAATTTCTATCCATTCTGTCAGATTCTGTTGGTTTATCAGCTCCAGTGGTAATGTATACTAAATTAAAATCAAGAATCAATATTTTAAAACATTTACAAAAGAAAATCCAACTTCCTTTTACTCTTTATAAAACCTAAACAACATACTTCATGCAATCCACATTTCCTCTTTTAGTAGATAGGCAAATTTCTCATCCGGCTGATTTGGTTAGTTTATGTACAATGGTCAACTGTGGCAAAGATAGTGAGCAGTCTTGTCTTATTCCCAAATTCCTGGGAATACATCTGATTTTCACCATAAGGTACAATATCTTTTATTAAGGAAACTTCTATTCCAGGATACTTAAGTTACTTTTTTTAAAAGCAGAAATGATAATTTTATCAAATACTTTATCTACCATCCTCAAAGATTGTTTACAGGTCTCTCTTTTTACGTAATATAAAACTTAGTCACAAAACTGGTTTTTCACTCTTGACATTCTCATGTTTCTGGGGTAAACCATATCACTTAATAGGAGCATAAAATCAATATCCTATTTAGCATTTCAGGACCTCTATTTTCACAAATGAGCCAGTACTATATTTTGATTTCAGGGTATGCTAGTCTCAAAAAATCAGTTGGGTCCTATGCCCTAGAATAACTCATGAAAAGAACTTTCATTTCTTTAAAAATTATATAAGGAGTCATTAGAAAGATATTAGATTATCTTTAAAGATCTAGCAATAGCATGAAAAATCCAACCAAACAATGGTAGTGAGTCAGTTATAATAACCTTAGTGGAAATAAAGTCTATTTAAATGAGATTTATAAAAAATAAGTAATGGTATGAATTGAACCAAAGATCCTGGCAGATGAGAAAAATCTCTCTTTGGCCATGTAGCACAAGAAGAGCAAGAATTTTAATCCTAATCAAAAACTCTGTTTCATAAGTAATTATACTCCACTTAGACTACAGATACCACCATTTCCTTAGTTGGGTCTTTTATCCCAGGAAAATTTAGAATATACAAAGTCAAATCCACACTATTAATCATTTTGTGTCAAGCTTAGGAATAGGTTTTGTAATTAGCATGACAAAGCACATGTTAGATGTAAACTCTAAGAACTGATTTTCAGTTTTGTGAATTCTTAAGCTGAAAGATATTCTTTATCATCATTTATGGTGCCAAATGATTGCTGACTTTATATATTAAAAACAACTTTATAAAATTACCTGAACAAGAGCATAAAAGATCTTGAAAATTTGTTTCTGAATGAGGACAGATTGATCAGACTGATCAGAAAGAAGCTGGATAAAACGGTCCTTTAGAACTGGCAGGAAATGCTGCATTGCTGCTACCAATGGACTCCGTTCCTCTGGTTTCTTATACCTTTGGGTAGGAATACAAACTAATTCTGTTAGAATTTATTTACAATTTTATTTATAAATACAAACTACTTGCCTGTTTATACAGATAAAAGCAAATATTTTCTAAGCAATTTTATAGTCCTAGAAGAAAAGCCTATTACGGAATTTAACCATAGGTAAAAAGCAACTTGAGAAAAACCTCAAATAACAAGAGAACATCTAAAATTTACTGAGTATTTATTATGAGGTAAATAACCTCCAAGGCCTCATTGATATTCTCACTTTTATACCCGAGGAAACTGAGGCACAGAGAAGTTAAATATCTTCCCGAATATATATATCTAGTTTGATCCTTAGCAGATTCAGGATCTGCCCTTTAACCATTTCACTATGATCACTATGTTATCACTAACTGTGAATACTGATACAACTGAGGAGCTACAATGATTTGGTTTTTAAACATTAGGAGCTGATTGATATAAAATAATTATGTATTACCATCCTTAAGTGATTTACACACCAAAAGCATTAAGGAAGAAATGGCATCTGTAAAGAAGAAAATATTCTATTTCTAAAGCACTATAAATCACTACAGTGATAGGTTACCACTATAAGTTGGTAACCTTTCTGGCAACAAAGCCTGACCTCAACAGGATATTGATGATCTCTCTTTATCCCATTTGGAGTAAATATTCATATACTTATAGCATATATAAAAAATAATGTTTGATTCCTGGATACTGGTACAGATTTCAATAGAAAACATATTATGTGAACCTTGTTAAACCTTTCTAAACTCTGAAAAATCCTGAATTCTGAATTACATTTTGCTTCAAAGATATGAGTAAAGAAGTGCTGACTAATTGAGACATTTCCCCATAGAGATCCTTAGCATTTTAACAGTACTGTTAAAAGGTCTACTGGCTTTTTTTTTTAATTAAGTAACTGATTTCCCCTACCAGACCCCAGTTTTATCTACCAGTAGCTTTTCTAAAGGGAGAAAATGTATCTAAGAATTGAGTGTGTTAGCACATTTTTAAAGGTAAAGGTAGACATTCCTAAAAGGCTGGATTGTTTTTCCCACTGGGTAAAAAGAGAAGCAAAGTAAACTGCCAAGATTAAAATAAGAGCAATGTTCATGCTAATAATGATTTGAGATTATACAATTAAATGACAGTTTTAAATATTATTTGATATGCTGAGAAATTACACCTAGTATACATTCAAAAGTTACTTCTTTGAGTCAATAAAAACAGTAACGATTTATAAAAGGAAGCCATTTGTACTCTCTAATTTGATTAGACAAGCTGTATTAATTACTGACAATAATATTATCTTGTAACAAGAAAGATTAGAACTATATTATGCAACCCTCTCTCCATTATCCAATCCAGGTGATCGCCCACATTATTATTTTCATACTCATTAGTTTAGATATTGTACCATCCAACTTCCAGGCCACCACTCAGTATAGACAGGGAGTTAGGAGAGAAGAATGTCTTAAAATGGAATGGGTTTGAGTATGAAAATAATTTATGGAAGGATACAAATACTATTCCATAAGACCTGAAAGCTCCTGAAAGCATGAAAATGTGATACTACTAAAAGCCTACAGAGCGATCAAGATGGTGGAGGAACAGGATGTGGAGCTCACCTCTTCCACAAATAGAAGCTTATTACCAGTGTCAATCTGGTGAACCATACTCACAGGGAATTCTCAAAAACTAGCCAATCACTCTCCTCTTTAAAAAAAGAAAAAAGTCAATTTGCATGTAAAAGATCACATGCAAATTCCCCACCTTGGCATTCAAAACCGTCTTTTAACAAGATCCCAATTTACTAATTAAAATGAACCCCAACCTCTCAACAGAAGTTATCCACACCATTCAGTGGTCTCCTCACTACCCACCAAAGACAGTGTCTTATTTCTACCTCAGCATCTTTCTTTGCTCACTCCATGTGGTGTGACATGCCTTTCTCTTCAAATGTTCCTTCCATGCTCCTTCAACTGACAAGCATTTCCTAAGGATCTATGCTCCTAAAGGCCATCACAACTTTCAATTTCTGCATGCATTTTCTTAGAACTGCTTTAGTCCACAGAGAGCCCTTGTGAACACTTTATGCTCCACAAACACTGGCTGAAAATAAACTGAAATTCCACCACTGCAGCAGTCTCCTATGTTTTCCATTTAAAAAATCCCTATCATACTCTCTCCTACTAAAGAGTACAGGGCAGGAGAGACTTCAACCTTTTCAATGACAATGACAGCTTGTTATTATTATTCTCTCTCAGTCACTCACTTACCAGAACTACAACAACTGGCACTCCGACAGAGGTTGGAGCAACAGCTGGAACATCCCTTAGCAGGAAGATGGGTAGCTGGTGGGAACACAAGAAAACACCAGTACCAATGCTGTAAATGGTATATTTCTTTCCTGCTCAGAACAAAAGCAGCAGTTCATCAGCTACTTTGAGCGGGACCCAGAAAGGGTATCAGAGGCTAACTACAAGCCCCAGAGTTAGAGGGCTCACAATGTGCAGCTGTTAGGACTAGAATAAAGCCACCGTCATGGTGTAGTGTTCCTTCCTCCTTAATTTTCTAACATCAAAATTTTCAAGTGCCTACCAATTTCATTATTTTCACTACACACTTAAGAGAAAAACCTCAACAACATTAGGCTTACTACTTTTAGTGCTATACCTCAACTTCCAAGGTTAGATTTTTTTTTCCTGATCCCTAAACCCAGGTCTAAAATGATCCCTAAATCTTTCTTACTGATACTAAGTACTTACACAGACTATAATTTGCTCAAATACACCAACACTGAAGCAGATGACTATGAATCCTTCAAACACAATGATTAAAAAATGATCAAATGAATTTCCAACACATTCTTCTTAAAGAATTAGAAGTAGGTTCTTGAAACTTAGCAAGAACTCAAATTAAGATAAAAATTCACAGAAAGCCAAAAAAAGAGCTTTAAAGCTCAGTGTACTTTGACCCCTTTCATATCTTAAAAAAAGCTTATCTTTAGGCCTTTTATC
>SJYQ01010277.1:15717-72909 GCA_006410935.1 Redunca redunca | reverse complement strand
CTAAATAGAGGAGTTATAGATAACTTAGGTTTTGAATAGGCAAATAGATGATTAAGAAAAAAGGGCACAAGGAGTTTCACAGCTGAATCAACAGAAGAGACTGAAGAATTAAAACAAGAATGCTATTTCAAAAGGAAGACACAATTAAAATCAACATGTAATTCACTAACTTTGGTATATAGATCAAATGAAAGTTTAAGTTGTTCAAACCGATTAGCTTAAATTTCCCAAGCTTTTTCTACTTCTCAGAACTACAGGAATTGAGAGATACTTACTCATAATTTTTCACAAGCTGATAGAGGCAAAGAAGAATTCCTAGCCAACAAGCACTGTTGTCAGACTGAAGATAAAAGCCAATTTTGTCCACAATAGCAGTCCAGCGACTTGGATAATCATGTTTGATGATATGATGAATGCATGTAGTAAGCTGTACCCTGAAAGTCAAAAATAAACAATAAGAAGGAAGAAATACTAAGCCCATGCCATAACTAGAGAAGCCTTCACCACAATGGAAAGATCCCACATGCCCAAAAGAAGAATTGAAGCAGCCAAATATATATATGTATATGGCTTAAAACTCAACACTGAAAAAACTAAGATCATAGCATCTGGTCCCATCACTTCATGGCAAATAGATGGGGAAACAATGGAAAGTGACAGACTTTATTTCTTGGGCTCCAAAATCACTGCAGATGGTGGCTGCAGCCATGACATTAAAAGACGCTTGCTCCTTGGAAGAGAAGCTGTGACCAACTTAGACAGCATATTAAAAAGCAGAGATGTTACTTTGCCAACAAAGGTCCATCTAGTCAAAGCTATGGTGTTTCCAGTAGTCATGTATGGATGTGAGAGTTGGACCATAAAGAAAGCTGAGTGCCAAAGGACTGACGCTTTTGAACTGTGGTGTTGGAGAGGACTCTTGAGAGCCCCTTGGACTGCAAGGAGATCCAACCAGTCAATCCTGAAGGAAATCAGTCCTGAATATTCATTGGAATGACTGATGCTGAAGCTCCAATATGTTGGCCACCTGGTGCCAAGAACTGACTCACTGGAAAAGACCCTGATGCTGGGAAAGACTAAAGGCAGGAGAAGGGGACGACAGAGGATGAGATGGTTGGATGGCAGCACTGACTCAATGGACATGAGTTTGAGAAAGCTCTGGGAGTTGGTGATGGACAGGGAAGCCCGGAATGCTGCAGTCCATTGGGTTGCTAAGAGTCAGACACAACTGATCAACTGAATTGCACTTTCCAGGTGGTGCAGTGGATAAGAATTCCCCTGCCAATGTGGAGGACACAGGCATGATCCCTGGTCCAGGAAGATTCCACAAGCCGCAGAGCAATTAAGCCCATGCACCCCAACTACTGAAGCCCATGTGCCCTAGAGCATGCAAGCTGCCAACAACTGAGCCCACATGCTACAACTACTGAAGCCTGAGTACCTACAGCCTGTGGTCCGCAATGATAAGCCAGCACACCACAACAGAGTAGCCCCTGCTGCTAGAGAAAGCCTGAGCAAAGCTACAAAGACTCAGTGCAGCCAAAAATAAATTTTAAAAAACAAGTCACTAAGCAAAAACTATTTCTATTGATTTAAAAGAAATCCAACAAATGTTACAAATGCAGGTAATCGTATTTTTTTTCATCCCCATCAACCAACAGATTTCATTCAGAACATCCATACAATATAAAGTATATGACAGAATTCTATAATGTTCTATGCTCCCTTTCATCTAAACATAGTATGTTTCACAAGTTTGACATGAAGTTTAAAGTTTTGGGTTTTAATAAATGCAAAATTAAACTGCAGTGAGAAAATAAAACAAAAAAGTAATTTTCCCTTAACATCATTTAAGTTTTGTGCCTCAGAAAGGACAGATTTTTGAGGGGGAGCTGCACTGGGTCTTGGTCACAGCATTAGGGATCCTCGCTGCATCTTGCTGAATCTTTCAGTTGTAGCACACTGACTCTGGAGTTGTAGCACACAGGCGTTAGTTGCTCCACAACATGTAGGATCAAAGTTCCCCAACCAGGGACTGAACCCGCATCCCCTGCATTGTAAAGTGGATTCTTAACCCCTGGATCGCCAGGGAAGTCTCCAAAGCAACCAATTTTTATGTTCTGAAAGATTCCCTTTCCTGCAAACCCTGAAAATTATTACCTTCAATTATGGTTAAGTTTAAAATACACACATACCTGATGAGCTCAGGAGAGTGGATAATGGCTTCTACAATATTTTCTCGAATACAATGTCGATCTTCTTCAGGAATAGTATAAGGGGATATATCCCCTGGTGCTGTTTCCCGATCAGGCCAATACTGCGTTATCATATTTTTCAAATAGATAACACCTAAAATATTGATCAATTTGACAAAAGAATGTGAAAGCACTGTAACCATCCCTGTGTCTACACCTCAGTTTCTTTTAGACCAACCACTGCTAGTAAAGCTATCTTTTTAAAACTAAAATACTGTATTCTATTATTTAAAAAGTTGACAAAACACAAATTTAAGGTTGGCTACAGTAATCACCCACAAAGTCATTATTAAATATCCAGTCTGCAGGAGTTGGTGACTGACAGGGAGGCCTCGCATGCTGCGGCTCATGGAGTCGCAAAGAGTCGGACACGCCTGAGCAACTGAACTCAACTGAACTGCATTAACTCTGCAAACTAAAACAAAACCATTTTTACAATGCATTTGCACACAATACTTTTCACCCTGTTTTCTGTAGGAAAGCTGTTTTACCAAGTCTGTTTTTTAAATGAAACTAAAAAACAAAACTGCATACACATACCGATAAAGTTTCTATTTAATCTTGGACTCCATAACTGTTGAGAAACAGCCTGAGTATTTCTTTCTATCATAATGCACCAAAGAAGTGGATGTATAGACTTATTTGTACAATTTTGATTCAGTATTTTAAAAGGTGTTTGGTCAAACAAAACATATAAACAAGTGGGAACTGCACTGCAAGACCTCATGATTCACTCTATTCCCTCCAGAATGCTTGAGCTCTACTACAAAGACAGTAAATGTATCTTTTAAAGTCTAACAAATGAAACCACAATATAATATACCATGCACTATACAACATAATTCAGTCATTACAAGGATATAAATTTTAAAGTAATGATGCTACTTTAAAAATTAGGACCAATTCCACAGTTCAGTTGCTTCTGGCTTTGTACATAACTAAAAGAACAATTAAATTCTAGTAGAATTTAATTTTGTTAAAACATATAATCAAGTTTCTAATGTGCTTAAGGTCCTTCCTAAATCCAAAGGTTTTCAATATCTTAGTAAAAATTTGAGATTTAAAGGCAAAGATTCTTATCTAAAAAAATAGCCAAAGGGGAAAATGTCAACTTCATAAGAGAAATGACAGTTAAAATAGTCAAACCAACCTTTTCCTATTTAACTAGAAAAATTTTAAAGATTTACTGTTGACCATGGTTCAGTGAAATTACTGTATTTTATGGACACAAAAGTCTCATTTAATTTGTGCTATTTATATGCCAATTTTTTAAAAGTCATAACTTTCATTCATTCATTCATTTACCGAGTACCTTCACTGTGTCAGGCAATTCTTTAGGTACTCGGAATACCACTGTTAACCATACAGACCTGATATTAAATTCCAACAACTGAGAAAGGTTTCAGACATTAAGGTAAATTAAGGTAAGGACATTAAGGTAAATCATTTAGTCGTTAAAACATAAATTTTAGGATTAACACTATGTAGAGAAAAGGGATGTGCTTGTATTAAATAAAGTAAGCAGAAATTTTTTTTTTTAAAACAAAATCGGTGTAAGGAAAAAGAACAGCAAAAAATAACTCCAGAATATAAGTGGTTTTTCCAGAACAGTAAAGTTATTTGCAGTTTATATGTCCTATAAGAAACGCATCTGCAAATAAATAATAAGCATTAAAGATGTGAATTCCATTACTTTGCTGACTAACAGATAATATCAGAAGTAGCATGCCACATTTTCATAGACTCTGATACTGAAGGAATTAATATTTCGTTGACACTGGGACTAAGAAACAGTATCTTTTAAATGGTTAAAATAAAGCAGTAAAAGTAACTGGAGGTTTGTATCTTAGAATCATCCACCAAGGAAAGAAACAGAATATGAAGAATCTTGCAACCTCATCAATTTTCCAGCTTTTTTCTTAATTCGGTGAAATATCACATTCCTTTAAACTCTGCCACCAGATATCAACGTACTTGTGACAGTTTGTAGTAAACACAAGGGGGTCAAATCAATTGAAGAAAATCACCAAAGATCATCCCAAGACACTTCTGCTATTCAACTATGAACCTTTCAAACATTATTTACATATATCCAAGAAAATAATTCAGGAAACTTGCCTGCCTGTCTCACAGGTAAATCCAGTTGCTCCGACATAGTAATCTGAAGCAGCGTTGAAACAAAATTCAGAGACTTGTGTGCCTACAAATAAAAAAATATATTTTAAATTTCTGCAAATAAATATTCTTATTACTCTTATTTCACTACTTGGCTGGCACAAAAGGCTTTCCTCCACTAGCTGGTTCAAGTATTTCCTACCACGCACATATAAGGAACACACACACACACAAAATGCAGTAACCTGACTCCTAAAACCTGCATGTTTGCATTTGCCTACATACTGTTGAACTTCTAACCACATTGGTGGCAGCAGCTCACAAACGGTCTATTTCCCCAATTCAGTAATAATTTCTCCAGGGATATTCTATTAAGTGGCTAGACAAAAACGAAATCAGCAAAAATTAATAACCTGAGGGGGTCGTTTCCAAGGTGCTAATAACATTTTGTATCATAATACAGCTGTTTTATAAGTGTATCCAATTTGTGAAAATTAATCAACTGTATTCTCATGATCATTTTTCTGTATACATTTTTCTATATTTAAAATAGATTTGAATATACAATAAAAGTAGGATATAAACTGCATGACTCGTGATTTTTAGTAAATGTATTTACATGAATATACAATGCAACACATACAGAAAATAATGAAATGTACCAAAAATGCTAATGAGTTATATCTGGGATGGTAGGATTATAGAAGTTTTCTATTAGCCAAATTTTATGCCATGATCCTGGATTACTTTCATTAACAACACAAAAAAGTTAATTCCGAAATCTGTCATATTTGCTTTTGATTTATTAAAAAAGAACTGAAATCTCTTCTTATATGTATTCTCATTCCCTCTTCCGCAATATAAACACCTCATATAATGTCCTTCCAGCCCAAGTTTTAGTATTTTTCTGCACATGTTCACATGGACACTCGTGATTCTTAGTTTCCTCCTTATAGACTTGTTCATGCATTCTAGAAACACATTCTTAGAAACAGAAGAATTTCCCTTCAGATATCCACATAAGACCCAAAGGGATACTCTGCTCATTCAGTCACTCCAAAAATTATTTACTTAGTTGTTCTTGGTGCAAAACACTATGCTAGGACCTGAAAACACAAGGTTGAACAAGACAGCAAGTCTCCATGACCTCACGGAAAATGAACAATGAAGGAAAACAAGATAGCCACACAGATAACTGTAATAAAGTATCAATATAATGGAAGACATAGAAAACACTATGCAAGAATCAAAAAGTAGAATCTCCTAACCCAGAAGTAGTATTTAAATTTAAGACCTGGACAGGAGCAGTTACATAGATAAAGGGGAGGAATTTACCCTTTTCAGTACTCTAAATAGATCTGAACAGTTAACCGTTATCACTTTCATGAAACACCCTTCCATCTAAATCGTTCATACATCACTTTTCCTGGTACCTTTTCAGGCTCCTTTGGTTGTTTCTCATTCTGTCTACATGGTTCAATAACTCGGTCATAGGCCATCTTTTCTGCTCCCCAGATGATTTCATGCAACTATCTTTAACTACCATCTATAAATCAAATGTAGTTTCCAGTCCAGGACACACTAACAGACCTGCTGAACATCCCTACCTCCATTATCACACAGGACTTTCAGACTTACTACAATGAAATAATTTTTCCCCCTAAAAGTTGTGACTCTTCCTTCTTTGTACCACCCCTCCCAATCTGTCATCACTATCCTCCGTTATTCATATGTGAAAATTGAATGTCATCTTTAATATGTTCCTCTTCTTTTAAAATTAAAAAAAATTTTAATTTATTTTTCACTGTGCTGAGTCTCTGTTGCTGTGCACATGTTTTCTCTAGAGCAGAGACTACTCTTCCTTGCAATGCGCAGGCTTCTCACTGCAGTGGCTTCTCTTGTTGCAGAGCACAACTTTAGGGCACTCTGGCACAGTAGTTGCTGCCCACAGGCTTTTTCACCCCTCAGCATGTGGAATCTTCTCAGGGCAGAGATTGAACCTATGTCTCCTGCATTGGCAGGCAGATTCTTAACCACTGGACCACCAGGGAAGTCCACTTTCCTCTTCTTATCCCAATTCAATACATCAGACTCTATCAACTGTATAGCCAGAATGGTTCTATCCACTAACACCAACCTAGTCCAAGTGACTATCATCTCTCTTAACGTAACCATTTGCCTCCTCAACCATTCTCTATTTAGTACTCAATAATCTTTAAAATTGTAAAGTAATCCCCTTAAAACACATCTTTTAACAATTTTCTACTGTATTTCCTAAGGCCCAAAAGGCCCTGTCTTATGTTGTTCTGGTTATTTCTTCAGCCTCACTTAAAGAAACTTCCTCATCCCCCTGATTGGCCCACCTCAGGTTTCCGCAACAATAAATATTACCCCATTTCAGAGTCTTTGTACATGCTGTGACTTTCTGCCTATATCACTCTTCTCTCCAATGCTCCACCAGAGTTAACTGGTCCACAACTTTATTCTTTAGGTCTCAAGTTTAAACATTTCCTTAGAGAAGCATTTCCTCACTGATCACACTAGGGCTAAGCAGGGCTCCCAATTACTCTCATAAGCTCCAATGTTTTTTTTCCCACTTCATAATAATTATTACATATTTGTAGACTGGCTTTATGTCTGCCTCTCCTATTAGACTCAAGATACATCAGGAGTAAAGATTTTACTATCTTTATATCCAATTCCTCATATTTGGCATTCAAGATAATCAACAAATTGATTAAAAGAATAACTGAATGAATAAACAAAAGGTACCTTAGAGGCAGTTGTGATCACATAGAGGTTGTATGGAGTAAAAAAGCAAATTTGTATTTTTAGACTGGTAAGCACACAAAGACCACTACTATGATACTTCTTAAGTCATTAATATTACAGCAATATATCTTATCTCCTGCATAAAATTGTGAACTCTATGAGTGAACTGCTAGAATTCAAGACAGTACTAGTTATAAACCTAAGTGATGTCATGTCCTACGTTTTTAACTCCTGAGCAAGTTTAATTCAGCAAATTAAATTGTTTTATTGTGAAGATTAACTTTATTTAACAAATATTTATGGCATTTTTTAAAAGATTCTTTTCCCATATAGGCCATTACAGAGTACTGAATGGAGTTCCCTGTGCTATACCAGCAGGTTCTTATTATCTCTTTTATATATAGTAGTATATACAAGTCTGCAGCAAATCTAACTCTTAATTACAAAGTCAGTATAACAGAATCTACTTCACAGGATAGCTTTAAGGAAATAACATGAAAAGTATTTTAGCAAACATCAAAACATGACAGGGAGTTCCCTGGTGGTCTAATGGTTAGGATTCCAGGCTTTCACTGCCATGGCCAGAGATTAATCCCTGATCAGGGAACTAAGAATCCTGCAAGTTGTGCAGTGTGGCCAAAAAATGACAACAACAACAAAAAAAAACACACGAAAACCACAGCTCATCTTTCTCAGAAAGTATGTTCTAAAGTCAGTAGGGCATAAATTGACTTTGCCAAGTTACTTTTCAGTATGTTAAATCACTCATAAAGTACAACACGTAGTTTCATTTATATATAACGCTCTCCTGAGGTCCCAATTCTGCAGTTTATCTTTCTGAGTATAAAAAGACTGTTTTCTATGACTAGAACTCCAAATGAGGTTGTTGGTTTACATTTAGGACTCACTTTATAACAAGAAAAACCACCACACAACAGCCACTGTTTTTGCTGGTTGGACAGAGACAGCTACACGTGAGTTAGAAGTGAGCATGAGCTACTCAGTGCATCTTCCTGTAACACAACAGGCACTGCATGTTATAACAGCCAAGGACCTTTATCAATTTCTAACTTCTTAAGGTTTAAACAATACCAAATAAAACCCCTTAAGAGCACTTGAAGGAAACCAAGGTGAATATTTTTATCATCTTGGTGGAGAAAACCTAAGCCTAACACTTTAAAGGGTGAAAGACACGAAATAGTTTTGGTATCAGGTAGATAAAAGTAAAGCTTCATAGGCTTCGGCCCTGCCTTGGTATAAATAATGTTGAGGGGAACAAAAGGAAAATATCTCAACATCTGAGGAAGTGTTAACCACTCCAAAACAAAAATAACAAATATGTGCAAGCAAATTACAAAATAATTAGCCCAAGGAGATGCCTAGTGGCTTAGTGGTTAGGATTCCAGGCTTTCACTGCCATGGCCCAGGTTCAATCCTCGGTTGAGGAACTGAGATCCCACAAGCTACATGGCATGGCCACACACACACGTGAAGTGGACAAGACAAAGCTACCCTAAAACAATATATGCAATACCAAAGCACTGATCAAGATTAAAAAAATGGAATTCAGTGCTGGTAGATATATAAAATAGTACAACCATATTGGAAAACTGGCATTATCTGACATGCACTTATCTTATAACGTAGCAATTTCCCCTGTATATATTCAAGAGAAATAAGGGCTTATGCTCACAATAATACCTGTCTATTAACATGTGACTTTATAAACAAACTATGATATAATTCATACATGAAATACAGTAACTTAAAAAAAAAAAACCCAACCTATGAAATCAATAATACTGATCTCAAAAACATGTTGAGAAAGAAGCCAGACTATATCATACTGTGTAATCCTATTAACATGAAGTTTAAGGACAGGTGAATCCAAACTACAATTAACAGAAATCAGAGTATCAGTAACCTAAAGAAAGGTACTGATTAGGAAGAGTCGCAAGGGAAAGTTTGAGGCGAACAAAAACGTTTTCTCTATCTGTCTATCTATCTTAATCTGGAGGATGGTACTTAGGTAAAAGCTGACTGAGCTGTACATATTTTTGAGCTTTGTATTATATATAAATTATCCCTCAAAAGAAAAAAAATCAACAAGATTACTTATACTTGAACATTCACAGCATTATTCATAACCAAGTGGAAACAACTCAGATGTCCTTCAAAGGGTAAGCAAAATATAAGCATATCCATTCATTCATGTAACATTATTCAGTAATAACAAAGAATGAAGTACTGACACGGTACAATACGTATGAAGCTTAAAAACAATGCACTATGTGAAAGAAGCCAGTCACCAAAGACTACAGAGTGTATGATTTCATTTGTATCAAATGTCCAGAATAGGTAAATCTACGGACAGAAAGTAGCCGAGGACTGGCGCTGTGTAGGAATAAGTAGGGAGAGACTGCTAATAGTATGGGTTTCTTATTGGGGTGATAAAAATGCTCTAAAGTTTGTGGTAAGAGATCCATAACTGTGCATATACTAAAAAACCCCTGAACTGGATACTAAAGTGACTGAATTCAATAAATTTATTATTTTAAAAAACAGCGAAACTAAACATTGAAAGTAAGTACTTACTAATTTATCACTCTATTATTTGGTCACTTTGAATGCTTTCAGAAACACAACAGCATAAATCCAAGAAGTGCAACTGATCAAAAAAACTGTTATGTTCAGACAACTGAGCTAGACTAAGGTTAAGAAAGAAGGGGTATTTCTATCAGCAGGAATAGCACAAGCAATCTCAACCTTGGACATCCATCTACTGGTCCCATCCATCTGAAATCCCTAGTGCAGGAAGCCTTGTCGTCATCTCCCAAAGCAGATAACAAATGGACTCAATTAAATTAGTACCAAATATCAAACATCAGGTTCTCAAGAAAAAAAACTGAGACAAAAAGTAGATTCATCATCACTGGAGGGTGGAATGGGGATTAACTTCAAGCTGGAGTTGAGGCATTTTACTGCTGCTGCTGCTAAGTCGCTTCAGTCGTGTCCGCAAGGTTCCAAAACTAGATTGTTCTAATAGCCATACAACTCAAATCTACTAAAAATCACTGATTTTCACTTAAATTTTATAGTATATAATAGTATATACATACTATATATATAGTAAGTACATTATATATATACTATATATATTAGTATATACAGGTAAATTTTATAGTATATAAATTATACCTCAATTAAGTTTAAAAATGCGGGAAAATGCACAGATCTGTACAGTTAGTTATAAGACAAACAAGTAAAGGTATACACTAACTGTACAAGTTAGGAAAAATCTCAAGTGTTGGCTAACTTTCTGGATTCTTGAATATAGCAAACTATCACACATTTAGAAGAATTTCTATCACATGTTAACTATTATACACAGTATATTAATTATCATATAAATTCTAAACATCTTTATATTCTATAGTATAAAAAATTTAAGTAAAAATATCACTAGCATCAACTTTAATCACAAAGTCTGGCAAACACTGATTAGGCTTCAGAAGATGCTACAATAAATCTTTTATATGAGTCTAAGTATAAATGTAACTTCTAGATGCTGACACTAATTAGGGGCCCGCCTCAAGCTCCTGGCATCTAGCAGTCAGAGAACCAGGAGAAGTGAAGCAACAAATGGGTCATTATATATCATACAGCTAAAACTGCTAACACTCATGTTTAAAAGTTGCTCACCATAATACAGAACTATCTTTCTAGACAACTTCTTACCTTCTCATTATTTGTCATCAATACAGATAACCAACATTCACCCTTAACCCACCTCAACAAAATTCTTCAACTCCATCTCCTTTAACTCCACTCCACTTACCAGTACTTTACAACATGCCATATACTACAGAGATAAAAGATCACCACTTCAAGGTAGGGTGGGAGATTAATTCTAATTAGACTGACAGGTAAGTTTTTTAGTTAGACCCTAAAGCAGTTAAACTCACAGAAATGAGAAGAAAAGATTTTTAAAAGGAAAAGTACGGGGTATGTTAAAGAGATTACTAGGAGAACAGTGAAAGAGAAAAATGAATAGGTAAATTGTGATCACATCAAGATCTATTAAGTGTGAACTTACTTTTGAAAGGTCTTACATGATCAGATCTATCCTGTAGGAAGATAAGGTTACGAAGCAGTATGAGGATATAATTCTAGGATAGAGGACTATAAAACATTACAGATAGAAAACTATCATTATAAAAGCCTGAAATCTTCTAATCCACAGGCAGCTCCCTTACTCCCCAAAATATGTCTGCCTACAAAAGGAAAAATAAAAAAAGACATATATATCACATAAACACATTTCCCCTGACCCTACTACCCTTCTAACCTACAAACTTATTCCTAGTGAAGCTAAAGCTCCAATGCTTTGGCCCCCTGATGTGAAAAACTGACTCACTGGAAAAGACTCTGATGCTGAGAAAGATTTGAGGGCAGGAGGAGAAGGGGACGACAGAGGACGAGATGGTTGGATGGCATCACCGACTCAACGGACAGGAGTTTGAGCAAGCTCCAGGAATTGGTGATAGACAGGGAAGCCTGGAATGCTGCAGTCCATGGGGTCACAAAGAGTCGGACACAACTGAGTGACTGAACTGAACAAGCATTTCACTCACTAATCCTGTAATCAGATATTGTTTTCTCCAAGGTTATCAATACTTTAAAATAAAAGACTCTCCCAGCAAAGTCTTCATTTTCCTTTAATTTCTCTCACTTAGAAATGTCAACAACCCTTTTTTCTAATAGCTTTTTAAGCAAAAGGAATTCATGCTCACTGGCAGAAAATTTTTGAAATTTATTTAAGGAAAAAGGAAACCAATCTTCTTACTTGAAATTCCTTTTCTTGCCTTGCTCCTACTTTTCTGCACAGTTCTCCCATCTCCTTTTCCATGTTTCTCAAAGTCCCCAAAAGATGAGCATGGCCCAAGTGTGTGCTGCGCTCCAGTCCACCCACACCTCCGGATCACACTCCCTTCCTCTCAATTCACTTGCAGAAGAAAAATCACTTTTCTATTACTGCCTTCTATCCTAAACTTCAGCTCTACATTCCCAATTGCCTCCTAGACATTTTCTCCTTGGGGTTTACAGCTCCTCAAATCAGACAAAACTTTTTAGTCATGCTTTCTTCAATATCAATTTCCCTTCTAGACCCACATTTTCCAACGTAATCACCCAATGTCAGTCTCTTTTAAAGCTTACTCTTTAATAGGTAACTTTTTATTATTTCTTGCCATTTTGGAATCTAACCAAACAAACCTTCAGTTACTGTACTTTACATCATTTACAAGGAAGAGAGGGGCTTAAGGGCACTCTGATATCAGAGTTTATATAAAATGAATACAGCCAGATAATTTCAAGAGCCAGGGAATTTCTTCCCTCTCTGCTTTACTAAAGAAGTTGACAAAGGCAAATACTGTATCTATTTTACCTATATGAAATATGAGGCATAGTGAGGGTAAGTCAGTGTAGTGGTAAAATCAGGACCAGGTTGAGGGTCTTCACTGTGTCTTCCTGCCTTTCAATAAAGATGGGAGAACTGGCAATGCTTTCCAATTAAGGAGTTTCTAAAAACTTAATTACAAATTATCAGTGACAAAAAAAATTTACAAAAGAAAAGCCAAACTTTAAATCAAACTCATCATTACTGTGCCACTGACAGATATGCATGCATCGCTAATTCTGAAAAAGAAAGTTGTTTTCTTACAAGTATTACTAATATACTGTTATTTTTCTTTCAGATCTTTAACATGCTATGTCACTGAATAACTTCCTGTCTAACTGTCCAAGAATCCAGGGACTTTCCCTCTACAAAACTCCCAACAGTACCTACTTCGTGACATTCCTAATTAAGGAATGTTACCTGCTCAGGCTACAAACTATTCCATCTTCCAAAAATATACACCATAGTCTCAAAAATATTTGTTGAATTTTTAGACATGCCAAACTGCTGTCATTCTGCACTTTTCCAGACCTAAGATTTTCCTTAAACATTTCATAAGCTTTAAATTAAATTAAACAATTATAAATAAATATATCACTTACAGTTGTAATAGTAACCATTTGTGAAGATACCAGATGTGACTTAGGTAGTTCGTGAATTTTTAAAGATAAACACAAAACATCAATAAACTTACCAAAGCTGTGTCCTAAACTTACCAAAGCTGTGTCCTCTTACTTTTTATTCACAGAAAGCATGTGAAAAAGCAACATTTCTGCCCACATAACTATTTTATAGCACATTAAGCTTAGGAACTGTGGGTTTAAGAGATTTAAAAGAGATTTATGGTTTGGAAATGGCAACCCACTCCAGTATTCTTGCCTGGAGAATCCTATAGACAGAGGAACCTAACAGGCTACATACAGTCCATGGGGTCGCAAGAGTCTGACACAACTTAAGGACTAAACCATGGTTAGGAAAATTTTTAGTTGTAGGTGATAGAGCTTAACAAGAGGGGTGAGCAGCATGAGTAAAAATTTGCATACAGAAAGGTTTCCACTGAGGAACACTGGCAGCTAAAGCAAGAGAGCAGAGATGTCCTCTGTTATAATAATCTGCCAAAAACCTTCAGATGTATTTTATCTTGCAAATGAAAATGAAAAAACAAGTATTTCTAAGTGTGTGTGTGTACAAATGGAAAAAAAACAGTCTTTGCATTCAAAAACAAATAGTCTCTAGAATATTAGAAACAATGTTGAATGAATACCAAATGCACACATTTTAGATAACCTAAACAAAATTTTTAATTACATTTCTAGATATATTAGACTATATAGTATAGAATTTCAATGAGAACTGAAAGATCCCTGTAACACAAATTTACTTTAATAATTCAAGGATGAGTATTCTTAACATTTCCATTATTCAAGTTTTTATTTCTCTTTGCAGTCAACAAATATTTACTGAGAGTCTACAATGTGCCACGCAGTCTGATTATAAGAGTACCAGTTTTCATGCTGCAATATAATAATGCTATGCACTAGTGAGCTAAGTACCCAAATAACAGGTTATGTGTTCTCTCTCCATCAGTTTTGATCATCTGCCACTGAGATGAACAACTACTAACTTAGGCAGGAAATGAAATGTATTGCATGTTGGATTGGTTAATCAATTGGCACTTAAACAGTAATTCATATACTCTCAAGAGAACTTAGTAGTTTTAAAATTTTTACATTCATCATTTTGCTCAACTCACACAATGACATACCACGATAACATAAGGAAAATGATGCTTAAAAAGAGGTTAAATTAATACCCTCCGGCTAGTGGAGAAATCTTCAGTAGTTAAAAAAAATAAAAATAAAAATGGTTCTCTCCAGTCTTTGAGGCAAAGCTTGCTACATGAACATATTTCAAACTGAGACATGGCAGTGAGTTCCAAATTATAACATCGGTTCAAAAAAAAGATCAACATGCATAACATACTACAGAGTTAAGTGAGGAATACTAAATCAGATTTATCTTGAAAATATCTGTCAAAAACAGTGTCTGTACAGTGGTCTTTAACAATCTATTGGAACTTTATATGTAATATAAAAAACATATAAATGCCCTTAAAATTCCTGAAGTGGAGGTCATATAAGAAACCGAAAGCCTATACCGCTATCTACTATAACAGGAAGACTACCATTAACAACCAAAGAATAACAGTAACAAGATGTAAGAATTCCTGACCTCATGAAACTCAAAAATTATACCGGGGAAACAGTAAGTACAATACATATGATAAATCAGTGACACACAGAAAAATAAACAAGTGAAGGGAGACAGGGAGCATGGCAGTCATGTCACTCCTTAGGGATACAGACATAGCGGAACAGTGATAGAGGAAAGTGAAAGAACAAGTTTGGGAGGCAAATGAGTAAGAGGGGTTCCAAGCAAAGGGAACAGTCCAGTGCAATCTCTGAGATAGGGACACTTTTAGTTTGGTTTTTAAACTATCTACTTTGATAATATTAAAAATTTTTTAGGTTAGTGATTACTTCACTTAGCTGAAGAGATTCATTCAATGGCAATGATCTTTTTCTTCTAACCAAATGAACCAATATGGTAGCTTCAGTTGAAAAAGCCATCATCATGATGGAATAATTAGTTTACCCTATTTTATCCAAAGCAAGAAAAGCTTGCCAGAAATAAGATGCTACTTCCTCGTTCTTACTACAGTCAAGCTTCTTCAAGACTTATCTTGGATTTATTTCTTCCTAAACCTAGGTTCTGCCACAAGAAAGTCAAAGCAAAAATAATTCAAATACAAGCAAGACTGGAAATTAGAATATGCTAATTAACAGAAAAGTTACCTTAGGAAAATTACTAAAAAATCTAGGTGTAATAACTGAAAGAAAAGTGCAAAATGTAAGTAGCTAACAATTATAAAAATACAGCCCAGATATCAATTTTTTTTAAAGAAAAGATAAGCAGTGTTCATACTTCAGAAAATTTCAAAACCCTAATGGCAGCTTAACTGTTAAATAATAAATGTTTTGAATATTACTTTGATTGTTTATCTTCTAAAAACTAACCTGTTAAATACTTACCCCAAGTCTCTATTACAAGATGTTAGTACATACAACTGAACTGAGCTGCTTGAGGAATAAATAAATTTCAAATTTGCAGGAAGTATTACTTACTCAATTTTCTATAAAGGAACCAATTCTTTCAAATAATAACTTCTTAAATTAATAATTACACACAAGCATATTTACTCAAAATAATGTGATTTAGGGCAACGTCATGGTAGAAATCACTATGACTGAACATGTAGTGTGCCTAGCACATCATAAACAAAATAATGTCCATCTTAACATGTGTCTATCACAAAATCAGAAAGTGACTCATAACTCTCTCCATAGTTTAGTAATGGTTTAAAGAGTGAACTTCTTTCAACTCACTATTTTATATCCAAAAGGAATCTGTCCTCCCCCCAAGGTGACTTTCAGCCTAAGAATTTGAGCATCATTTTTGGCAAGATCTAATGGTCTTCCATATAAAATAGATTTTTAACTTTTTATTTTGAAATAACTTGACACTTGTCTAAATTCTGTGGATGAGCTTTTTAAAATTTAAGTTCACTGAGGCCAGGTATCTCTGAACAGCATGGTACACTTAAGATGTTCAATTCATATTAGTCAATATAAAGTTTTAGAAGTATTTACCTACCAGCTAAGAGGAGCATAAACTAACTGAAATTCTAAAGAGGAATTCTCTCTACCTTAAAAATAAAAAGACATAAACCTCACTAAAACTGAACAAATTCACAGGGAGACACAGGAAGTGACAGGGATCCTTTTAAAAGTCTTTAAAATACTCCAAGAGAAGTTGCAGAAACTTAGAAACGAATGAAACGGAAAAGAGTACAGTTATGAATACCCACATAATAAGGCTGCTTTCCAAAGAGTGGTCTCATCTAAAAATATGAGGAGAAAAATAAACCAATCCTCAGAGAGCTGATATGGACCTTGGCACGTTTCAAGGCACTGTCTTACATCGTCTCCCTTGACCTCTCAGCAAACCCTCTGGCCTGATTTTATGAATGGGAAAAACTCAGCATCGAAAGGTTAAGCGCCTTGTCCAAGGTCAGTTCAGAAATTAGTGGTGAAGCTCTACCTAAAATGTTGCGCTTCACCTGACACTTTCCACTAAACAGCCCTGCCTTCCCCTGCGAGGCAATAATAGAGTAGAGCAGTGAATCAGACTCCTGTGGGTGTCCGGCGCTACCCTCACCCTGCCTAAGAAGCTGTCCCTAGCAACTCAGCCGGGGAAGAAAGTTGTGCAGGTCACCCCTCAGCCCAAGAAAGGGGCAAGCTGACAGGCGCAGCCTCAGTGGACCAGCTCTGCATTCCCAGGAGCCCCTCCAAACCCGGCGGCACCAAGACTCCTCCCGGAAACGTCTGAAAACCTCCCGGTGACTTTCGCCCCCTCCTGGGCGCGAGAACAAGCTGGGAATGAGCCAGAGGGCGGCCGGCCACCCGAGCCAGCCATGTGTCCAGCCCGTCACGCCCGCCTCGCCCCAGCCGGCCCCTCATGCCTCCACCGCAGCCAGAGGCCCAACTCAGGATCCGACGCAAACCGTGGCCGGCGCCACCACTACCGCAGCAGCCAAAGGGCCCCGGCGTGGCACTCGTCGTCAGGTCCCCGCCCCACCCCTGCAGTTGGGCCCCTCAGCGACGCCGTCCGCGCCTCTGGCCAGGCCGGGAGGGCTTGGCCTGCCACAGTCCGCCCGCCCGCCCGCTGCCGCCGCCGCCGCCGCCACCGCCACCGCCACCCCGGCGTCCTTACTTCATTGAGCTGACGCTCCGCGGCCTCACGCAGGGCTGGGTCCATGGTGCCCCGCAGGGCCTCGATAATGGTGTTGGGGTCCATGGCAGCGGGGACGCGGTCAAACCCGGGGCTCGGGTGCTACTGGGCCAGAAATAGCGCCGCTCACTGCGCACATGGACCCGCCGCGCTCCGCAGCGGCAACCGGCGCGAAAGGAAAGAGAAGCGCCAAGGCCCCGGATAGAACCTCTTCTCCTCGGCGTGGAGGCGGGAGATGCTCCGGCCACTTCCTGTCGGCGCGCCGGTGGAGCACCTTGGGAGTTGTAGTCCACTTGTGCGATCCGCAGCCCACGTGGCCCTGAGCTGTCGCTCCTACAGACAGTACTTGCTATTGAAAAAGAAAAGAATGTTCCAACTTCTAAGAAACAAAATTAAAACAATCAGTTACAAAGATGTCACACAATAATATACCTTTGGTAACCATAAAGTAAGCCTGATGCAATGTGTGTTGCTAGTAGTTGTGTAACTGAAGGAAGTCTTTTGAAAAGCAATTTGAGATATTTCTAAATACCGTAAAAATGTTTATAATCTTTGACCCAAGTAATCCCATTTGAAACTTGATCCCAAGGAAGTAACTAACACAAAGGGTTAAATGAGCTTTATTTGTTAAAGGTGTTTATCACATTATGTCTGATAATTAAATATTAAAATTGATTTATTTCGAGTATCCAAATTTTGGCACAGATTATACGGATCACCTCTAAATGCAGAATAAAAGCGTAATTTTTATTAAAATCCATCTTCTTTAAACAGTCAGTTTCAGAAAGGTTAAATAACTTACCCAGGATCACTTCGCAAGACGTTCGCTTAGGACTTCAAACCTAGGATGTTTCTGTTTTCAAAGTTTTCATTCTCTCCAATGAATCGTTGCCTCTCAGAAATGTGGAACCATAGAGGAATGATTAAGCAAATAACAGGAATCCAGTCAATTAAATTTTTAACAGCCACCAAAAATTACAAGTATCATATACCTTGTAACAGCACTAAAAGATTTAAAAATAGATACAGCTTTGTAACAGACAAAAACTGGGAAATAAGACTAGCAAGGGAAAGTAAGTGATTTTCTAGCATGGTGAGATTTTGAGTAATTCCCTTTCACACCTCTTATTGTTGTAATAAAGTTATGTAAGTGTATTTACTTTAAGTGAATCTTATGTTAAAGCCTTCAAATGCAGTTTGTAAAAAGATCACTTATTGTTTTTTCTTTACAGAAAGGAGAAGCAAGGACACAAAAGACTTTCCCTGGAATAACAGGTTTTGCAATATTAATCTCTTATGTGCCAGCCATTATGCCTGGAAGTGAAGTATAATTATTCCTGATTTACAAATGAAGACTCCAAGGCTTAGATTGTGAAAGATCATAAGATTTTCATAATATAACCTTTAGTTAGATCTATTATTGTACAGATACAATCTGTTTAGGAATTTCGTCTCCCTGTTCCATCCTTCAAATGTAAGGGCCTTGAAAATGATGATTATGTTTTAATTCACTTTTGCATCTTCATCTACCACAGAGCTTGAATGTCTACTAAGAGTTCAACAAATACTTGTAGTTGTCAGGGCTGAGCCAAAATGGAAATCTCAATCTTTATGATTTCAAAGCCAATCATCTTTGCACTACTACATAGCTATTATATTTTTTAATTAATTAATTTATTTATTTTTGCCCGAGCTGGATCTAAATCGCTGTGCAAGGGTTTTCTCTAATTTGGATAAGTGGGGACTGTCTCTAGTTGTTGGCAGACTCTAGAGCTCAGGCTCAGTAGTTGTGGTGCACAGAGCTTAGTTGCCCCAAGGCATGTGGAATCGTCCCAGACCAGGGATCAAACCCATGTTCCCCTGCATTGGCAGGCAGATTCTTAACCACTGAAGCATCAGGGAAGTCCCTGCATAGCTATTTTAGATTCCAGCATTGATTTATACATCCGTTGTTGTTCAGTCGCTAAGTCGTGTCTGACTCTTTGCAATTCCTTTGCCAGGCTTCCGTGTACCTCACTATCTCCCGGAGTTTGCTCAAACTCCTGTCCATTGAGTCGTGTCTGACTCTTTGCAATTCCTTTGCCAGGCTTCCGTGTACCTCACTATCTCCCGGAGTTTGCTCAAACTCCTGTCCATTGAGTCGGTGATGCCATCAAACCATCTCATTCTCTGTTACCCCCTTTTCCCCCTGCCGTCAGGAGGGAAGTTTAGTCTGAGGAATTTAGAGAAGTACAGAGCACAGGGGTTCTAGAGCTCAGAGCTATCAATAGTTTTGAAGTAGAAGGGGATTCAACAAAAATCAGGAAGAGATAAAGGAACAATCTAGGGGTGATTTGGTCAATTGATCTTATAAACAAGGGTCCTGTTGCTCAAACAGAAAAAACCTGTCTGGCTGCAGCTTAGAGAGAGGAAAAAAATGGGAGGAGTGGGGCTGTTGAGGGACTGACCATAATAGCTATAAGGAAATGTAAAGAGTTAATCTTCCCTTTTCAGCCCTCCATTGGAGTCTCTTGTGGGTGAACACCAATGACAAGTCCCTTGATCATAAGTTCCTAGCACCTAAGGGCATATTAAGGCCCAGACTGATCTGTCTGAGGTGACTGGATTTTGTCAAGACATCCTATGGGACTTCCCTGGTGGTCCAGTGGCTAAGAGGGGTTGATCCCTGGCCAGGGTTTGATTCGTGATCAGAGAACTAGGTCCTACTTATGCAAAGAAGATCGAAGATCCAATGTGCCGCAGCTAAGAACTGATGCAGTCAAATAAATGAATATTTATTTTAAAAGACATCATATATACTTGTCACTAAGTGGGATTTATTTTCACACCTTGGGAAGATTTTTACTCTAAACAATTTAAAGTGTAGAGGGGTTAAAAAGAAAAGGCATGGAAGCTAAGAAAAAAGCTATTGATTATGTTGTGAGGCACATACAAATTGTGCTGCCTTTGGTAAAATGTTTTTTACCTCATTGGCCCTAAGTTTTTGGTTTCATCATTTATAAAATGGAGAAAATAATTCTATCCCAGACTCTCAAAAGTCATTCTGAGAATGAAATGAGGTTGGAAAGTGCTTTGTAATTAGAATGCTCATTACAAACATAAATTGTTATTGGTATTAAGGAAAGGACTGAGGAGAGGGCAAGGAAGGAAACTGAAAGAAAGTGAAGAAAGGGCCTTTTGGTACATATGTGTCTTTATAAAGCTTAGTATATGTAAAGAAAGGTAAAAGACAATCTTGTAAATTTTATTTTTAATTTTTCTTTTTGGCTGTGCTGGGTCTTCCTTGTGGTGTGCAGGCTCTGGAATGCACAAGGCTCAGTAGTTGCAGCTTGTGGACTTAGTCACCTTCAGCATGTGGGATCTCAGTTCCCCTACCAGGGATAAAACCCGTGTCTCTGGCATTGGCAGGCAGATTCTAAACTGCTGGACCACTAGGGAGGTCCCTTGTCAATTTTATTAGTGCATTTCTTTTAAGTACATTTGAAACCAAGCAGGGCCTTGTAAGGCTTCCAGGCTTAGAGACATTTCTGCCCTCCACTTCTTGTAGGCAAGACCTCAGCCATTATGACCTTGAGTTCCAAAGGGCAGATTAGAACAATTGCTAATCAAGGAAGGAACAGGCAAAAATTGTCTGAGGCAAGATGAAAGGGACCAGATAAGTTCATCAAGATTAGGAAGCCCTACTGCTGAAGACCCTGCACCCACAGTAATCTTGTCAGAGACCCCATCTTTGATTTACTGTTATAAAAACCCTCATTGAGTTCTTTGGGGTTGAGATACATAGCTTTTGAGGCAGAAGCCTGGTGTGTCTCCCTTTGCTTGGCAACAGAATAAAGCTATCCTTTTCTATTTCATCCAAAACCCTGTCTCCAAGATTTTTGATTCAGCCCTGGTATTTCTACAGAAAGGCCAAGCTTTTAGAAACACACTAACCTACACAAAATTGAAGTTTAAGTCCTAAACCATATAACAATTTTCTGATGCTCAACTTCATCAAGGTATAATTTACACAAACTCAATGAATTTTCACAAAATCATACACCATGTAACACCACCATAATCAACATACAGATTCTGTCCATTAGCCCTTCCTAGTCAACCTTGACATGCTCAGCCCCACGACACAAAGACCCTCTAATGTGCTTTCTATTACTATCAGTTAGATTTGTCATTCCTAGTTTCATAAAATGGAGAAGGAAATGGCAATCCACTCCAGTGTTCTTGCCTAGAGAATCCCAGGGAAGGCGGACCCTGGTGGGCTGCCATCTATGGGGCCGCACAGAGTCGGACATGACTGAAGTGACTTAGCAGCAGTTTCATAAAAATGGAAGCATTCAGTAAGCACTTTTTATGTCTGGCTTTTTCCCCCCACTCACTGTTGTGTTTCTGAGATTATTTCTATGATGTTGAGTATATAGGTCTTCCTTCCTCATTGCTAAACGGCTCTCCACTGACTAGATATACAACAATCATCCTTTCACCTGTTAATGGCTCTTTGTGTCACTTCCAGTTTTTCACTATGGTAATAAAGATAATATGTACATTTATGAATCTTTGTGTGGATATATGTTTTCATTTCTCTGTAAATAGCTAAGAATGGAAAGACTGGTTTGCATGGAAAGTGTATATGTAACTTTATAAGAAACTGCCTAGTCATTTCTGAAATTGATTGTATAATTTTACATTCCCACCAGCAAATATGGACATCTTCATCATCAGTTTGAATTCTCAGTCTTTTAAGTGTATCTACTATAGTAGATGTGTAATAATGTACACGATGCTTTTCTCTGATGACTTACTAATGTTGAGCATCTTTTCGTGTGCCATGATATCTATTTGTAGTATCTGTATATCTATAAAAGTATCTGTTTCGCCTGTCTTATTTATTTTTTTGTCATACCATGTGGCTTTTGGGATCTTAGTTTCTCCACCAGGAATTGAACCTGGGCCATGGTCCTATCCACTGGGCTGCCAGGAAATACCCTGTTTTGCTTGTTTTTAAAACTAGGTTGTTGCCTTACTGCTATTGGTTTGTAAGATATTCTGGGTGCAATTCTTTTTCTCAGATTTCTGTTTTGTGACTCTTTCAGTTTGCATCTTTTCATTTTCTTAATAGGTCTTTCAAAAAAGTAGTTTTCTATTTTGATAGAGTCCAATGTATCTGTTTCTTTTATAATTGAACCTTTTTTGTTCTATATAAGAAATCTTTCTTACTTCAAGAATGTAAAGATTTTCTCTTACATTTTCTCCTAGAATTTTTATAGTTTTAGCATTCATGTTTTCATTTATGATTCAGCTTGAATTAATTTTTTGTGTGTATGGTGTGAGGTAAGCATATGGATAGCCAGTTAGTATAGCACAGTTTGTTACAAAGCTTACTCTGATCATTGACTCACTTGGCCACTTTGTTGAAATTCAGTTGACCAAATATATGTGTGTATATTTATGTCTGAGGGCTTCCCTGATAGCTCAGTTGGTAAAGAATATGCCTGCAATGAAGGAGACCCTGGTTTGTTTCCTGGGTCAAGAAGATCCACTGGAGAAGAGATAAGCTACCCACTCCAGTATTCTTGGGCTTCACTTGTGGCTCAGCTGGTAAAGAATCCTCCTGCAATGCAGGAGACCTGGATTTGATCCCTGGATTGGGAAGATCCCCTGGAAAAGGGAAAGTCTACCCACTCCAGTATGCGGACCTGGAGAATTCCATAGAAGATACAGTCCATGGGGTCGCAAGAATTGGACACAACTGAGCACCTTTAACAGAAGCAGAAGATATTAAGAAGAGGTGGCAAGAATACACAGAAGAACTGTAAAAAAAGATCTTCACAACCAAGATAATCATGATGGTGTGATCACTTACCTAGAGCCAGATATCTGGAATGTGAAGTCAACTGGGCCTTAGAAAGCATCACTATGAACAAAGCTAGTGGAGGTGATGGAATTCCAGTTGCACTATTTCAAATCCTGGAAGATGATGCT
Source organism: Redunca redunca (assembly GCA_006410935.1). NCBI lineage: Eukaryota > Metazoa > Chordata > Mammalia > Artiodactyla > Bovidae > Redunca > Redunca redunca. The sequence goes on along the minus strand of SJYQ01010277.1, from coordinate 49,479 downwards.
CTGAAAGTGCTGCACGTAATATGACAGCAAATCTGGAAAACTCAGCAGTGGCCACAGAACTGGAAAAGGTCAGTTTTCATTCCAATCCCAAAGAAAAGCAATGCCAAAGAATGCTCAAACTACCCCACAATTGCACTCATCTCACACACTAGTAAAGTAATGCTCAAAATTCTCCAAGCCAGGCTTCAGCAATGCATGAACTGTGAAATTCCAAATGTTCAATTTGGTTTTAGAAAAGACAGAAGAACCAGAGATCAAATTGCCAACATCCACTGGACCATCAAAAAAGCAACAGAGTTCCAGAAAAATATCTATTTCTGCTTTATTGACTATGCCAAAGCCTTTGACTGTGTGAATCACAATAAATTGTGGAAAATTCTGAAAGAGATGGGAATACCAGACCACCTGACCTGCCTCTTGAGAAACCTATATGCAGGCCAGGAAGCAACAGTTAGAACTAGACATGGAAAAACAGACTGGTTCCAAATTGGAAAAGGAGTAGGTCAAGGCTGTATATTGTCACCCTGCTTATTTAACTTATATGCAGAGTACATCATGAGAAACGCTGGGCTGGAAAAAGTACAAGGTTGAATCAAGATTGCCGGGCGAAATATCAATAACCTCAGCATGCAAATGATATGGCAGTAGTGAAGAACTAAAGAGCCTCTTGATGAAAGTGAAAAAGGAGAGTGAAAAAGCTGGCTTAAAGCTCAACATTCAGAAAACGAAGATCATGGCATCTGGTCCCACCACTTCATGGGAAATAGATGGGGAAACAGTGGAAACAGTGTCAGACTTTATTTGGGGGGCTCCAAAATCACTGCAGATAGTGACTGCAGCCATGGAACTAAAAGACGCTTACTCCTTGGAAGGAAAGTTATGACCAACCTAGATAGCATATTAAAAAGCAGAAACATTATTTTGCCAACAAAGGTCCGTCTAGTCAAGGCTATGGTTTTTCCAGTAGTCATGTATGGATGGATGTGAGAGTTGGGCTGTGAAGAAAGCTGAGTGCCGAAGAATTGATGCTTTTGAACTGTGGTGTTGGAGAAGACTCTTGAGAGTCCCTTGGACTGCAAGGAGATCCAACCAGTCCATTCTAAAGGAGATCAGTCCTGGGTGTTCTTTGGAAGGACTGATGCTAAAGCTGAAACTCCAATACTCTGGCCACCTCATGAGAAGAGTTGACTCATTGGAAAAGACTCTGATGCTGGGAGGGATTGGGGGCAGGAGGAGAAGGGGACGACAGAGAATGAGATGGCTGGATGGCATCACGGATGCTATGGACATGGGCTTGGGTGAACTCTGGGTGTTGGTGATGGACAGGGAGGCCTGGCGTGCTGCAATTCACGGGGTCGCCAAGAGTCGGACACAACTGAGCGACTGAACTGAACTGAACTGAGTACCTTTCACTTTCACTTTGTCTGAACTGTCTATTTTGTTCCACTGATCTGTTTATCTGTTCCTATGCCAATATCACACGTGTGTGCGCTAAGTCGTTTCAGTCATGTCAGACGCTTCAACCCCCTGGGCTGTAGCCATCAAGGCTCCTCTGTCCATGGGATTCTCCAGGCAAGAATACTAGAGTGGATTGCCATGCCCTCCTCCTGGGAATGCCAATATCACAGTGTCTTGACACCATAGGTTACTGTGTACATGCTCAATGCCTTCAGTCGTGTAAGACTCTTTGCGACCCCATGGACTGTAGGTTACTAGTAAGTCTTAAAGTCAGGTAGTATAAATCCTCCAACTTTTTTTTTACTCTTTTTCAAAATGTTTAGATTATTCTAGGTTATTTGCATTTCCAGATACACCCCCCCCAACCTGTTACTCTTTAGCCCTGCTGCTGCTGCTGCTGCTAAGTCGCTTCAGTCGTGTCTTACTCTGTGCGACCCCATAGATGGCAGCCCACCAGGCTCCCCTGTCCCTGGGATTCTCCAGGCAAGAACACTGGAGTGGGTTGCCATTTCCTTCTCCAATGCATGAAAGGGAAAAGTGAAAGTGAAGTCACTCAGTCGTGTCCAATTCTTTGCGACCCCATGGACTACCACCTACCAGGCTCCTCCATCCGTGGGATTTTCCAGGCAAGAGTACTGGAGTGGGTGGCCATAGCCCTAGGAGGTATAAATCCTCTCAACTTTTTTACTCTTTTTCAGATTCTCTCTGTGAGGTTTTTTTTTTTTTTTTTTGGTCATGCTGGCTGTTCAATACTGCTTGCAGGCTTTCTATAGTTGCTGCAAACAGGGGCTGCTCTTCGTTGCTGTGCACAGGCTTCTCATTGTTCTGGCTTCTCTTGTTGCAGAGCATGGGCTCTAGGAGCACAGGCTTCAGCAGTTTCAGCCCTAGGGCTCTAGAGCTTGGGCTCAGTAGTTGGGGCGCATGGACTTAGTTGCTCCAAAGCAGTGGAATCTTCTCAGACCAGAAATCAAACTCATGTCCCCTGCATTGGCAGGTGGATTCTTATCCACCATACCACCAAGGAAGCCCATTTTGTGAGATTTTAAAAGTTCCCATTTGTTCCTATTTCCTTAAAGCTTTTCACATGAACATGGTGTTGAATTCTGTCAAATCTTTTTCTTGAACTGTTAATATCACCGTATGGATTTTATTCTTTATTCTGTTAATGTGGTGAATTATACTAATTGATTTTCATATATTGCTTTCCAGGAATAAACTACACTTGGTCATAGTGTATTGCCGTTTTTATATTTGCTGTACTCAATTAGCTAAATTTTTTTGAAGATATGTACATCTATCTTAATGAGGGCTGTTGTTCAGTAGTCCTCCTTTCTTAAATGGTTTTTCCTGGTTTTGGTATCAGGATAATGCTAGCCTCATAAAATATTTCCTTCCTCTTTTGTTTTCTGAAAGAATTTATGTAGGACTGGTATTATTTCTTAAACAGTTGGTAGAATTCGACAGTGAAACCATCAGACCCTTGGAGTTTTCTTTTTGGAAACATTTTGAATTATGAATTTAAGTTTTAATAGATATAGGACTATTCAGATTTACTACTTAAGTCAGTTTTGATAATTTGTGTCTATCAAGGAATTTGTCTCTCTCATCTAAGTTGTCTAATTTATTAGAATAAGAGGTTTATAATATTCATGTTGTTCATTTAATAACTGTAGTATATGTAGTGACATTCCTTCTTTCACTCCTGTTACCAGGAATTTGTATCACACTTTGCTACTTCTTGCCAGGTTTGGTAAATATTTTTTTAAATCTATTTAGTTTTGGCTGTACTGGGTCTTCGTTGCTGTGCAGGATTTTTCTCTACCTGTGGCAAATGGGGGCTACTATCTAATTGTGGTGCATGGGCTTCTCATTGCAGTGTCTTTTCTTGTAGAGCACAGGCTGTAGGGTGCACGGGCTTTAGTAGCTGCGGTATGTAGGCTCGGTAGTTGTGTCTCTAGAGCACAGGCTCAGTAGCTGTGGTGCATGGGCTTAGTCGCTCCACAGCATGTGGGATCTTCCCAGATCAGGGATTGAACCTGTGTCTTCTACATTGGCAGGAGCCACCAGGAAAGCCCCAGATCTAGTAACTTTTTTATTGGATAATATAGTAAAATTTACGTTGCTGACTAAGTGAATTTTTTAGTCTTTCTTTAATGAGTGCTTTGTCCTGGTCTGCAGTAAGTTATTTGGGGTTCAATTTGACATCTGCAAGCCTTGTTTACAAGGTTTCTAAGGGTAAGTCTAAGTCATCATTTATTATAGGGCTATTTTACAGTAAAACTAAGGTGTGGGTTTTGGGGTTCTATTAATGTCCCAAGTGATCAACAAGGTCTTTGCAGTCTGGCTGATAAGAATAGACTGCAGCAGCATCCCAGGCTTCTCTCTCCCTCACCATCTCCTAAAGTTTGCCCAAGTTCATGTCCATTGCATCGGTGATGCCATCCAGTCATCTTACTCTCTGATGTCCTCATCTCTCAATCTTTCCCAGCATCAGGGACTTTCCCAGTGAGTCAACTGTTCACATCAGATGACCAAAATACTGGAGCTTCAGCTTCAGCATCAGTCCTTCTAACAAGTATTCAGGGTTGATTTCCCTTAAGATTGACTGGTTTGATCTCCTTGCTGTCCCAGGGACTCTCAGGAGTCTTCCCCAGCACCATACTTCAAAGGCATCAAATTATGTAATATTCAACAAAGATTCAGGGGGACTTCATGTGGATTTCTTGAGTTCTTTTTCTGCAAAGTCCTCTCCTTTCAGAAACCCTACTCTGCTATCACAATCACCTTGACCTCTCTAAAGTTCAAATTCTGTCTCTATGACTCAGTAAGACCACAATACTCCTTATGGTAACCCCCTTTCTGCCCTATGTTTCAGACTGTGCCTCCAGACAGAAAACTGGAGAAACTATAGGGCCTGCCTCACTTATTTTCTTCCTTTCAAGGATCACACTTCTTCTCCTTGTTTGAAGTCTGAAAGCAGCTATTTCATATATTTTGTCCAGTGTCGAGTTATTTACAGCAGGAGGTGTTCACTGTTACTCCAATGAGATCGAAAACAGAAGCCTGTCATTTTTAGCTACTGTGGATAGGTACCGGTACTCTCTTTATAACATAGTCAGGATAACCATTAGAACCGAAAGAGAAATCACATATGAAGATTATTCTTTTAATTTACAATGGAAAAGTTACCTTTTATCTGTTCACTCATAACGTGGGTGAAATTTGCTACATACTTTCCACAGTCCTTTTACATTCAGATCTAGCCCAACAAGCAGATTGAAAGGGAGAAAGCAGTCAGAATATATGCAAGGTAGTGTTGGTCCCAATAATCAGAAAACTCTGACCTGAGGTCAGAATACCTCATTTCCTGGGAAGGAGGTCTGTGATTGGTAATTTGGTGGACTTCATTTTCTAGGAAGTCAGTCTCATTAAGAGCTGATCCAGAAACACATAGCTTTCAGCTGGCAAAAATTATTCTAGTTAGCCATAGAGCTTCAGTACCATTATAGTTTAGCGGAAGGTACATTTGCATAAGAGACAAACTTGGGTTAAATCGTGACCCTACAACTTCCTAGTTTTGACATGACTGAGGAGCTAAAGGGATTTTTTGCTATAAAACAGGAACAACAGCAATTTTATCATTAGATTGTTATAAGGTCACATATATCAAACAGCTAGTATGAGCCCTGCACACAGAGTAAACAATGTAAGGTAATTTAACCAAGAGTTATTTGAACAGATGGGGCTTCCCAGGTGGCCGTAGTGGGAAAGAATTTGCCTGCCAATGCAGGAGACTCAAGAGTGGCCGTTCAATCCCTGGGTCAGGAAGATCCCCTGGCATAGAAAATGACAACCCACTCCAGTATTCTTCCCTGGGAAATGCCATGGACAGAGGAGCCTGGTGGGTTACAGGTCCATGGGGTCAAAAAGAGTTGGACACTACTGAGTGACTTAGTGTGCACACACACACACACACACACACTTTGAACAGACTCCTCACTAAAGAAGATATACAGAGGGCAGATAAGTATATGAAAATATGTTCAACATCATATGTCATTGTGCTTAGTCACTCAGTCGTGTCCAACTCTTGAGGCACCACAGACTGTAGCCCGCCAGGCTCCTCTGTCCATGGGGATTCCCCAGACAAGAATACTGGAGTGCGTTGCCATGCCCTCCTCCAGGGGATCTTCCCAACCCAGGGATTAAACCCAGGTCTCCTGAATCACAGACAGATTCTTTACTGGCTGAGCCACCAGGGAAGCCCTCATATGTCATTAGGGAATTGCAAGTTAAAATAACAAGATGCCACTGTATAGCTATTGTTGTACATGACTAAGATCCAAAACTCTGACAACACCGAATTCTGACAAGAATGTGAAGCCGCAGAAACTCACATTCACTGCGTGGAAATGCAAAATAGTATAGCCACTTTGAAAGACAGTTTGGCAGTTTTTAACAAAACCAAAATACACTTATTATATGATGCAGCAATCATACTCTTTGGTATTTACACAAATGAGGTGAAAACTTATGTACAAATGAAAATCTGTACATGAATGTTTATTGTAGTTTTATTCAGAATTGCCAAAACTTGGAAGCAACCAAGATGTTTTTCAATAGGTGAATGGATAAACAAACCAGAGTAAATCCATACAATAGGATATTGCTCAGCAAATGAAAAGAAACAAAAAGAGCAGTGGCTGCACTTTGCTGGAGCAGCCATGAAGAGAGACCCCATGTCCAAGGTAAGAGAAAGTAAGTAAGACGGTAGGCACTGAGAGACAGGATCAGAGGGCAGACAGACTGAAACTACAATCACAGACATCTACCCAATCTGATCACATGGACCACAGCCTTGTCTAACTCAATGAAACTAAGCCATGCCGTCTAGGGCCACCCAAGACGGCCAGGTCATGGTGGAGATTATGACAGAATATGGTCCACTGGAGAAAGGAATGGCAAACCACTTCAGTATTCTTGCCTTGAGAACTCCATGAACAGTATGAAAAGGCAAAAAGATCGGACACTGAAAGATGAACTCCCCGGGTCGGTAGGTGCCCAATATGCTACTGGAGATCAGTGGAGAAATAAGTCCAAAAAGAATGAAGGGATGGAGCCAAAGCAGTCCCAGTTGTGAACAGGACTGGTGATGGAAGCAGGGTTCGATGCTGTAAAGAGCAATATTGCATAAGAACCTGGAATGTTAGGTCCACGAATCAAGGCAAATTGGAAGTGGTCAAACAGGACATGAAAAGAATAAACGTCGACATTCCAGGAATCAATGAATTAAGATGGACTGGAGTGGGTGAATTTAACTCAGATGACCATTATAGCTATTACTGTGGGCAGGAATCCTGTAGAAGAAATGGAGTAGCCATCAGTCAACAAGAGTCTGAAATGCAGTACTTGGATGCAATCTCAAAAACGACAGAATGATCTCTGTTTGTTTCCAAGGCAAACCATTCAGTATCACGGTAATCCAAGGCTATGCCCCGACCATTAATGCTGAAGAAGCTGAAGTTGAAAAGTTCTATGAAGACCTACAAGACCTTCTAGAACTAACACCCCAAAAAGATGTCCTTTTCATTATAGGGGACTGGAATGCAAAAGTAGGAAGTCAAGAAACACCTGGAGTAACAGGCAATTTTGGCCTTGGAGTGCAGAATGAAGCAGGACAAAGGCTAATAGAGTTTTGCCAAAAGAACGCACTGGTCATAGCAAACACCCTTTTCCAACAACACAAGAGAAGACTCTACACATGGACATCACCAGATGGTCGACACTGAAATCAGATTGATTATATTCTTTGCAACCAAAGATGGAGAAGCTCTATACAGTCAGCAAAAGGAAGACCGGGAGCTGACTGTGGCTTGGATCATGAACTGCTTATTGCCAAATTCAGACTGAAATTGAAGAAAGTGGAGAAAAACACTAGACCATTCATGTATGACCTAAATTGAATCCCTTATGACTATACAGTGGAAGTGAGAATAGATTTAAGGGACTAGATCTGATAGACAGAGTGCCTGACGAACTATGGACGGAGGTTCGGGACACTGTACAGGAGACAGGAATCAAGACCATCACCAAGAAAAAGAAATGCAAAAAAGCAAAATGGCTGTCTGGGGAGGCCTTACAAATAGCTGTGAAAAGAAGAGGATGAAAAACAAAGGAGAAAAGGAAAGATATAAGCATCTGAATGCAGAGTTCCAAAGAAGAGCAAGAAGAGATAAGAAAGCTTTCCTCAGCGGTCAATGCAAAGAAATAGAGGAAAACAACAGAACGGGAAAGACTAGAGATCTCTTCAAGAAAATTAGATACCAAGGGAACATTTCATGCAAAGATGGGCACAATGAGGACAAAAATGGTAGGGACCTAACAGAAGCAGAAAATATTAAGAAGAGGTGGCAAGAATACACAGAAGTCCTGTACAAAAACGATTTTCACGACCAAGATAATCATGATGGTGTGATCACTCACCTAGAGCCAGACATCTGGAATGTGAAGTCAAGTAAGTGGGCCTTAAGAAGCATCACTGCGAACAAAACTAGTGGAGGTGATGGAATTCCAGTTGAGCTATTTCAAATCCTGGAAGATGACACTGTGAAAGTGCTGCACTCAATATGCCAGCACATTTGGAAAACTCAGCAGTGGCCACAGGACTGGAAAAGGTCAGTTTTCATTCCAATCCCAAAGAAAGGCAATGCCAAAGAATGCTCAAACTACCGCACAATTGTACTCATCTCACACGCTAGTAAAGTAACGCTCAGAATTCTCCAAGCCAGGCTTTAGCAATACATGAACCGTGAACTTCCACATGTTCAAGCTGGTTTTAGAAAATGCAGCGGAACCAGAGATCAAATTGCCAACATCCGCTGGATCATCGAAAAAGCAAGAGAGTTCCAGAAAAACATCTATTTCTGCTTTATTGACTATGCCAAAGCCTTTGACTGTGTGGATCACAATAAACTGTGGAAAATTCTGAAAGAGATGGGAATACCCGACCACCTGACCTGCCTCTTGAGAAACCTATATGCAGGCCAGGAAACAACAGTTAGAACTGGACATGGAACAACAGACTGGTTCCAAATTGGAAAAAGAGTGTGTCAAGGCTGTATATTGTCACCCTGCTTTCAACTTATATGCAAAGTACATCATGAGAAACGCTGGACTGGAAGAAGCACAAGCTGGAATCAAGATTGCTGGGAGAAATATCAATAACCTCAGATCTGCAAATGACACCACCCTTATGGCAGAAAGTGAAGAGGAACTAAAAAGCTTCCTGATGAAAGTAAAAGAGGAGAGTGAAAAAGTTGGCTTAAAGCTCAACATTCAGAAAATGAAGATCATGGCCTCTGGATCCATCACTTCATGGGAAATAGGTGGGGAAACAGTGGAAACAGTGGCTGACTTTATTTTTTTTTTTGAGCTCCAAAATCACTGCAGATGGTGACTGCAGCCATGAAATTAAAAGACACTTACTCCTTGGAAGGAAAGTTGTGACCAACCTAGATAGCATATTAAAAAGCAGAGACATTATTTTGCCAACAAATGTCTGTCTAGTCAAGGCTATGGTTTTTCCAGTGGTCATGTATGGATGTGAGAGTTGGACTATGAAAGCTGAGTGCCAAAGAATTGATGCTTTTGAACTGTGGTGTTGGAGAAGACTCTTGAGAGTCCCTTGGACTGCAAGGAGATCCAACCAGTCCATTCTGAAGGAGATCAGTCCTACATGTTCATTGGAAGGACTGATGTTGAAGCTTCAATACTTTGGCCACCTGATACGAAGAGCTGACTCATTTGAAAAAACCCTGATGCTGGGAGGGATTGAGGGCAGGAGGAGAAGAGAATGACAGAGGATGAGATGGTTGGATGGCATCACTGACTCGATGGACATGAGTTTGAGTAAACTCTGGGAGTTGGTGATGGACAGGGAGGCCTGGCGTGCTGTGATTCATGGGGTCACAAAGAGTCAGACACGACTGAGCAACTGAACTGAACTGAAAAGAATCAAGGTATCAAACCACAAAAATATAGTGGAAGCATAAGTTTATTTATATCGAAAATGAACAAAGCCAATATGAAAAGACTACAGACTATATGATTCTAACCATATGACATTCTGGAAAAGGCAAAACTATGAAAAAAGTGAATAGATTAGTGGTTGCCAGAGGCTCAGGGAGAAAGAGATGAGTAGGTAGAGCACAGGGGTTTTTTGCCAGTGAAACTGTTCTATTTGATACAGTAACAGTGCATAGATGTCACTACGAGTGAGTGAAGTCGCTCAGTCGTGTCCAACTCTTTGAGACCCCATGGACTATAGCCCACCAGGATCCTCCATCCATGGAATTTTCTAGGCAAGAGTACTGGAGTGGGTTTCCATTTCCTTCTCCAGGGTATCTTCCCAACTCAGGGATTGAACCCAGTTCTCCCACATCACAGGCAGATGCTTTACGGTCTGAGCCACCAGGGAATCTCATATGTCACTATACATTTGTCAAAACCCATAAAATATACAACACAAAGAGTGAACCTTAATGTAAACTGTGGATGTCAGTAAATATAATTTATCAATATCAGTGGATACATGTATATGCATGGCTGAGTCCCTTCGCTGTTTACCTGAAACTAACACAGCACTGTGTGCTTCGTCACTCAGTCATGTCTGACTCTTGGCAACCTCAGGGACTGCAGCCCACCAGGCTCCTCTGGTCATGGGGATTCTCTGGGCAAGAATACTAGAGTGGGTTGCCATGCCCTCCTCCAGGGGATCTTCCCAACCCGGGGATCGAAGTCAGGTGTCCTGCACTGCAGACAGATTCTTTACCGACTGTCACCAGTGAAGCTGAGAAATACTGAAGTGAAGAGCCTATCCCTTCTCCAGAGGATCTTCCCGACTCAGGAATTGTGTCTGGATCTCCTGCGTTGCAGGAGGAATTTTTACCAACTGAGCTACCAGGGAAGCCCAGCATTGGACCATGGAAAAAGCAAGAGAGTTCCAGAAAAACATCTATTTCTGCTTTATTGACTATGCCAAAGCCTTTGACTGTGTGGATCACAATAAACTGTGGAAAATTCTGAAAGAGATGGGAATACCAGACCACCTGACCTGCCTCTTGAGAAACCTNGGTCAGGAAGCAACAGTTAGAACTGGACATGGAACAACAGACTGGTTCCAAATAGGAAAAGGAGTACGTCAAGGCTGTATATTGTCACCCTGCTTATTTAACTTATATGCAGAGTACATCATGAGAAATGCTGCGCTGGAAGAAACACAGGCTGGAATCAAGATTGCTGGGAGAAATATCAATAACCTCAGATATGCAGATGACACCACCCTTATGGCAGAAAGTGAAGAGGAACTAAAAAGCCTCTNCGGCCGCCAGGGGGCGATGGACCCGGGTGACCCTGGAAACCGGGCTCCCTCTGGCCGCGGGTGGGAAAAAACAGATGAAATGGGTCTGGGCTCCAAAATCACTGCAGATGGTGACTGCAGCCATGAAATTAAAAGACGCTTACTCCTTGGAAGAAAAGTTATGACTAACCTAGATAGCATATTCAAAAGCAGAGACATTACTTTGCCGACTAAGGTCCGTCTAGTCAAGGCTATGGTTTTTCCAGTAGTCATGTATGGATGCGAGAGTTGGACTGTGAAGAAGGCTGAGTGCCAAAGAATTGATGCTTTTGAACTGTGGTGCTGGTGAAGACTTGAGAGTCCCTTGGACTGCAAGGAGATCCAACCAGTCCATTCTGAAGGAGATCAGCCCTGGGATTTCTTTGGAAGGAATGATGCTGAAGCTGAAACTCCAGTACTTTGGCCACCTCATGCGAAGAGTTGACTCATTGGAAAAGACTTTGATGCTGGGAGGGATTGGGGGCAGGAGGAGAAGGGGACGACCCAGGATGAGATGGCTGGATGGCATCACTGACTCGATGGACGTGAATCTGAGTGAACTCCGGGAGTTGGTGATGGACAGGGAGGCCTGGCGTGCTGTGATTCATGGGGTCGCAAAGAGTCGGACACGACTGGACTGAACTGAACTGAACTGAACTGATGCACCATTTCAGAGGAGCTTCCCTGATGGCTCAGTGGGTAAAGAACCTGCCTGCAGTGCAGGTGATATAGTAGATGTGGGTACGATTCCTGGGTTAGGAAGATTCCCTGGAGAAGGAAATAGCAACTCACTCCAGTATTCTTGCCTGAAAAATTCTATGTACAAAGGAGCCTGGTGGGCTACAGCCCAAAGGGTCGCATAGTCAGACACAACTGAGTGACTAAACACTCATCGTGCTCCGGCTCAGTCACTTCCTTCAGGGGATCTTCCTGACCCAGGAATCAAAGCCGTATCTCCTGTGTCTCCTGCACTACAGGCAGTTCTTTACCCACTGAGCCACCTGGGAAGCCCCAAAACGCACCCTGTACCCCAATACAAAATAAAAAAGTTTTAAAAAATATTAAGTAGTAAAAAATGATAATAAAATATCAATATCAGCTCATCAGCTATAGCAAATGTACCCACTAATGCAAGATGTTAAGGACAGGGGGAGCTGAGTGGGGAGAGGTGAAGGGGTAGGTGGGAATTCTCTGTACTTGCTGCTCACTTTTTCTATTATTCTACAACTTCCCTGAAAACTAAAGTCAATTCAAAAATCAGTAGTGGCAGAATGATGAAATTATATAAGTAGAGAACAAATTTGTGGTTATCAAGGGTTAGAGATGGTGGTGGACAAGAAAGAAAAGAAGTTATGTGACTTTAAAAGGGAAAACACTAAGGGCGATGTGATTATGGAATAGCTCCATACCTTTTTTTTTCTTTTTCTGCCTGCACTGCATGTGGGATCTTAGTTCCCCGACCAGGAATTGAACACAGGCCCCTGGCAGTGGAAGCCCAGAATCTTAACGACTGGACTGCCAGGGAAGTCCCAGAATAGCTCTGAATCTCGATTGCAGTGGCTGCTACATAAATCAACACATTAGATAATATGGCATAGAACTATACACACACATTGTACCAATGTCAACTTCTTGGTTTTAATATTGTGCTAATGTCCAAGATGCAATGGGGAAATGGGGTAAAGAATACACAGGACTCCTCTGTACTGTTTTTGCAACTTCCTGTGAATCTATAATTGCATAATAATAAAAAGTTTAGGGGGAGTTCCCTAGTAGTCCAGTGGTTAGGATTCTGTGCTTTCCCTGCTGTGGGCCTATGTTCAATCCCAAGTCAGGGAACTAAGATCACACAAACTGCATGACTCAGACAAAAAAGAAAAAAAAAATTTTTTTTAAATAATAAATATTGTAACCAAGAGGAGTCTGAGTAGACATAAATGTTAAATGCCATGTAGCACCCTGGATAAGATTCTAAAAAAGAAAAAGGACATTAGGGAAAATAGAACATCTGAATAAACTAAGGACTTCAGTTAATAATAATGTATCAGTAGTGGCTCATTAATGCTAATGTTAATAATAGGGGAAACTAGATGTGCAGTATGGGTGAACTATGTTCTATCTTTTCAGTAACTCTGCAAACCTAAAGCTGTTCTAAAATAAAAAGTTCAAATTCTACCAAAAGTTTAGAGAAGTGCTAACACCTACCCTGCTTAAACTCTTCCAAAAATTGCAGAGGGAGGATCACTCGCAGACTCATTCTATGACAACAACTCAAAACCTATGGGATTCAGCAAAAGCAGTGTTAAGAGGGAAGCTTATAGCTATACAAGCCTACCTCAAGAAACAAGAAAGAGGTCAAATAAAAAACCTAACCTTACACCTAAGTCAACTAGACAAAGAACCAAAGAAAAAAAACCCAAAGTTACTAGAGGAAAGAAATCATAAATATCAGGGCAGAAATAAATGAAAAAGAAATGAAAGAAACAATAGCAAAGATCAGTAAAACCAAAAGCTGGTTCCTTGAGAAGATAAACAAAATTAATAAACCATTAGCCAGATACATTAAAAAAAAAGGAGATGACTCAAGTCAATAAAATTAGAAATGAAAAAGGAGAAGTTACGACAATGCAGAAATACAAAAGATCATATGAGACTGCTACAAGCAACTATATGCCAATAAAACGGACAGCATGAAAGAAGTGGACAGATTCTTAGCAAAATACAATCTTCCAAGACTGAATCAGGAAGAAACAAAAACTATGAACAGACCAATTACAAACACTGAAATCAAAACTGTGATTTAAAAAAAAAAAAACCCTTCCAAAAACAAAAGCCCAGGGCCAGACGGCTTCATAGTCAAATTCTAGTGAAAGTTTAGAGAAGAGTTAGCTCCCCTCCTGCTCTAAATCTTCTAAAATAAAAGGTTTATTAAAAAATAATGAATAGTGGCAAGTTAATAAGATATATAAGTCAAATACATAAGGATTTATATCCAGAATATATAGATAATTCCTGCAAACTGGGGAAAAAAAAAAACTCAAAAAGTCTACAAAAGACTTACATAGATGTCTCACTAAAGAGGAAAAAAAGAAAAACAATATGAAAAATAAACATATGAAAAGGTGTTCAACATCATTAAGTCATCAAAGAAATGCAAATTAAGCCACCATAAGGTAGAATTACCTTGGAAAAAAAGCTATGACAAACCTAGAAAGCATATTTAAAAGCAGAGATGTTACTTTACTGACAAAAGTCCATATAGTCAAATCTATGGTTTTTCCAGTAGTCAAGTATGAATGTGAGTTGGACCATAAAGAAAGCTGAGTGCCGAAGAATTGATGCTTTCGAACTGTGGTGTTGGAGAAGACTCTTGAGAGTCCCTTGAACTCCAAGGAGATCAAATCAGTCCATCCTAAAGGAAATCAGCCCTGAATACTCATTGGAAAGATTGATGCTGAAGCTGAAGCTCCAATACTTTGGCCACCTGATGCGAAGAACTGACAAATTGGAAAAGACCCTGATGCCGGGAAAGACTGAATGCAAGAGGAGAGTTCAGTTCAGTTCAGTCGCTCAGTTGTGTCCGACTCTTTGCGACCCCATGAATCGCAGCACGCCAGGCCTCCCTGTCCATCACCATCTCCCGGAGTTCACTCAGACTCACGTCCATCGTGTCCATGATGCCATCCAGCCATCTCATCCTAGGTCGTCCCCTTTTCCTCCTGCCCCCAATCCCTCCCAGCATCAGAGTCTTTTCCAATGAGTCAACTCTTCGCATGAGGTGGCCAAAGTACTGGAGTTTCAGCTTCAGCATCATTCCTTCCAAAGAAATCCCAGGATTGATCTCCTTCAGAATGGACTGGTTGGATCTCCTTGCAGTCCAAGGGACTCTCAAGAGTCTTCTCCAACACCACAGTTCAAAAGCATCAATTCTTTGGCACTCAGCCTTCTTCACAGTCCAACTCCCACATCCATACATGACCATCGGAAAAACCAAGAGGAGAAAGGGACAACAAAGGATGAGATGGTTGGATGTGAGCACCAACTCAATGGACATGAGTTTGGGCAAGCTCCGGGAGATAGTGAAGGACAGGGAGGCCTGGCATGCTGCAGTCCATGCAAAGATTTGGACAGAACTGAGTGACTGAACTGAACTGATGAAACTGGACATACACTTTAAAGAAATTAGCGTTTATGTCTATCAAAACACTTGCACATGAATATTTGTGACAGTGTTCTTTACAATCGTTCAAAACCAAAAAGACTCAAATATCTATTAAAATAATGGATAAATAAATTCATGCACTGGAATGTTACACTGAAATGAAAGAAGGACAAATTACTGATCACACATGATACGGATGAATCTCCCTGACAGTGCTGAAAGACAGAAGTCACACATATAAAATACATATAAATATTGTATGACTCTGCTTACATTAAAATTCAAAAGTATAGAAAACTAATCAGTAGTTGTAGAAGTCCGAATAGTAGTTACCCCTAGAGAGGATACTGACAGAGAGAGCAAACAAGGAACTTTCTGGGATGATGGAAATTTTCTATGTATTGGTTTAAATAGGGTTACAACAGTTACATACACATGCAAAAATTATCTAGGTCTTAGGACTTCCCCGGTGGTTCAGTGGTTGGGAATTTACTTTCCAGTGCAAAGGACATGGATTCCATTGGAAACTAAGATCCCATATGCCTCTGGGCTAGTAGCCCATATGCCTCAACTAGAGAGTCCATATACCACTGCCAAGACACAATGCAGCCAAAAAAATAAACAAATATTTTTAAAAATTATCTAGGTCTTCCCTTAAGATTAATGCACTCTATTATATATGTGGTTGCAAATATAATTTTGTAGCAATTTTAAAATATTTATTTATTTATTTGGCTGTGCTGGGTCTTAGTTGCAGAGTGTGGGATCTAGTTCCCTGACCAGAGATCAAACTGGAGCCCCCTACATTGGAACTGGGGAGTCTTAGACACTAAACCAAGGAAGTAGCCAGATATAACTTTGAAAAGTACAACCCTAAAGTTAATAGAAAATGTGTAAAATAATTTTTTTTTACCTTAGAAGGAGAGAAATGGTTTTAAAACTCAAAAACAAAAATGGATCTACATAAAAATAAGGATTTATATCCAATTAAGGATACAAGAGACAAAGTCAATGGCAGAGTCTATATAGAAATTTACCACATCTAAAACCCACAGAGGAGAATTATCAAGTATATATGTAGAATTTCTGCAATCAGTATAATTAAGACCACAAAGAAAAACGGAAATGTAGTATTAAGAGGCAATTCATAGAAGGGGAAGCTTGAATTGCTAAATGGGACATAAAGAAATGCTCAAGGTCACAAGTAATTAGTGAAACATAAAACAGTGAAATGCCACTTTTTAATCCACTGGGACAGCAACAAGAAAATATAAAGTAGTATAATACCAAGTATTTATCAATACAAGTATATGGGAAGAACGGCGCTCTTGTGTACTGCTTATGAAAGCATAACCTTATTCAACTATTTTGGAAAATAATCTGTTAGTACTTAGCAAAAGCAGATAGTGCTTTCATACTATAAGGCAGAGCTCTCAGTCCTAGATCTGCAATTCAGAGAAAAACCTTCATAGTTTTCTTTTAGAGGAAAGTAGAAGGGAACCCAGGTATCTATCATTAGAGCAGTGGAAGGTCTGGAAGAGCAGTGGAAAAGACAAAAGTAATAAATTCACATTTTCGAACATTATGAGGCAGTTAAAAGCAATAATCTCAATATATCTATAGCAATATGAACAGATCTGGAAAACAGGGTTGTGTGAAAAAGGAAGCGACCTAATGAAATTCACAGGATAATGACATTGATGTAAATTAAAAACCCATACATATGCCATTTCTGACCAAAAGAGAGTAACTAGGGGATGAGCCATCTCACTGTAACCAACTATAAAACTGGACAAAATACATAAGATATTCATCTTCAGGTAAAGGAAAAGAAAAAGACAGTGTCAGACTGATCCCTGAGAGAAAAGGAACTTACAAAGGGAGCCTTATGGTTGGTTGTCTACCTATCTGTCTGAAGATAGTTTTTTTTTATTAAAAAAAATTTTTTATTGAAGTATACTTGAATTACAATGTTGTGGTAATTACTGCTGTACAGCAAATTCACTCAGTTACACATATACATATGTAGTGGTTTAGTTGCTAAGCCATGTCAGACTCTTTGTGACCCTATGGACTGTAGCCTGCAAGTGTCCTCTGTCTGTAGGATTTCCCAGGCAAGAATACTGGGGTGGGTTGCCATTTCCTTCTCTAGGGGATCTTCCAGACCCAGAGATCGAATCCACATCTCCTTCACCGCAGGCAGATTCTTTACCAGTGAACCACTGCCCACATATATATACACACATTCTTTTTCATATTCTTTTCCATTATGGTTTATCACAGGATGTTGGACATAGTTCTCTGTGCTATACAGCAGGACCTTGTTTACCCATTCTGTACATACCAGTTTGCATCTGCTAATCCCAAACTCCCAATCCAACCCCCAACCCCCTTGGCAACCACCGGTCTATTCTGTCTGAAGATAATTCTTAATTACAGGTTAAAGAAGAGGGTTCTGGCAGAGTACAGGGATCCTGCTGATCTAAGAAATCAGAGGTTAGAACTCAGGCCAGGAGGAATTGCTGGAATCTTTGGGGTTTCCAGAAGAGATTTCCCAGAAGCGGGAGCTGTGTACAGGTGAGCCACAGAAGTCTGGGTAGTTAGTGATGGTCTCCCATGAGAACATGGCTGAGGGTTTTGCTGTATGCACATGGAGCGAAAGCATCCAAGGCTTGCCAAATAGAAGCTACCAGGAGCTAGAGAATGGACCAGAGATGGTAGAGACCAAGTTGTCTGGGAGTCACTGGAGTTCCAACGGTGACAGGGTAAAGAGATCCCGTTAAACATCCCTGGACTTCAGCTGAGACACTAGGACATCTGCGCCTTAGCCATAAGGACCATATCTTAAAGAAAAAGCTCTGCTAGATTCAACTTGATAAAATCTGAAAACAAACCCTCAAAAATAACCCAATATATTTTTAGAAAATACACATAGAAGAGTTTAGCATTAAAGGGGTGTCATGTAAGCTGTTCTTACCTTATGAGACAGATCACATGCTGCCTATGGAATGTGTATGTTTCTAAACAAACTCGCTTTCTCTTAAAAAATAAAAAATAGGGGGCTTCCCTGGTGGCTCAGCGGTAAAGAATCCATCTGTCAATGCAGAAGACATGGGGTTCAGTCCCTGATCTGCGAAGATCACACATGGTCTGGAGCAGCTAAACCGGCGCGCCACGACTACGGAGCCTGTGATCTAGAGCCCGGGAACCAGGACTGAGGAAGCCCGTGCACAGGAACTAGAAAGCAGCTCCTGCTCCCTGCAACTAGAGAAAAAGCCTGTGCACAAAGACCCCCACACAGCCAAAATACCCAAATAATCAACAAACTATAAAAAACTGAAAAATAAAGGGGTATCATGTCTGCACTTGATGATCAAAAAAGAAACACAGGCAAAGAGAATGATAAAGCTAACCTGGTAAAATGTTAACATTTGAGAAGTCAGGGTAAAGGGTATATGGGAATTTTTGTACTTTTTTTTAAAAAGTCTGAAAACTAAAATTAAAAATAATAAAGAAATATTCAAAACAAAAAGTTAAAAAAATATAAAAATAATGAAACAGCATCCCACATTGTCACATTTTTTTTCCCTTCTAAGTAACAGAAATTTATTTTCTCACAGTTCTGGAGGCTAAAATTCTAACAGCAAGGTGTCAGCAGGGTTGGTTTCTCCTACGGCTTCTCTCCTTGGCTTGGACATGGCTAGATTCTCACTGTCTTCACATGGTGGTTCCTCCGTGGACACTGTGTCCTTGGAGTCTCTTTTTGTGTGTGTCCTAATCTCTCCTTATAAGGAGACCAGTCAAGTTGGATTAGGTCCTAATGGCTTCACTTTAACTTCACCTCTTTTAAGGCCCTATTTCCAGATATAGTCACATTCTGGTAGTTAAAGCTTCATCACATGAATTTTGGGAGGACAACTGTTTAGCCTTTAACATCTTCTGTCCTTTTTTCTTTTCTAATTCCTTTTTGTTTCTTCAAATATTAAAAAATATTAAAATCATCTATGATTGTGGACTTCTAAATTTCTCTTGTAATTCTATCAGTTGGTTTGCATTAGATATTTGGGGCTAAGCTATTTACTGGGGGACTGAAACTTTTACCATTATGAAATGATTGTCTTTAGCTCAGTAACTTTTTTTTCATTAAAGTCTATTTTATCTGACATTTAAAAATGCCCACTCACAAAAAATAGTATTTTATGTTTTACAAGCATAATAATTACTTAAGGATACATATAAAACATATTAAAATGGTTGCCCATGGAAGGGAAAGAGATGTTAATGAGAGTCACAGACGAAGGGGAATAAAAGAAGGGAATCCGGCAAGGACCATTGATAATAAATGTACCAGGAGTTGAGATTATAATTAACTCAAGTCTCCACATCTGAGATCCAAAAGCTGGGAGGAAACGAAGGAAAAAAGTAAGGCTAGAAAGATGGAAGGAAGGACTATATAGGTCAAAATTATTAATTTTCAAGGAGTCCAGGAGGATTTTCGGATTACTACATATCATGATCCCTGAAGTTGGAGGATAAGAGATCCCACTTTAAATGCAGTTAGAATGAAGAGCATTCCAGGAAGAAGGCATAGCAGGTACGGGGACATAGAATAATGAGAGAGCATGGCGTTTGAGAGTGGAAAGGGGAGAACAATCATGAGAGATGAATTCAGAAAGCTCAGCTAGTGCCAAAATGTAAAAATATCATGTTAGAATTTGTGCTTTACAGGTGAAAAGTAATGTTTAGGGCAGTACTTTAGAGTGGTTGAAAAGCTCAGATTTGAATTTAAAAACCTTGGATTTAAATCTGAACCATACCACAAGGCAGGTGTATGACATTGGGCAAGTTCTTTACCCTCAATGAGACTCAGTTTCTCATTGAGAATAAATAATAATATTTATGAGTGACTTGTGAGAAATGAGAAAATCCACATAAACCTCTGAGCACAGTACTTGGCTTCAGCCACGCAGTCATGTCTGACTCTTTGTGACCCCATGGACTGCAGCATGCCGGGCTTCCCTGTCCTTCACTATCTCCCAGAGCTTGCTCAAACTCATGTCCATTGAGTTGGTGCTGATATCCAACCATCTCATCCTCTGTTGTCCCCTTCTCCTCCTGCCTTCAGTCTTTCCCAGCATCAGGGTCTTTTCCAGTTTGTCAGTTCTTCATATCAGGTGGCCAAAGTATTGGAGCTTCTGCTTCAGCATCAATCCTTCCAATGAGTATTTAGGACTGATTTCCTTTAAGATTGACTGGTTGGATCTCCCTGCTGGCCAAGGGACTCTGAAGAGTCTTCTTTAACACCACAATTCAAAAGCATCAGTTCTTTGGCACTCAGCTTTCTTTATGGTCCAACTCTCACATCCATACATGACTACTGGAAAATCCATAGCTTCAACTAGACAGCCGTTTGTTGGCAAAGTAATGTCTCTGCTTTTTAATATGCTGTCTAGGTTGGTCATAGCTTTTCTTCCAAGGAGCAAGAGTCTTTTAATTTCATGGCTGCAGTCACCATCAGCAGTGATTTTGGAGTTCAAGAAAATAAAATCTGTCACTGTTTCTATACAGTCTACTGTTCTGCATAGATACTTTTCTATAGTGCATACTATATACACTTGGCATATAGTACAGCATGTACTTGGCATATAGTACACATTCAGGACATGATAGTTTTATTATTTGTGTGTATGTATATGTGTGATCTTCATCATCGTATCACCATGCTTTATTATCTGAACCAGAGAATTGCCTGTGTTTTAGAAAGATTATTCTGGTATTAATGAGTTGACTTGGAAGGAGTGAGACTAAGAGCAGATAAATCAGACAAAATGAGTTGTAGTAGTCAAGGTGAGAGATGATTAGTATATAAGTGTTGCTATAGAGCAATACTATACTTATAGTCTCTCCTATACTTCTTGTGCACCACTTCAAATCCTCTTAGTTTTAGCTGTAGTGACCAATTCTGTGTGGTTTCAACCACCTCCATGCAGGTGTAGTTTGACAAAGTCTCATTTCAGGCATGTAATTTACCTCTCACTTCCTGTCCGAGGATGTCTCTGATTACACTCCTTAGGATCCTGTAGGCACCTGCTCGGGTATTCACACATCATAACCCAAAAGTGCCCAGAGAAGTTTAAGCCTTGTAGGGACACCCTAAGCAATGAGAACAGGAATGGATTAAAAAAAAAAGAGAAGTTTCTCGCTTTCTTCCCTCAGGTGGATAGTCCTGAGATATCTTTCCTATAACTCCTGAGACAGCTTCACAGAATCTACCACCCAGTCGTCCAGAACAATAGCTAACTGCAGAGCCCCCTTTATAGTGGCTTCTTTCTCTTTCCTTGTTTTAACCCTTGTTGTCCCTTACTTTTGCCCTCTGGGGTTGTGCTCTGAAATCGTGTATGCCTTTGTCTTAAGTTCTGCTTTCAGGGCAATCCAGCCTAAGAACAGCGATACATTAAACGGTCTTAGAAATCAGAATTTTGGGAAAGAATTGCATCACCTAATGAGGACTTCATGCTGTTGAAAACTGGGTTAATGATACCTCTGACCTCCTTGGGATCACATTTACTAAGACTCTCACCTGTGGTTGATTGGGATGAGGTGCAGGTGAAAGGGAGGTGTTTGCTATATCTACAGTGGCTGTGACGCTTAAAGAGTTTGGGGCAATGATGATTATGAAGATTGTGGAGGGACTTCATTTTTTATTAGCATTGTAAGACTTGAAGAAAAAACAAAAAGGACAAACCTCTGTTAGCCTTAACAACTTAACTAAGCTTTGAACGCAAGAGGACCTCTTTGATACATTTCAGTAGACTCTAAACACCTGAAATAATAGAGCAGTCTGTGCTGAAAACTGGGCCTAGGTTCTCATCAGAAGGTAGCATTGTCTCAAAGCTGCAACAGATGTCTTAAGTCAGTCAGTCCCTGATAGGAAGAAGGTGGGGCACTAAATCTGGGATAGTATCACCTCACATGGGTCAGAATGGTCATCATCCAAAAGTCGACAAACAATAAATGCTGGAGAGGGTGTGGAGAAAAGGGAACCCTCCTACGTGGAATGTAAATTGGTGCATCCGCTATGGAAAACAGTATGGAAATTTCTCAAAAAAACTAAAAATAGAATTACCATATGATCCAGCAATCCCACTTCTGGGCATATACTCAGAGAAAATGATTATTCAAAAAGACACGGGTACTCCAATGTTCACTGAAGTGCTATTTACAATAGCCAGGACATAGAAGCAATCTAAATGTCCATCAACAGAAGGATGGATAAAGAAGATGTGGTACATATAAACATATATACAATGGAATATTACTCAGTCATAAAAAGGAACAAAATACTGCCAATTGCAGAAATGTGGATAAATCCAGAAACTGTCATACAGAGTGAAGCAAGTCAGAAAGAGAAAAATATCGTATAATATCATTTATATGTGGAATCTAGAAAAATGGTATAGTGAAAGTGAAGCCACTCAGTCGTGTCCAACTCTTTGTGACCCCATAGACTGTAGCCCACCAGGCTCCTCAGTCCATGAAATTTTCCAGGCAAGAGTGCTGGAGTGGGTTGCCATTTCCTTCTCCAGGGGATCTTCCCAACCCAGGGATCGAACCCAGGTCTCCTGCACTGCAGGCAGACACTTACTGTCTCAGCCACCAGGGAAGCCCCCCCAGAAAAATGGTATAGATGAATGTACCTGCAAAGCAGAATAGAGACATAGATGTATTGAACAAACTTAAGGACACCAAGGGGAGCAGGAGGGGTGGGATGAATGGGGAGATTGAGACTGACATATATACACCGCTATGTGTAAGACAGAAAAGTAATGAGAACTGTCCTCATAGCACAGGAAATGCGACTCAGTGCTCTGCGGTGACCTAAATGTGAAGGAAATCTAAAAAAGAAGGTATATATGCACACATATAGCTGATTCACTTTGCTGTACAGCAGAAACTAACAAAACATTGTAAAGCAACCATACTACAATAAAAATTAATAAAAAAAAGAAAACTGGGATAAAGATACTTAGATGGACAAGCAGGAGAATTTTGAACCCTTGGATTCTCTTAAGTCCTTCAGCTTAGCAGAAGCCCTTCCTTCCTCTAGCTAAAGGAAAGAAACCTCCCCTCCCTTGAGGACCCTGAGAAGATTTAACCTGAGCAGATGCCTCATAAGAGGACTTGTCCTTCTTAAGATCCATCCTTGTCACCCCTCATTGCTCTGGGCTCATAATACTAATAGCCAGGGTTAGGTCTCAGGATAGCCCAGGAGGAAAAATATTCTTCCTGCTCCGAGAGAAAATAAATTACACAGCAAAAGAACTATAGGACTTGGCTAATATGTCGCAACTGAAACCAAAAGAGCTTATCTTGAGAGAGTTAGAGCAAGGGAGTGGACTATTAAACCAAATAGGTGAGAATTTACTGACATGGAGACACTCACCCAAGACTCAGATTCAGCTCTGTAGCAGGAGCACACTTGTAGCTGGTCCTAATATCCTGCCGGGGATGGCTGTTTGAAGCTTGAATACAAGGAACGGTCAACACATCAACACAGCTTCTAGCAATTAGTAAATGATTGTGGCTATATAGAAAGTAAGGGCCTAAACCATTTTGTCTTTAGTGGAAAAGACATTAGTACCCATTTAGTGTCTTGCCCCAAGGCTGTTTTATTTAATTCTCCTGCTTTGTCACTGTATATACAGTCAGCAGTGATCTTGATCTCTTAACATTCTACAGAACATCACTGTAGTCAGAACATCATACTAATTGGATCTGGTGAGCAGGAGTATTAAATACTCCCCAAAGCCCTAGTAATACATATGTAGGCCATGTAAACTCATGAAAATTTAAAACTACCAAGCGGGTGAAGTGGTTAGTGACCCAATGATTTGTGGCATCCCTTAAAAGTTAAAGGACAAGTTGCTTCACCTTTTACTAGGAAAGAAAGCAAAAGAAACTATGCTTGCTGGACCTCTTTCAATTATGAGAGCCGCATAAGCCACTTTGGAAATACTGCTTTACCCATTTATTGAGTATCTAGGAAAGCTCCTACTTTTGAGTGAGACTAAGAGCAAGAAGGAAAGTTATGACCAAAATAGATAGCATATTCAAAAGCAGAGACATTACTTTGCCAACAAAGCTCCGTCTAGTCAAGGCTATGGTTTTTCCAGTGGTCATGTATGGATGTGAGAACTGGACTGTCAAGAAAGCTGAGCACCAAAGAATTGATGCTTTTGAATTGTGGTATTGGAGAAGACTCTTGAGAGTCCCTTGGACTGCAAGGAGATCCAACCAGACCATCCTAAAGGAGATCAGTCCTGGGTGTTCATTGGAAGGACTGATGCTGAAGCTGAAACTCCAATACTTTGGCCACCTCATGTGAAGAGTTGACCCATTGGAAAAGACCCTGATGCTGGGAGGGATTGGGGGCAGGAGGAGAAGGGGAAGACAGAGGATGAGATGGCTGGATGGCATCAGCAACTCGATGGATGTGAGTCTGAGTGAACTCCAGGAGTTGGTGATGGACAGGGAGGCCTAGCGTGCTGCAGTTCATGGGGTCTCAAAGAGTCGGACACGACTGAGTGACTGAACTGAACTGAAGAGCAAGAGAGGGACCTGCTACTGAGGTCCAAGCAACTGTATGCTTTGTAGCAAGTCCAAGCAACAGAGCAAGCTATTCTGCCACTTGGGTCATATGACTCAGTAGATGTGATATGCCAGAGGTATTCATGGCAGGTAAAACCACTGTAAGTGTCTCTTACAAGCTCAAAAAAGAGAGTTGCCACATGTTTCTAGGGTTCTAGATCTGGTGTTGGAGAACTATGGCTCATGGGTCAAATTCAACTTGGTTTTGTTGTTACGGTGGTTCGGTTTTGGTTTTGGTTTGTTTGGATGATTCAAGGTTTTTAAATCTGAGTGATCTGGAGAGTAGTAATGCCATTAGAAGAAATCAGTAATGAAGTAGTAGGAACTGTCAACTGAAAATATTTCAGGGCTACTGAAAATATTTCATTTAAAATATCTGGGTGTATTCTTGTGATGCCCAGTGCACAGGACATGATGCTGCCCTATATATCAAGTAAAACTATGTACAAACCAGTTCAGACTCAATGGTCATGTTCTTTTCATTTTTTTTTAAATTGGAGTATAATTACTTTACAATGTTGTGTTGGTTTCTGTTGTAGAACAGAGTGAATTAGCTATAATTTCCTCCCCCTTGAGCCTCCCTCCCACCCTCAAAGCCATGTTCTTAAAAATAACTGACACCATGAACAAACTAAGACTGAGAAATAAATAGGGAGAAGATAGGCAATGTATCAGTAGAAGGAGAAGCAAAGAATTAAGCATCTATTCTATGCATGATTTTACATTTAGCTCTGCTGTGAAGGGTAACAGGGATAAAATAGTCAATGTACTTACTTCAAGGTACTCATAATTTGATAGAGATGATATTTTTCTGTAACAGAGTTGAGAAATAGTATTAGAAAGTGAAAGTGTAATTTGCTCGGTCATGTCTGACTCTTCGCAACCCCATGGACTGTAGCCGGCCAGGATCCTGTGTCCATGGAATTCTCCAGGCAAGAATACTGGAGTGGGTAGCCTCTTCTCCAGGGAATCTTCCCAACCCACGGATTGAACTCCGATCTCCTGCATCTCAGGCAGATTCTTTACTGTCTGAGCCACCAGGGAAGCCCGAGAAAGGTGATGTTTTTCTGTAACAGAGTTGGGAGAGAGACATATTCTTAAGAAAAGTAGAAATGGGAGCTTCAAGGAGAGAGGAAAGCATTACTTGCTGCTAAGATTCAGGATGGAGGAGGTGGAGTCTGAGCTGGACTCTGTACATGACACTGAATCATGAAACAAGGAGACCATGGGTGCAGAATGTTGTAAACAGAGACTATGGCAGGGGCATAGCAATGGGACAGCATGATTTGGAGTAGCTGGTAGTTAGGATCTTTGGTTGCAAAGATCACGTTATCTTAAGTGACAGATTTCTCCAAGGCAATGTGGAAGAATAGAGAAGACAGGAATCTCAGTCACATAGGACTAAGACCTTGTGGGGGATTAAATTCTGTCTGGGAACTGGAAGGTTATACTAGATCCAAGGCAGCTCAAGGGAACACGTACTTTGTCTGGGCCCCTTTCTAAGGGTCTGCCACAGACCAGGTAGGGACACTCTCTCTGTATCTGGTGCTCCTGCTAACACTGCTTCTCATTTTGTTTCTGCATATTCAAGAACTTCTGTCTACTCCTGGCTTCCACTGTGTTATAATATCTAGTTACAGCTTTTTCTCTGTATGTTTTTCATCTTCTGATCCTGCCGTTAATTATCTGTCTGGGTCTCAAATTCAATCTTTGCAAGAGAGAATTTGATTGATCTGGTTAATTATTGTCATTCTTATTGAATATCTCTCTTGGGCAGTTGGACAGACTATGAATAGGCTGGTCAATTGGATGTGTCAAAGTTGACAGAGCCCAGTGGCATAGAACAAAGTGACCTCAGAGCTATGGGAGCAGAAGGCACTGCTCCAAAAGTGGTAATATCAAGTGAAGCAACTTTGCCTGATCCTAGGTATAGTGAAGAAAAATAAACTTGAGACAATACAATGATGGCCATAAGTGCCAAAATGAGTCATTTAGATTTATTTGACTAGGCAGTTGTTCTCAGTTTTATCAGACATCTTCTTGTAATGTCTTCTATGCTATTCTTAAATGAGGATTATAAATACTATAGACTAAATACACATATTTTTAGAGAATCAATATAGTGCTTTAATACAAGGGAGAAATAAAAGGAAAGTGATATAACAAAATAATGCAGTTTCTCATGGAACAGCTACACTAGAAGTCAAAAAGCAGTGGTCAGATGCTTGCAGCAATACAAGACAAAATTATACCTGTTCTGGCTACAACTCAGACTGATCTAAGTGCATTGTATTGGTGGATGAGATGCCATCAACAATAATGCAAGCAATAACAGTAATTTTAAAAAATGGTATCATCAACCCCTAGCACAGTGCTCAGTACTCATTTAGCATTTTTTGAGATGAAAAACTAATTGTTTTGAAAGCAAAAGAGATCCATTCAAGATTTTTAAAAAAGAGAAGTACCTAGATCAGAACAATCTTCAGGAAGATTTTGTTTTTCTAATGAGGAAGATTACATTTTTAAAAAATTTTTATTTATTTATTTTTGGCTGTGCCGGGTCTTTGTTGCTGCACACAGGCTTTCTCTAGTTGCAGCATGAGGAGGTTACTCTTTAGTTTCAGCGCATGGGCTTTTCACTGTGGTGGTTCTCTTGCAGGCTCAGTAGTTGTGGCACATGGGCTTAGTTGCCCTACAGCATGTGGGATATTCCTGGACCAGTGATTGAACTTGTGTCCCCTGCGCTGGCAGGTGGATTCTTAACCACTAGATCACCAGGGAAGCCCTTCACAAAGATTTAAGGCCTTAAAAGATAATGAGCTTCAAGGTCTGGGTTGTTTCCATAGTTGGCTCATCGGGAAGATCCCCTGGAGGAGGACATGGCAACCCACTCCATTATTCCTGCCTGGAAAATCCCAAGGACAGAGGAGCCTGGTGGGCTACAGCCCACAGGGTCACAAAGAGCAGGACACAACTGAAGTGACTTAGCATGCACACCCAATTCTACCCCAGTGCTTTAATAGTAGGCACTCAATACTTGATTTTAAATTGAATTGATTTAAATCAAATAATTTCTCCAGCAAAGTGCACCCACAGGGCCCTTTGATATAACATTATCTTTGGGCAGAACTCCAGAAAAGTAGTGTTGTGGAAGAATTTCCCTCACCACAGGGCCCAAAGTCAATCCTACCTCTATAGCATATGTACACGACTCTGGAGTCTGAAATAGAAATGTTTTGGGTCCAGCTCTGTTGCAAAGAAAGCTACATTCTGTCAGATCATCTCAAGATTCAGTAGCAACAAGTGCAAGGACCAACAATTACAGAAGTCTTTAACAAAAATCCATTCTGTGTAGTTGGCACACAACGTGTTTCAAACTTTATTTGCCTGTTGAGGAATGTCTTAATCAACAAGAGTAGTGCCCGACACATAATAGCCACTTAACAAATATATGTTGAGTGGATGAATGAATAGCAGTAGTCGAAAACAATGCCTAAGACAGAAAAATGAAAAAGCAAAATTCTAGTGTGTTTGACACCAGAATCACATCTGGGACTTACTATTAGTTTTCAGTTTGAAGAACCATTAAACTGTCTGACTCAAAGCAAGCATTCAGGCTACACAAAATTACTATGGAAAAGTAAGCAATATGTGAGCACAGTGACAAAGTAGTGCAGAGGAGTCTAAAATGAAACGTAACAGCTTCTTAATCGTCTTCTCTCCCACCTTCAGTCTTTACCCCAGATAGGTCCAACTTTCTAAAGGTAAAACTGTTTGAAAGATCTGGACTTCCCTGGTGGTAGTGGATAAACATCTGCCTGCCAGTGCAGGGAACACGAGTTCGATCCCTGGTCTGGGAAGATTTCACATACTGAGGAGCAACAAAGCCTGTGTGTCACAAGTACTGAGAACCTGTGCTCTGGAACCCATGAGTTGAAACTACTGACCCCGTGTGCCTAGAGTCTGTGCTCTGCCAGAGGAGTCTGTGCACCACAGTGAAAAGTAGCCCCTGCTGTCCACAACTATAGAAAGCCTGCATGCAGCAACAGAGACCCAGCACAACCAAAAAATAAACTAAGAGAAAAGCCTTAAAAAAAGATCAGATGACATTATGTACCTATTTTCAGCTTTATCAGTTTTCTCTATGAAACTACTGATTTGATTAAGAAGACTTAACACATGGAGTTGACTTTCAAAGGGTGGGGAAAGTTTGTAAGGAAACACTTCTACCATTTCAGCTTTGGTAGCCATGGCAGATGTTGCTAGTATCGAGCCATTGCTCTCTCTTTAATAGCAAAAACACGACACTATTTAAAGTAAATACTTACTGAGTATTATGTTCAGGCATTTTAAGCACTCACGTTGCAAATATAATCTCATTTAATTCTCACAACTTATTTATGAACTATGTACTATTANTGATCTTCAACATCCACTCAGTCTATGAGACGCACAGGTCAGGAGCTTTTCACAAGGTCAGGAGCTTCCACTGAAACCTGCACGCAGCATCTGTTGTTTAGGGCCTCCTTAAGATGTCAAATTTCCGTCTCAGATTCCAATCTCAGGGCGGGATCACGGAAAACCTGCGCCTAATCTCTGCGGAACGGAGGTGCGGGGAGGGCCTGGGATCCGCCATCCGCAGCCCTAGGGGAAGGGCTGCCGGGACGCAGCGCTCGGGAGCCGGAGGCGCGGAGGCCGTGGAGCCACGCGGCTGCCCTCCGCACCGACATCCGCGGGCGTCACCTGCGCTGACTCATCGCTTCGGGTCAGCTGGGGTTCCCCACAGTTCCGCAGGTGCGGCCGCCGAGCGTCACGGCTCACTAATCTGAAGCTGACGGTGACGGCAGCGTTCCGGCCCTGCCGTGACTCAGCCGCTTCCGCTCTGCGGGGCCCTGGTCAGCTCCAGCCTCCGCGGCCACGAGGCTTTTTCCCCCGAAGCGCTGAGCTCTAAGGTTCCGACAGGGCTCGGCAGCTTGTAAAGCCGCCCTAACTCCAGGGCCCTGCGAGGCTCCTCTCAGTGAACTGAGAAGCTCAGAACAGTCTACAGCCCGCTGTGCAGAGCTTGGGCGACAGGGCTGGGCCAGTTGAGGCTTCGGCAGCCCCACGACCTAAGCTGGAAGCTCGACATTGCCACTTGTCGGGTGGGTCACCCCTAGAGAATCATTCAATCTGGTCAACCTCACTTTGCAACTGGGCGAAATAGGGCTGAGTCCACACCCACTTCGGTACTGTTGGCCCAGCCTAGCAAACAGCGGTAACTCAGCAAATCTAACTTGGTTATTATTTCTTTTGAAATACCTTTCGGATGTAGTTCTTGCTTTCCCCGCCACTGCAACCTTCTTGCACTTCGCATCTCAATGCAGGGTCACCGCGGGTGACTTCCTAACTGGTTTTCCCGCATTCCCATCCGACTCTCACTCAATGACCTGGCATGTTTTTAAGGCACGCTGCGTTGTTCAAGCCAATTGCCCTGCCTCAAGAAAACCTAACACCTCCTTGTTGTTTTTCGTCTTGAGTAGAAAGTCCCTTTCCTGGTATTTAAGCACTAGAATGTAGCCTGGACTACCCAGATCCTCATCCCTCCTATAAATATTTATGCTTACTCCTCAGCCGGCATTGTGGCACAGTCTCCTGCCCTGTCAGGCTGAGAGGGGGTGTATACGTGTACTAAGAGCCCTGCTCTAAGTGCGGACAAGTGAAAGTGAAAAGAAAGGCGCTCAGTCGTGCCCAACTCTTTGCGACCCCATGGACTGCAGCCTGCCAGGCTCTTCTGTCCATGGGTTTCTCCAGGCAAGGATACTGGAGTGGGTTGCCATTTCCTTCTCCAGGGAATCTTCCTGATCCAGGGACTGAACCCTGGTCTCCTGCACTGCAGGAAGATTCTTTACTGACTGAGCTATCAGGGAAGCCCACGGACAAGAGAGGAAGCAACTCGGTGAGTAGAGGGGGAACAGGAAAAGATTCACAGAGGAAGTAACATATGGAGGGGTAGCCGGCGGCTTGGCGGAGTTGCCACCACTCTGATCATCCTTACATATTTGGTGTCATGGTTGGTGCAGAACCTGGAAGTCATGCTGGGCTCTGGACTGTTGTTACACGATGTCTGAAGCAGCCTCTTCCCGTGATTTTCTTGGATCCAGAAGTACTATGGAAAATAAAATTTGGGTTTTAAAATGAACATCACTTGATGAAACACACAGATTGCGAGAAGTAATGGATTCCTTAAGGGAAAGGTCCACAACTGAGGGAGGAGTTTCCATAGAGGGTGCAATCAGCCAGGGGGCCTGAATGCTAGGGTAGGGTGTTTGTGAGGATTTTATAAAGCTGTATTTGAACCTACCTCCAGTCAGTCCAAGGAAGGAGAAGATTGTGTACTAAAACAAAGCAGCCAACTCACCAGGAGCCCACATACCTTTCTGGGTAGCTCCCTGAAAGAAATGAATTGTTAGGCACACTTGGCACACACTGCTGTGGGATTTCCCAGTGAAAAAAAGCTTTGCATGAGAAAATGAAAGTGAAAGTGAAGTCGTGTCCCACTCTTTAGGACTGTAGCCTATCAGGCTCCTCCATCCATGGGATTTTCCAGGCAAGAGTGATGGAGTGGATTGCCATTTCCTTCTCCAGGGACAGGCTTTTCCAACTGATCAGAGAGAAAAGAGCAGCACAGATCTGCAAGTTGCAGAGTGGATGCTCCAAGGGACCTCAGGGTCAAGGACATTTCAGTGACACTCTGCAGATAGCCCAGGTAGCATTGATTGTACTTGGAAAGAAGACAAGGGATCAGAGAGGTGGCAAGAGGAGCATTTTACACAGGGACTTCGATTACATTTGATCTCAGGTTCTTTCTTAATTAAACATTTCCATCGTGAACATGTTTTACTTTTTAAAAAATTATTTATCTAGTTATTTACTTAGTTACTAAATTTTTTGACTGTGGCAGGAGGCTTGCAGAATCTTGATTCCTGAACCTCCTGCAGTGGACCAGCAGAATTTTAACCACTGGATAACCAGGGAAGTCCCAGAGAAACATTGTTTCTTTTTAAAAAGTCATTGCATTGGTACAGATTTCTTATTTGCTAGAGTTTTACAATTCAGGAGTCAGAGTTCACTTTTTGACTCTGAAAATTATAGGTGTTGATCATAATATAAACTTTGATTGCCATCTGTGGCTCAGATAGTAAAGAATCTGCATTGATTATTAATGTAAGTTAAAATTATGATTTAACTACTCTGGGAAGATAGGGAAGAAGAAGTGCAGTTGGGTGTGTGATGTATTTGTCACAGTTCTACATCCTCATCTACCACAACAGGAAGGCAATAGAGCATGTCTAACACGTAGCAACATAAACACATTTTTCTTTTTAATATATGGTGGCAAATACCTGAAGCAACATGAAAAGTGGAAACTGGTTGTCTTTGGGTTATGAAGAGGAATGAGGCAGAAGATAAGTGTTTTTCACTCTATCTTGTCTAGGGTATTGAAGTATTGAAATATTTTTCAATATGTCAACGCATATTTCCAGTGAGATATTTTTAAACCTCATTCATTTATAATGTGGTAAAAATAAAAGCATACAAACTTGTCTCAGTAATTTAATTTCTATTTGTTTATCCTAAGGTGATAAATACAGATATGAGCAGAGATTTATATACAATAGTCATTGCAGGATTATTTATTTAAAAACTAGTAATAATAAAAATGTCTAACATAAGACAATAATTTAAAAAATCATGGTGCAATCATATGATGATTTTATTAAATCACAGTTTTGAG
This sequence comes from Redunca redunca, assembly GCA_006410935.1. Taxonomy (NCBI): domain Eukaryota; kingdom Metazoa; phylum Chordata; class Mammalia; order Artiodactyla; family Bovidae; genus Redunca; species Redunca redunca. Next base: position 17,040 of record SJYQ01010277.1, on the reverse strand, counting down.
AATTATTTAATTTCATAGCAAAATGCTAATTTTAAATGAGTGAAAATAAAAGGCAAAAGTATGTGTCTTCAGGGAATTCCCTAGCTGTCCAGTGGTTAGGATTTGGCACTTTCATTGCCAGGGACTGTGTTCAGTCCCTAGTTGGGGAACTAAAATCCAGCAGGCCTCTGGTGTAAGCCTAAAAGAAAAAAGGTACATATATTCATGGTAAACAGACTGGAAGGAAGTATTATCTCTGGTAATTGGAATTATAGTATTAGGATAGAGTTAGGTTTCTTTAGGAAGCAAATGTTGGGCTGAAGCTACAAGTGGAAAAAGTCATTGGGGAGTTACTTGTCTGAAAAGAAAGAGGAGGAAGCCAGATTGGGTAGATGTAGTAGTTAGATGTGGTACAAATTCTCTGCTGCCAACAGGGAGCTTTGGAGCAAAGATTGCCTTACTGGAGGTGTCCTGTGATCTGTGGTAAGAGCCAGGACTTTGTACCACCACCTCCCATGGTCATTGGCTTGAGTCACTCTAAGAAGAGAGTGACACAGGCCGGAAAGATAAGGATGATCAAGAAGTTAACAGATGAAGGCCATCACCTTTCCTGCAGCTGGGCAAAAAGCCCTTTCTCCAGGGGAAACCTGACTAGTGCATCTCTCTATCTGCAATAAAGGGTGATTATTTAAAAATGCCTATTTTGTATATTTTTATAATCTAATTTTGGCATCAAAAATGCTATATAATAAAATTTTTAAAATAGTAGACCTCAAATATAAGTTCAGTTCAGGAGGGATCCTCTATAGCACATACACTTTAGAGCATTGATTCTTTTTTTTTTTTTGTCAGCTATTTTGTCTATTCAGAGGTCATGATTGTCCCTTTTGGGCTTATAGGCTAAGTTTCAAATAATTGAGGTTCCCAAAACTGAACCTCATCTGTGTGATAAGAAAATTTTGTCTCACTATAATTGTGAAAATTATATTATTCCTCTTACTTACTTGGCTCGCTCATTTACTCAACAAATGTTTGTTATGCATTTACCTATTGAACAATGATAGCAGACATGGTGTAGAAATTAATAACATTGATCATATAAAGCTCGCAGTTTAGTAAATGAAATGAGTCATGAACTTAATAATGTGTTAAAAATGTACATACTCTTAGAGTTTCAGTTTTGCAAGATAAAAAGAGTTCTGGAGATTGATTGCACACCATTGTGAATACATTTAACACTACTGAACTGCACACTTAAATATGGTTAAGCCAGTAAATTTTATGTTATATGTGTATTTAACCACATTTAAACATTTTTTAAAAGGTACATACCCTATGAGTTAG
>SJYQ01010277.1:0-14645 GCA_006410935.1 Redunca redunca | reverse complement strand
GACTCTTGAGAGTCCCTTGGACTGCAAGGAGATCCAACCAGTCCATCCTAAAGGAAATCAGTCCTGAATATTCATTGGGAACACTGATGCTAAAGCTGAAACTCCAATACTTTGGCCACCTGATTTGAAGAACTGACTCATTTGAAAAGACCCTGATGCTGGGAAAGATTGAAGGTGGGAGGAGTAGGGGACGACAGAAGATGAGATAGTTGGATGGCATCACCGGATCAATAGACATGAGTTTGAGTAAACTCCGGGAGTTGGTGATGGACAGGGAGGCCTGGTATACTGCAGTCCATGGAGTTGCAGAGAGTTGGACACAACTGAGCAACTGAGCTGAACTGAACTGAACTGAAGCAGGGTGACAGTATACAGCCTTGACATACTCCTTTCCCAATTTGGAACCAGTCTGTTGTTCCATGTCTGGTTCTGACTGTTGCTTCTTGACCTGCATACAGATTTCTGAGGAGGCAGGTAAGGTGGTCTGGTATTCCCATCTCTTGAGGAATTTTCCATAGTTTGCTGTGATCCATAAAGTAAAAGGCTTTGATAAATAAAGCAGAAGTGGATGTTTTCCTGGAAGTCTCTTGCTTTTTCGATGATCCAACAGATGTTGGTAAGTTGATCTCTGGTTCCTCTGACTTTTCTAAATCTAGCTCGAACATCTGGAAGTTCATGGTTCATGTACTGTTGAAGCCTGGCTTGGAGACGTTTGAATATTACTTTGCTAACATGTGAGATGAGTGCAATTGTGCAGTAGTTTGAACATTCTTTGGCATTGTCTTTCTTTGGGATTGGAATGAAAACTGACCTTTTCCGGCCCTCTGGCCACTGCTGAGTTTTCCAAATTTGTGTATATGTGTGTGTATATATATATATACACAACTGAATCACTTTGCTGTACACCTGAAACACTGTAAGTCAACTATACCTCAATTAAAAAAAGAAAAAAGAATATGAGTACAAATATGAAGCTTAAAAATTGGTGCTTCTGGGTGGTGGGTATATGTGTGATTTTATTTTATTTATTACACTGTATTTAAATGTTTGATTTTTTAAAAAATAAATGACTTCAGAGTCTCTTTTAAAAAGCAAATTATGCATGGCTAAAGAGAAATATAGGTAAAGTTCTATGGGAGTTCAGAATGGAGAGACATTATCGAAGGTAGAGTGGCACATAGAGGGGTTCAGGAAAGGCACCTGAATTAAGCCTTTAAGGATGGAAAAAAATGAAGATAGTAAGAAAGGGAATGTGGAGTGATTCGATACTCCAGGTAGAATGAGCAGCATGAGAAAGGCATGGAGACAGGAAAACAAGGGATTCTGGAATAGTTGCTTGGTGGACCAGAAGTACCTGATGACAAAAAGCCAGGAAGCATGGTCTAAAAGTCCCATTCAAAAGGAGCTCCCAAGGGAAATCAAGAACTTCAGTCTGTTCTGTAGATAGTGGCTTGCTATTACAGGTTTTGGAGTTGGAATGACAGGGTCAGGACAGAAAAATTAATCTGGCCATGAAATATAAAATAGTTTCAAAATAGAAGGATCACAGGCAGAGAAAGCACTTAGGAGGAAATGATTGTAGGAGTCCAAGCAAGATATGAACACAGATCCTTCCCACATTCCCTCCATTTTTTTAAAGCTTTACTGATCCTGGTGCCCTTTTGATCATACACGATAGTCTTTGGAATAGCGTCTCTGCCTCTGGGATGATATTTACCAGCCATCCTTCATGTTCCAAGACACGGCCGAAAGTTATAACATGCAGTTCTCAGTGATAGCGGTTCACTGAGGCAGGCATTGTAAGGACAGCTGGTTGAACTGTGCAGTTTAAAAGAGGATCTAAGTGATTTCTGACCAATCATAACTTTCCTCTTGTACAAACACTAACCTAAAGCGTTCAAAGGTTCCCATTGACAGGTTCTAGTCCCTGAGACTACAGTAGAAGCCACATACCTTAGCACATCCCACAGCCCAGGTCTGACAGCAGCTAACTTCTGCAGCTTCAGCGTTTTCTCCTATATGGATTCGGACTCCAGCCATGTTGATATGCTCTGTAATCCCGTAAAAAGAGCCATGCATTTTCTTACTCCCCCCCACTCTTTGTTTTTCTGGGATGCTCTTCCTCCCAATCTCTGCTTATCAAAAGTACTGTTCATTCTAGGGTCCAAATTCCATTCCTTCCACGAAGACTTTTGTATTCACCCCAGAGGAAATTAGCTCCTTCCTCTCAGTTATCAAAGTTTCTACCAGTCACATGACAGCTTCTTTTCTCTCTAACATCTCTTCCTCTAATTAGATTTTGAATCTCTGGAGGTAGTTACCAAGTCTTTTCCTTTTGTTTTTGTTTTGTAAATCTCTCTAAAATAACTAGGCCAAAGCACTTTGCATGTCAAGGTGTATGCTAATTAAAATGACTACCAAGCATTGAAAGCCTTTTTTAGGCACCATATACATGTCTATTCCTCATAATAACTCTAGGATGAAGGTACTGTTATTCTCATTTTATAAAAGAAGAAATAGAGGCTCAGAGGTATTAATTAAACTGCCTAGTATATAGGTGAGGGAGATTAAGAGGTACAAACTTCCAACTACAGAATAAATGAGTCATGGGTACAAAATGTACAGTGTGGAGAATATTGTCAATAATTATATAATATCTTTGTGTGCTGACAGATTATAACCAAACTTATCCTGGTGGTTATTTTGAAATGTATAAAAATACCAAGTCACTATGTTGTGTAACAGGAACTAATATCCAGTTGTAGGTTAATTATGCTTCAAAAATGAACAAACTCATAGAAAAAGAGATCAGATTTGTGGTTACCTGAAGGGGAGGGGTTGGGGAAGAAGAAACTGGATGAAAGCAGTCGAAAGGTACAAACTTGTAGTTGCAAGATAAATAAGTAATAGGGATTTAAACTATACCATAATAAATATAACTAACACCACTGTATGTTATATATGAAAATTGTTAAAAGAGTAAATCCTAAGAGTTCTCGTTACAGAGAAAGACTGTTTTTCTTTCTTTAATTTTGTATCTATATGAGATGATAGACATTCAGGAAACTTATTGTGATAATCACTTTGTGATGTATGTAATTCAAATCATTGTACTGTACACCTTAAACTTATATAGTGCTGTATGCTAATTGTATATCAATAAAACTGGAAGAAAAAGAAAAATAAGATTTGAGAAGGGCTCTGACAGGCTCTGAAGCTTGTTTTGTTTTCATTATANTAGGTGATTCCATATGTGCGTGCTAAGTCCCTTCAGTCTTGTCCAACTCTTTGTGACCCTATAGACTGTAGCCTGCCAGGCTTCTCTGTCCATGGGATTCTCCAGGCAAGAGTACTGGAGTGGGTCGCCATGCCCTCCACCCGGGGATCTTTCCAACCCAGGGATCGAACCTGTGTCTCTTATGTCTCCTGCATTGGCAGGAAGGTTCTTTATCATTAGCACCACTTGGGAAGCCCATGGTCTGCCCTCAAATGACTCACTGCATAAGAGTGTTTTCCTGGTTTAGTCCCAAGGGTTGTGCTGTTCTTTAGAGCAGTTATATAACAAAACATTCTACTCTCGGGAAATGGTTTATGCCTGGCTGGAGTCCTGTGATAGTCTACAGCCAACTGAGAAGAAGAGACTGGGATCTGATACCACCAGGGAACACAGTGTCAACTGAAATAGTCCTAGGCAGGCCAGCTCCACCATTGGAAGGACACAGAAGCAAATAATAAGCAGTAGCATGGGCAAGCAGTTATTTCCCGGGACCAAACAGAACATGACATGTCTTAATGTGAGACAGAAAATTCTGAGGTAGGAAATACTCAGGATTTCAGATAAACAGATAAGTCTGGTTGGCAGGTAGCAGGACCCTAGTTCCTGGACTAAAGTTCAGGGCCAGTCCAATCTTAAGAAATTGAAAGGGGTAGGCATGTGCCAGTTGCAGGGGGATCGAGATTGGGCAGGGAGTCAGGATTGGAGCTAAGGCACTAGACTAGGCTGAAATCCATGGACTAGGTCTGGAGTGTCCACGGCAGGGCCAGGAGGGCTGAGTCTCGAGAATAAGACTGAGGTTCAGATAACAGATAGGACCGGGACCTGAGTTTAGATGATCGACAGCCTTGATAGGAAACCCTAGAGTGAGGGATGGACTTACTGTAAATTCCTCTTGTCTCTGTGCAGGGTTCTGCAGATGCTATTGAGAGTCTCAGCTGAGGGGAAGGAGAGAGACAGAAGTTGGTCCCACAAGAGGGTCCAACCAACTAAAAAAAAATCAGAAACATGCATTCTCTCATTTGAATGCCTAATGTAATAAAAATCAAGTTGAAAAAAGATTCAGCTGAAACAAAAACACTAGGAAAGAAATAGAGGCAATTGTTTTGTGTGTTTTTTGTGTTTTTTAAATTTTTTTATTAGAGTATCATCGCTTTACAATTTTGTGTTAGTTCCTGCTTCAACAAAATGAATATACTATACATTTCTTTCCCATTTCGGTCATCACAGATCATTGAGTACAGTTCCCTGTGCTGGACAGTAGATTCTCATTAGTCAGCTAATTTTACATATGTCAATCCCAATCTCCCAATTCAACCCACCTCCCCAACATGTTAAATGAGATTTCCTACTTTTCTTCATTTCAGAGCTTAGGCTAGTAGGTGGCGAGTGCCCTCATATTATAAGGAGACCTGTCAGATTGTTTATGCTCAGCTTGCTCAAGGGGTGGCCCCCACATTGGTTCTGACATCTGTAACCTGTCACTCCCACTTATGGTTTAAGGAAAGAAGATCAAGGGAAGAGGTTTAAAAAATGGAAGATGGCTTTAACACTTAAAATATGAAAAATAAATGAGGATTACTTTGAAGAGAATGAAAAAGCTCTGTGGTTTTCTCTCTCTCTGGTCAAGGAAAAGGAAACGATAGGGACCTATCAAGCGGAGAGACTGACACCCCGGTGGATGTGTGGTGAATGGAAGACCTGCCCCGAGCCAGCCGAGACCTGGAGCAGAGTGTGGTGAGAGTTCTTGGGACAATCTAACCAGAGTCCCCTGACTTGTGGTGGAGAGAAACTGATGTTTTTTTCTCACCTGAGAGCTATGTGAGAGGCTGGCTGGAGGACCAAAGATGGTAGGTTAAGTGGCTGGGAAGAGAGAATTGACAGAATGTGTTTGAAAGGCATTAATAAGGAAGAATAAAATTTTTCCTTTCACTGGTGGAAAGGTAAGCCTGAGTTCTCCTTTTAGCTGTACTACAGATTAGCTGTGCTAGTATAGAAAACGGCTTGATCTCTCTGAAACTCAGGTTTCTCTTCTATAAAAGGAAGAATTGGACTAGACTGTCTTTAAGGTGCCCCAAAGGTAACTTCAATGACTTTCTAATTCTGTGGGTGGATTCAGCTGAGCTCTATGGTGACTCGTGGGATGGATTATTATATATATATAAATATCCCATTACACTAAGCCCCAGAAATTCAGGTCTCAAGGGTGTAACATTCTTTTCTTCCCTTACTCCTTCTTCTCTTAACAAGTACTTAAAAAATAAATTGTTTAGAGCTTCCCTGATGGCTCAGTGGTGAAGAGGCACCACTTGGGAAGCCCACGCCAAAGCAGGAGACACAAGTTTGATCTCTTGTCAGGGAAGATCCCACATACAACTAAGCCTGTGGGCCACAACTATTGAGCCTGTACTCTAGACCCCAGGAACTGCAATGACTGAAAACCACACACCCTAGAACCCGTGCTCCATAACAAGAGAAGTCACCAGAATGAGAAGCCCGTGCTTTGCAACAAGAGTAGACCCTGCTCGCCACAACTAGAGAAAAGCCCTTGCATCAACGAAGACCCAAGAGAGCCAAAAGGTTAAATAAACAAAAATTATTTTTTTTAAGTTAAATTATTTAAAATTTTAAAAAGAAATAGTAATCTGTAATACCACTAACCTGATAGATTACTAATTATATTTTGGCTAGTTCCTTTCCGGATCTTGACCACCCATCTGCATATTTGCTCCAGTTGCAGTCACTAGCACATGCTTTTTGTGTCCTTACAAGCCCCAGTTCATATCCCACTCATGATCAAGAGAAGTCAAAGCTTGGGGTGCTTCCAATTATTGCATAATAAGAGCAGGCAAGGAACAAACTGGCCTTTGAACTACTCTGGTGTGGCCTCTCTTCCTTCTTAAGTCTCCTTCCTGATGCTTCAGCAACAACAGGACCTCAGGAGGCCCGGTAGAGCTAAGTAGCCTCAGGTCTACATGGCACTCACTGTGAGTTTGGTTCTGGGCTAGAAATACCAAGTTATCCATTTAGCAGACATCATAGCAGCCACCAGAGAGTTATGTCAAACCTCTAATGTCACAGAGAAAACTAATATCAAGGGATATAGAGATGTGCTGGTGATTCTTCTGTTGTTAAAACAAGAGTGATAAGATGGACACAGAGGATCAGCAAAGTGATGCCTCTCCATCCACCTTTTAAAAAATTGAAGTCTAGTTGATTTACAATATTTTATTATTTCAGATGTACAGCACAGTGATTTAATATTTTTATAGAATATACTCTATTCAAAATCATTACAAAATTATGGCTACATTTCCCTATTCTGTAGAGTGTATCCTTGTAGCTTATCTATTTTGTACATAGTAGTTTGTCTCTCTTAACTTACTCCTGTCTTGCCCCTCTTCTTTTCACTCTCCCTACTGGTAACCACAAGTTTGTTCTCTATGTCTGTGATTCTGTTTCATTATATACATTCATTTGTTATTTTTTTAGATTCTACAAATAAGTGACAACATAGAGTATTTGTCTTTGTCTGACTTACTTCTCTAAGCACAATGCCTTCTATGTCTGTCCATGTTGTTGCAAGACACTCCACCCACTATAGTGCCAGCTCTTGTGTCTCAATCTATATGACCTCAATCCTACTCACAGGAGCACCTCTGAGTGCAGCTCCAGCAAGTCAAACTTTTTGGAGAGATCTTTGTGCATTCTCATTTAGACAGAGACAGAGATGGTTCAGTCTGGGCCTTGAGATGGTGTCCCTAAAACTTAGTCTGGGATTGGAGAGTCTTAAAGAGCAAGGTGACAAGTAAAGGGCAATGCAGCTGAGAAGCAGCAGCTAGGTAGAGATTGGTCATGGAGCCCCTCGAGCCCTGCAGAGGAGGAGGAGCCTCAGATAAATTTGCAACAGGAATGTAACTTCAGATCTGTTTTAGAAAGATCACTCTGGCAACAGTGTGGGGAATGATTTGAAAAGGACGACTGGAAGCAGAGAACTGGGGTTATCATAATTCTGTTAAGACATCACAAATTTTAAGAAGAACATAGGATTTTATCATTAGAAGATAAAAAGGACAAAATGCACTAGCTGATAGAGAAATTTGAAAAGACTCTGATGCTGGGAAAAATTGAAGGTGGGAGGAGAAGGGGATGACAGAGGATGAGATGGTTGGATGGCACCACTGACTCAATGGACATGAGTTTGAGTAAACTCCGGGAGTTGGTGATGGACCAGGAAGCCTGGCATGCTGCAGTCCATGGGGCCGCAAAGAGTCGGACACGACTCAGCAACCGAACTGAACTGATAGAGAAATACTATACCCTTGGAGAACTCCATAGGTAAAATATCTTTCTTTTTTTGTGGGGCTGCCTTTTTATTTTTGGCATTGAACATTTAAAGAAATATGTATTTACTTTTTTCTGATTACAGAAGCAAGCCATACTCATTGAAAAATTTCAAACATTTCAGAAATATTTAATTTAGGAAAAAAGTTCTGTACAATCCCACGCCCCACAGAGGTAACAGCTGTTATTAGGAAAATACCTTTCTCACAGTTGGAAATCTTGTTCTCACCATGAACTCCAGATGCCTCACAACTAGATCTCAAAAGGCAATGCAATGATCAGATTCCCTGAAGAGCAAATGATGAAAGAGTATTCAAAGCAGAAAACATATACAGAAATAACTGGGCAAAAAGGTGATAAGCTAAAGGATTTAATTCCCATATTTTCTGCTCATGGGTTCATTTGCCTGAACTATGTCTGGTACTTGACTAAGGGAGTGGCTAGAGTTTACTTTGGTGGAATAAATGAGCTTTAGAAGTTAACCTTTTTTCTTGGTTAAGTGTTCATTGTTGCAGATTTCTTTCTTCCTTTAAAAAAAATTATTGGAGTATAGTTGATTTACAATGTTGTGTTAATTTCAGGTGTACACTAAAGTGAATCGGTTATATACATACGTATATCCCCTCTTTTTCAGATTCTTTTAGATTTTGATTCCATATGTTTTCTTTTTAAAAGGAGAAGTGTTATCCTGAGGCTAAAAAGTATTTTCCATTCCTAGCAGGTATCTTGACGTGGTAGATAACAACAAAAATAATTCAGTATTTTTGTGCCCATTTGAACCCATCAAATTGGGATCATAATAACTGTCTGCCTCTCCAGGAAGATGATGAGACAATTGATTTATTTCTTCTTATTTATTTGCTTTTGAAATCTAGAGGGAAAAATCTAGACTTAAGGCCCTTTGAGAGAAAAAGTTGTCCTTTCTAGACAATTCTTGGAGAGAGTTTCTTTAGAAATGAAAACTTTCTTAGAATGCATTCTGGAGCTTTATAACTTTTACCATCAGAAATTCTGAACTCTTTCAAGTACATATAACAGAAACTCAATTCAGACCAGGTGAAAAAGAGAAGATTATTGTTTCATTCTTCTAAAGTCTGATGAAGTCGGAGTTGGCTTCAAGGATATGTGTTCCATCAGAAACTATGATTGAATTTGAGAAATTCTTCTTCAGTATTTGCATGTTGCTTAAGTGGAGGAAGTACATTCTCAGAAGCTGTAGAATGACCATGTGTAGCCTTGCCTTTAAAACATCTGCTTGGGGAGTTTCCTGGCGGTCCACTGGTTAGGATTCAGCACTTTGCCGCAGCCCAGGATTCAGTCCTTGGTCAGGGAGCTAAGATCCTGCAAGCTGTGTGGCACAGTCAAAATAAACAAAACAACAAAAACAAAAAGGTCTGGTTACATTAGTCAAGATGTCTTGAGAGGTTTTGTTCTTTAAGTAAACAAAAGAGAGAACTCTGCACTGACAGCTTATATGGTCTTGATAAATGATGGAGCCCACATACCTGAGTACAGGCTTATGAAGAAATCTCACCCTATCAGGGCATAAGAAGAGGTGGAGCATGATGGTCTGGGACAGGACCCTGGAGCAGGACTGCTGGAGTCTGTTTTCGTCAGATTAACTCCTCTGCACATCAGTTTCCTCTCATGTCCAATGGAGACAGTAATGGATCTGCTTCACAAGGTTATTATGAGGATTAGACAATATATGTAGGGTTCTTGAACAGGCTAACACATAGTCAGTTCTCGGTAATTGTTAGGTATTATTATTTTTGATTACCACTTTCAAGTATGATGTGGCAATTCCCCCTCACCTGTAACTCAATGTCATCCGGGACAGATTCTGTAATATGACAACTAAAATTCATTTCAGTCTGGTTTAAAACGTCCATCTCAAGATTGGTTCAAAACTTTCCACTTCCCCTGGTGCAAGCTGGACTTATGGCAGAGGAGATCCATGGACTTTTGAAATCCTCTGTCCACTCCAGCGCCCTGGAGGACAGGTGGAAGCTGAGTCACACCCTGGGACACCTCGTCCCCTTCCCTGTTCTCAGGAAGGGCTCAAGGAGAGGGAGGCGGCCTTTGGAGCTCCTTTTAGCAGCTAGTTTACTCTTGCTGGGGAGGCAGCCATGAGATTATTACTCTGGTTCAGTTTTGTCCTGCTCTTGCTGTGGCCTGTGTGGAGGGGTAGTCTCACCTGAATGGGTACACAATCTCTTTAGGCAGATGTTCAGTTTGACCTCAGATACCTCTTTAGTGTTACCTTGTGTGTGAGTGTGCATGCTCAGTTGTATCCAACTCTTTGCAACCCCATGGACTGTAACCCGCCAGTCTCCTCTGTCCATGGGATTTCTCAGGCAAGAATACTGGAGTGGGTTGCTATTTCCTGTTCCAGGGGATCTTCCACATCCAGGAATGGTACCTATGTCTCTCGTGTCTCCTGCATTAGCAGACAGATTCTTTACCACTGAGCCATCAGGGAAGCCCAGCGTTAGATTACCGAAACACAGTTGATGCTAGAGGGAAACTGGAAATGAGGCTTGATTTTTTTATTGTCTTTATTGTTCTGACAAATAGGGGCAGATTACAGTCAGAACAAACTTATTTCTCACAGTGCCTGCTGAGTAACCTCCCGAGGAGGATGTCTAATAGAGCTCAGAATGGCTGAAGCAGGTTAGCGACCACAGACCAGATGCTGTTCAAAGGGCTTCTGGATTTCAAGCACTTTTGCAAGGAGATCCAACCAGTCCATTCTGAAGGAGATCAATCCTGGGATTTCTTTGGAAGGAATGATGCTAAAGCTGAAACTCCAGTACTTTGGCCACCTCATGCGAAGAGTTGACTCATTGGAAAAGACTCTGATGCTGGGAGGGATTGGGGGCAGGAGGAGAAGGGGACGACCCAGGATGAGATGGCTGGATGGCATCACGGACATGATGGACGTGAGTCTGAGTAAACTCCGGGAGATGGTGATAGACAGGGAGGCCTGGCGTGCTGCGATTCATGGGGTCGCAAAGAGTCGGACACGACTGAGCGACTGAACTGAACTGAACTGAACTGAAATAGTGCAATAACCCAAAATAACGTTTATTGGATATATACTGAAGTCAGGCACTTAGTACACACTATCCATTCTATATGATAAGGATTATTAGCTCCATTTTACAGAGGAAGATAGTGAAGGTAAGAGGAATTAAATCAGTTGCCATTACTTTAGGGCCCTGTTTCTTTTTTTCTCTTGTTTCCCATTCTTTAAAAAAAGAAAGGAAAATAATTGCCTTATAATGTTGTGTTAGTTTCCGCTGTACAGTGAAGTGAGTCAGCCACGTGCATACATATGTCCCCTCCCTTTTGGATCTCCCACCCTACCCACATCCCACCCCTCTAGGCCATCAAAAGCGTCAAGCTGAGCTTCCTGTGCTTTATAGCAAAGAGAGCCTGGTTTCTTACCTAATTTCTATAGCGGCCCGCTGCAAGAAACTAGTTAAGATTTCAGAGAAGTAATATTAACAAAGTCACAGCTAGCGAGCTAGCTAAGTCGCTTCAGTCATGTCCGACTCTGCGACCCCATGACCCCATGGACAGCAGCCCACCAGGCTCCTCTGTCCACAGAATTCTCTAGGCAAGAATACTGGAGTGGGTTGCCATTTCCTTCTTCAACAAAGTCATATTTTGGACATGTAGGATATAGCTCTGATTGCTAATGTTAATTTTTTTCTGATGCAAATATATGCCTTTACTTTGTATAAATTCACAAGTATAAGAGCCATAAAATGTCAATTTTTTTGCCATCCTTACAGTTTTTTCACTACAGAGAGCTAAAGAAAAGAATGATCTTATTGTTGCTAAGTTCAACAGGCACTTTTTCTATCCCTTTAAAATGTGTCTTCTCTATACACATGTATCGCTTGACCTTAATTGAATGAACTTTTTCATTAGTACTTTACATATTCCATTGAGCAACAATGTGTTTTAGGGTGACTCTCCCAAGAGCTATTAAGGAAAACAAATGTTATGGTTAATCTATCTAGGATTTGCCAATGTCTTCTGGTTTCCTTTGATCTCAGATCCAAGTGGTAAAACCAGCACTGTGTGTGTGATACACTCCTACCAGCTACAGAAACCGGGGCTAAGGGCATGATCAGAAGTTGACAATGGACATGATAATCCCAGTTCATTTTTCTTTTTGGTAAGACAGTAATTGACTGGAAATTTAAAATTCTCTTTTAAAATCCTTAAACAAATCACTCTTCTGAAGCTTTTATACTTAATCACTACCATCTATCAGCCTCCATCTATTCAATTATGAATAAGCATGTACCTGAAGCCTGCTCTGTACCAAGCAGTAGTAGATGTCCTGGCGTACCATGATAACCAAGGCAGACAGATTACTTGCTTTCATGATGCTTAGGTCTAACCTAGGTAGACAGACAGTAATCCAATAAGTAAAATTTCAGATGCTGTAGGGTGAGGAATATAAGATTAAATGTCATGAGACAGAGTCATGGGAGGAAGGTAATATTAAATAGGATAGTCAGCAAGGACTGACCTTTGACTGAAATGATGAGGAGGCAGCCACTCAAACACTTGGAAAAGAGCCTCCTCTCAAACCAAAAAACAAGCCATGCAGGGGCTTGAGGAAATGTGTGGCAACTTTTTTTTGCTTTGGTTTCACCCCAAGGCATGTGGGACCTTAATTCCCCAACCAGGGGTAGAACTCATACCTCCTGCATTGGAAAGTGAAAATGTATTGGAAAGCAGAGTCTTAACCGCTGGAATGCCGGGGAAGTCCCATATGTGGCAACTTTTAACGTTTTGGTTACTAAGAATGCAGGTGCTCTCTCCAACACCCGCTTCTCACCCCTGCCCATCCCATGAGAACCCAGTGCTAAGTGTAGTGTAAGACTGGAATATTTTACTTAACTTTTAGAAGGTGAAAGATCTGGTAAGGAAATAAGCAGAAGTCAAGAAGAAAATGAAGCTGAATTGGACCTACAAAAGACCTACTAAGATCTTCTATCATTAAGGTGAATTCTAGGAAATTTACTTTCATTGACTCAATAAAGTTACTGACCAGCAAGGAATCCACCCTAAGTCACTCTTCTGTGCTTAGTGCATCACTGTATTTATAACTAAATGTTTCCTGAAGTGCAATAGAAAACACTACTTTGCTCCCTGTATTTGTTTCTCAACAGAGATCCCATAGTAAATTTTCTTACGTTTGTGGTAAATTACTTGTAACCATGTATCAAGGCAATAAAAATAGATTTCATGTGATTATGTCTTTGGAAGTCTGGCACACAATGTGATTTCACTTAGAGAGCGTGGTATGGCAGCTGTAAATCTCCACATTCCAGCTGAATGCTTCAATATTGTATTTTCAGTGTGACTGAATGGCTGGCTTTTTCTGGCTTTGACTGCCTTTTCCATAGAAAAGCTGGCACTCAGACAAATCCCCCGAGACACCCTCACAAAGAAATGCTGACAGATGTCTGTCTCTCAGAGGTCCTAACTGGGCAACTTTCCATCCAGACGTGCTGGGCATGAGCATGGGTGTCCGTGTCTGTTGGCCTGTGGAAGAGTCCTCTCATTCCATCTTGCCAGCAGCCAAAAGGCTTGGAAAGCCCCCTGGGATGGGAGTTCTGCCTTGGAGCCAGCATGCTCAGGTAGAAAGGCACTGAGCCAGTTTAACAGGGCAAGGAGCCTTATTCAAGGAAGCCAGACGTAGTGCAGCAGGCTGGGGAATCAAACCTTTCTCCTCATTGTATGCTTGGGTCATGGAGGAAGTGCTTAATAAATAATCGGTCCTCAGGGTGGGATGAATGGGGAGATTGGAATTGACATATATATATATACTACTGATACTATGTATAAAATAAATAACTAATGAGAATTGATGCTTTTGAGCTGTGGTGTTAGAGAAGACTCTTGAGAGTCCCTTGGACTGCAAGGAGATCAAATCAGTCAATCTTAAAGGAAATCAGTCCTGGGTGTTCATTGGAAGGACTGATGCTGAAGCTGAAACTGCAATACTTTGGCCACCTGATGTGAAGAGCTGCTTCACAGGAAAAGACCCTGATGCTGGGAAAGATTGAGGGTAGGAGGAGAAGGGGTTGAGAGAGGATGAGATGGTTGGATGGCATCACCGACTCAATGGACATGAGATTGAGCAAGCTCTGGGAGAGAGTGAAGGACAGGGAAGCCTAGTGTGCTGCAGTCCATGGGGTTGCAAAGAGTCGGGCATGACTGAGCAACTGAACAACGACAACAAGGAGAGCCTATCGTATAGCACAGGGAACTCTATCCAATGCTCTGTGATGACCTAAATGGGAAAGGAATCCAAAAAGAGGAGACGTAATTATTCGTATAGCCGATTCACTTTGCTGTATGGTAGAAACTAACAAACATTGTAGGGCAACTATACTCCAGTAAAAATTAATTCAAAGACAAACAAAAAAATAACAATTGGTCCTGTTTAGGCACTCTTCCTGAAATATGTGTGATATACAGATGAAGTCACCCTAACTTGTTGAGGAAATAGCCTATAGCAGCCAACCCTTTTTTTAGCCACTCCACCCCAACTCCAAGACTGCTTACCACTCTTTCAGTGACTTTTCAACTAGTTTTATCAAGTACTTTCTTCTATGCCAGGCATTGTGCTCTGCTTAAGACATACAGAAATAAAAAGACAGATTGTTCTAGGATTAATATTGTACACACAAAAATGTTTTAATGATTATGTAGGGGTGGGTAGAATTAGAGGTATGGACAAAGACTCTTAATTTTCACTTTTTGAACTTTACTATTTGAACTTTTTCTAACAATTTTTGGGCAGTGATTTTTTTTTTTTTTGGTAACTAACTAAAATCTGCTGAGCAACATTTTGTGCCAGGCATCCTTTTGAGCTTTGAGAAGACAGTGGTGAATAAAACAGAAAAATCCCCTGTCCTCATGAAGCTTACATTCCAACTGGGGAG
This sequence comes from Redunca redunca, assembly GCA_006410935.1. Lineage (NCBI taxonomy): Eukaryota > Metazoa > Chordata > Mammalia > Artiodactyla > Bovidae > Redunca > Redunca redunca. The sequence goes on along the minus strand of SJYQ01010277.1, from coordinate 50 downwards.
GCAACATAAAATTAAAAAATCTATACAAGTGTGCTATTATAATATAATGA
>SJYQ01010274.1:488192-501085 GCA_006410935.1 Redunca redunca | reverse complement strand
GCGCGGCGGCGGCGGCGGCGGCGGCGGCGAGCGCGGGCGCGTGCGCGTGCGGCGCGGGCAGCGCGGGCGAGTGGGCCTGCAGCGCGGCGCTGGGCGGCCGGTGGCGCGCGCTCTTCTGGTGGGCGCGCAGGCCGGCCAGCTGGGAGTAGGCGCTCTGGCACACCTGGCACTTGTAGGGGCGCTCGCCCGTGTGCAGGCGCACGTGGTTGCGCAGCGTGGACGACTGGCTGAAGCGGCGGTTGCAAAAGCGGCAAACGAAGGGCTTGTCCAGCGTGTGGATGCGCATGTGCGAGCGCAGGTTGCTGCGCGAGTTGAAGCCGCGGTGGCAGATGACGCAGCGCATGCGGCCCGCGGTGCCCGCCGCCGAGTCCGCGGGGTGGAAGTCCTCTGGCCGCGCGGGCAGGGTCCGGGTGGGGTCGGGCAGGCGGGAAGGAGGGGAAAGACAGAGCAGCCTCGTTAGCATCCCCGAGGCCAGCGGCTCGACACCACGCCCCCCACCCGTACGCCTCCCCAAGGGGCGCCCTCCTGGGGCTCAGCCGCCTCGGATCATCGATCCGTCGGGGTGACCGCTCCGCAGACTGATTGGGGGCGCCGCACAGAGGGTGGGAAGGGGCAGCGAGCGCCCTGACCTGGCATCCGTTAGGAGCTGGACTCCAGACCCATGCTGCGAGATCTCAGGGACTTAGTGACTTAGCCACTCGGGGGAACCTCAAGTTTCTCATCCAGTACAGTGAGAACCTACGTGAAGGCAGGGCATCCAAAGCCAGGTGCTTTGTGACAAGCTGTAGGGTTGAGGTGGGGAGGGAGGTGGGTTCGGGATGGAGGGGACACATGGATGCCCTGTGGCCCATTCATGTTGATGTAAGGCAAAGCCATCACAGTATTGTTAAGTAATTATCCTCCAGTTAAAATAAGTAAATTTTGGAAAAAAAAAGGGAACCTACTACGACCTCACGGGGATTATGCGCAGATACACCTGAGTGCGTGCGCGTGCTCAGCTCTCAGTGTGTCAGACTCTGTGACCCCGTGGACTGTAATCTGCCAGGCTCCTCTGTCTATGGTATTTTCCAGGCAAGAATACTGGAGTGAGTTGCCATTTCCTCCTCCAGGGGATCTTCCTGAGATGATGACGAAAAAAGCTGACATCTTCAAAGGCTGCTCTGTACAGAGCACTTTAAACTGCCTAAGCCTGGACTTAGGAAGTACCAGGCTTATAGTAACCAACCATAAATGGTAGTAACTGTTATAACTACTCCTCTTCTCCCCCCAAAACCTTTCATTAATTTATCCCACATTTATTTACTGAGTGCCATCTATGTACCTGGTGGCCTTGATGGTAAAGAATCTGCCTGCAATGCAGAAGACCTGGGTTCAATCCCTGGGTTGGGAAGATCCCTTGGAGAAGGGAATGGCAACCCCCTCCAGTATTCTTGCTTGGAAAATTCCATGGACAAAGGAGCCTGGTGGGGTACAGTCCATGGGGTTGCAAAGAGTTGGGTTTGACTGGGCAACTCACTTTTTCAACTATGTACCAGTGAACTGTACCTCACTTTTCTCATCCCCAAAATGAAAGTAATGATGACATCGTTATCATTACTTATCGCAGCAAAAAGTTGCTATGAGGATCAGAAAAAATGGTTTGTGAAGCATTAGAGCAAGGGCTGGATAGACAGTACTTCCTGAGCCTCAGAGTCGTCCTTTAAAAATAAAAGTGAAAAAATAAATAAATAAAAATAAAAAATAAAAGTGACCAAATATCACAAAGGTTTTATGAGGACCCAAGTGGGATGATACCTGTAAAAGGTTTAGCCCATACTTGGCAGGAAACAGGTCTTGAGCAAATGGTCTCTACCATGATGATCAGTGCTGCCCCCCCCCGACCCCCACCGCCCAACAAGCACACACACACGTGCACACACGCTGCTCAGCCTTCATTCAACAGATGCACGCTGAGCACCTACTCTGTGCCAGGTCCAGCACCATGGACAGAGCTGGGAGGGCACTTAGACATCATCTTGCCCAACAAACAACCTTCTTTTAGAGGTAGGGAAACCGAGCACAGAGCCATTTCCCAAGATTGCACAGCAGAACTGGAATTCAATCCAGTGTCCTTACTGCCTGGCCCCTTGCTCCTCTGCCACACTCTGCTTCTCCCTCCACCCAATCTGCCCCCAGACAGTCTATTTTGTCCAGAATCAGAACTGTCTTCCATCCATGCCTGGATCATGGCAGTGGCTCCAGGGGCATCAGCCTCCTTAAACCAGGAAGTACCATGTGCTTGACGCTGCTGGAGGCGGAACCAAGGTCCCCAGAGGCCAGGAGTTTCCCTGCCAAACACACACACACACAGCCTCACTCTCTCACTCTCTGAGTTCTGTGGGTCCGTTGTCATTGTGGACTCATGGGGACTACCTACCATGCTTGTTCTTCTTCTGCTCCTCCTCCAGTCCGGGCACACCAGGGATCCCCAGGAAGGTGTTGTGTGAATTTCCATACCACACCAGCAGCTCCTGGTCTGGAGGGATCATCTGTAGGGAAGGAGGCAAGAGGAAATCAGGGAGGCAGCAGCCCCCTGCCCCCCGCCAGGGGAGGAGGGTGTCCCCTCACAGCCAGGAGAGCTGGCCTAGCTCCCACCATGGACATGTGGATACAGTCGCAGCCCCAAGAGAGCCACTGGGGTCCCTTTCTACCAGGCTATCTCCAACAAGCTTCACAGACACGGGAGGCCCTGAGATGCTCCGCCCCTCTGCTGCACCCTGCCCAGGCTTCTTTCTCATCGTCTCATCCTGGCTCTGCTGCTGGGACTGGAGCTGTCTCCTGGCCGCTCTCCCAAACTGACAACAATGGGATGGAAACCATGCTTCAAGCAGAAGTAACTGAAGAAGGAAAGCTAGAAAACTTGTAATTTCTCTCCGAGGGGAACCAGAGCCAACCAGCCCTCAGGTATGCAGGGCTAAGCCAGACATCCCCAAGGAGCATGGGCTGCGGGGCGCCCTGTGGTTCTCAGTTACACCCTGCCTGATGGTGTTCTGGAAACACCTCTCAACCAGCGCACCCAGGAGGCAGCACCACGTCACATACACTTGTCTCCCCGTCACAGGCCTTTGTATGACTCCCTGCAAATGGCTAAAAAAGAAGCATTCAGATCAATGAACGCTTCTGCCTCCAGACATACTGGGGCACCCAGCCTTAGATGGGACCTGTCTCGTCATGTCATAGGCCTGTGTTACAGCTTCCCAGGTGGCTCAGAGGTAAAGAATCTGCCTGCAACACAAGAGACGAGAGTTCAATCCCTGGGTCGGGAAGATCCTCTGGAGAAGGAGATGGCAACCCACTCCAGTATTCTTGCCTGGAGAATTCCATGGATAGAGGGGCCTAGTGGTCTATAGCCTATGGTTTGCAGAAGTGTCGGATATGACTTGGGAACTAAACAACGATAGGTCTACGGCAGAGAACTCCACAGTGACGGGGCTCTGCTGCTCCCAGGGGAGGACCTGCCGTCGGGAGGGCTCTGCAGGGACAATCCAGGGAGGCTGCGGAAGGCTCACGCCTGAGGTGGTGCTGACCCCTTCCTCTGGGACATCCCAGGGGCCTGCCACCCCTCTGGTGGCAGCCAGTTACTCAAGGTGAAGAACCCTCAGGGCCCAGCCAGCTAGAGCAAAGGTGAGAGGGTAAGGCCTATCACCTCCTGAGGCCTGGACCCCAGAGGAGTGACTTTGGCACCCACCCTGGGGGTCACTCTCTGATCAGCCCAGAGCAAGGCGGACACCCCCAGGCAACAGCTGGGTTGTTTTCCTAGCGGGTCCTTTTTGGTTCTTTGGCTGCATCACGTGGCATGTGGGATCTTAGTTCCTGAATCAGGAATTGAACCCACGCCCCCTGCGGTGCGAGCTCAAAGTCTTAACCACTGGGCCGCCAGGGAAGTCCCCAAGTGAGTCCTCTTTTAGTTGAAGTGAATACAAAAAAATCACACAGGACTCCATGTAGGCTGTCTGAAATCACCCTAGAATGGACCCTTCTCCTTGGGTTCCAGGGTCACAGAGAAAGCTCCCACCCCTTCCCTTTGGTTCTGGCCTGCAGACCCCTGCCAATCACAGAACCGTTCTGCTCGCCACACCTGCGTTCCTCTGGTCTGAGCCAGGAAGAACCTCAGACCATCAGAGCCAGCTGTGCCCTACTGTGCAGAGGAAGGAAGCAGGGAGAGGAAGGGGTGGAAGAAACAAAGTTCCACAGGGCCTAGGCGATGTCCATCCTCCGACTCAGCCTGCGGTCCCCATGCCCCTTTCCAACAGGCCCCACAGCCCTTGGGGTGTCATGGCAAGCCACATGGTCAGTGAGTGACAAGGAGCCTGGCAGAGGGTGCCACACCCGCTCAGATTGATGGGGTTTAAATATGGAAAGATCAAATGCAGTCTCAGAAGCCAAGGGAAATTAGGCCATGCTTAAAAGCAGATAGATGAGAATCTGGCACTGCAGCAAGAGTCCTCGTGGCCTCTGACCATTCACAGGCTCAGCCACTTCGAGGAGGCCAGCAGGTCAGAGCTGGGGGCCCTGCTGGAAAAGCTGAGAGAGGTGCGGTGAACCCCTTAGAAAAGAGGGTGATGGAGTAAAGCATTCAGGATAAATTCACTGTGAAGGAAGCTGCTGAGAGATGGTGCCGGTGGGCCTTCAGTCCCTGGGTGACCTTAGGCGAGCGCTCGGCCTTCCTAAGCTTGTCTCCTCAAATGAGGGGGGTGAGTAGCATGATCTCTGAGGTCCCCCCAATTCTAAGACTCTGTCAGTCACCTCCGATATTGTCCCAGCCCCTGGCTTCAATGTTCAGACGACACCGGATCTTTGTACACCACGGTTCTTCTAAAGTGACCAGTTGTCTGGTCCAGCTGTCCAGCTGTCTGTGCATGCCCCTTCCTTCAGGAGATGGTATTGCCAAGGGCTCCGGCTCAGGCGCTAGGGCCACACAGGTCAGGGTCCGCTTGGGCTCCCCACCTGCTGACCGTGCCCCCTTGGGCAAGTGGCCTTCTGTCATCAGTCCTCACTTTCCTCAACTGTAAAACAGTGACCACACCCTGCTGGACATCCACCTCTGGGGTACTGGGTCCCCCAGTTGTCCCCACAGAGCCTGCAGTGTGGCAAGGGGGGGCCCAGGATGCCCGTGGCTCTGCCTCCAGTGACCATCAAAAGCACAGGCTGGGGAATTCCTCAGTGGTCCAGTGGTTAGGACTTGGCGCTTTCCCTGCCGAGGGCCAGGTTCAGTCTTTGGCTGGAGAATTAAGATCCCGCGTGCCACGAGGCAGAACAACAGAAAAAGCACAGGCTGGCCCGCGTGCCCCCAGGACACCAATACCACGCTGGTGCCACTGTGTGCTGGCCCCATCTGCCCTGAGCGGGATGGGAAAGCCCAGAGGTGGGGTGAGAGGGGTCAGCAAGCCCCCACGATGTCTCTGAAAGCTGCACCGCCGTCTCCAGACTTGCAGTCCGGGAGTCAAATACCTAAGTCAACACCGGCCTTTTCGTTTGAGCTGACAGTGACAACCGTTACGAAACATAAAGCAAATATCACAGGGACAGCAGGCGTGGTGATGAATGAGGAGCCGAGAACACCTGGAAATGCACGAACTCTGAGGGTTATTATTCAAAATGGTGGTTGGGGATAATGGTTTTAAAATAAGGGCTTTAATAGTGACTGTTTTGAGTCATTTATTTACAGACACGTTTTTCAAATGGACTAAAATTAATTTGACTCCTGGATTTTAAAAATTAAAACAGTGACACAGACACAAAGGAGCATAGTGGGAAAAGTAATTCTCCCACCCAAGGTGCCCAGCCACGTTTTCTGGTTTTCTGCGAATCTTTCCTCAGACGGGTTTGTCATTTTGAGACCTTTTTTTTTTTTTTTAATGTTGATTAAAATTGACTTGCATCTTCCGAATGCTGCATCCAATGTTTTAAGACTTAATGAGCACATATTACTTTTATACAAAAAGAATATATATATTTAAATTAATTAATTTAGCTGTGCTGGGTCTTAGTTGCAACAGGAGGGACCTTTTTATTTTTATTTTTTTCAGTTGCAGCATGTGGGATCTAGTTCCCTAACCAGGAATCGAACCTGGGCACCCTGCATTGGGAGCGTGGAGTCTTAGCCATTGAACCACCAGGGAAGTCCCACAAAAAGAACAGTTTTTAAAGAAAGAAAATCTATTAAAAAGAACCTGCTAGAATTGGCAATGAGACACATCCCCAGACAGCAAGAAGTTTCCAGTTTGGGGGAGAATGGATACGTATATGGCCGAGTCCCTTCGCTGTTCACCTGAAACCATCACATCGTTAATCAGCTGTACCCTGGTACAAAATTAAATATGTTTAAAAATAAAGTAATTGGAACTGATGACATGAAGAGTATTTGAGGTTATCCCAGTCAAAAAAAAAAAAAAAAAAAGAAGCGTCCAGTTCTCAAAGCAGCGCTGGGGAAGGCGGCCTCACCTCTTGGAGGCACTGAAGGTTCTCTCTACCATCAGAGCTCTGGGAAACTAGCGGCAGCTCCTGGCCGGGACCTCTGGCCTCTGCCTGCTCCCAGTGGCCCCAGAGATGGAGACCAGGAGAGCCCAAGAGCCAGCAGCCTGTTTCCTGCGAGCCTAGTACCACTGGCCGGAGGCTCCCGGATGCTGGTCGCCTGAGAGCAAAGAACAGCCACGGTCCTCTGCAGGGACCCCCAGTGCCCTCAGGAGCCCTATTTCTCCTTTTTTGAAGAGGTGCCCACTGCATGGCATGTAGGGTCTTAGTCTCCCAACCAGGAATCAAACCCACACCCCTCCTGCCACGGTGGAAGTGTGATGTCTTAACCCTTGGACCGCCTGGGAAGACCCTAGCCCCATTTCTTTCCAGTCAACGCTCTGGCCTGGCCCAGCCGGGACTCTCCACTGGGGCTCAGAGTATGAGAATCAGCTGCTTGCTCAGTTTTCTGGAGAGCAGAGACTAACTCAGGACACACAATAAACAAAGCAGTTCCCAAGGAGACGAATGCCACACCATAAAGTTCGCATCATCAAGACTCTGGGTGAATTTCAGAGCCTGACTCTTTAGTTGACAAATTACATGATCTCCCACGCGTGCTTCTTCACCTTCCCTGTCAGCCCAGAAGTTTTGTCCTGACCCATTTCTGAATTTTTAGTATCAGTTGAAAACGTGTGGGGGTTTGGGTTTGTTTTCCTAATATAAATTCATGTCACAACATGGAACATGCTCCCCGGAGGCTCTGATGACCCCTGCCCCCACCCCCGGCAGCACAGAAACCCTCGTCCAGAAGGACCTCAATGTCATCTGGACGAATATCAATTTCCATTGTACCACAGATGTCCTGACACACCAATTAATAGAGTTCCAGCAAATAGATATTGGCCAGGGAGGTCCCATGGCGCAGTGACCAAGGGCTCCGCTCGGGGATCAGACAAATTCAAACCACAGCTCAACAGCTTCCCACGATCCCCCTGAACCTCAGTTTCATCGTCATTAAAATGGGGATAAGGAAAGCCCCAGGCTGAGGGGATGAAAGTTGCAAACATCCTTAGCGTGGTGCTGGCACACAGAGCTGCTCCACGGACGGTAGCATCATTAATGCTGCTTATTACTAATAATCAAAGTCCCTTAACTGTACCCACCAGTGAGCAAGGTTGAAAGGAAAATAGAGCCTGTCCTCACAGAAAAAGAAAGATGGAGAAATGGAGCTGTTGGGCTCTAGGGGGAGAAGAAGTTCAATAGCCTGGAACGAGAAGAGAAGTCGCAAACAAGGAAAGAGCCCACATTTCAGGGCACAGTCCTATGCCAAAACATCGGGCGAGGAAAGCCTGTGAAGTTTCTTCCCAGCTCCCAAATCCAAAATTTGCATAAATTATTCCTAAATACTTTACTTGTATTGAATTTGGGGGTGAAATTTCTTGCTTCATAGGGCAGCTGGTTTTATTTATCACTTTTGTTTTCCTGGGAGAAACAGGTCTGTGTGTCCACTTTCGAGCCAGCTCCCATCACCCAGAGAAAGACATGCATTAACATGTAGTGCCCATGTGCCACATGCTGGGCAATTTCTAGAAATGTCATTTTAGGCACCTGAGGTTACAGTAAATTCTTCCGTGGTAGAAGACAGCAAAGGGAGGAGGGTCCTAGTATAACATGCCGGCAAATCCAGCCAGATAGCAAATCCACCTGGACCAGCTGGCCCCAGAAACCCATCACCCTCGTCTCCATTTGGATGGCCTTCCTTTTGAATTTATAGAAAATTTCAGAGCCACATTAGTATATTCTGCTTATTTTATGAAGATGCTTTTTTCCATTTTTTCTTTTTTCACAAGAAACGGGTTACTGTTATGAAATAAACATAGCAGTTCTGGGTGACGGGAAGATTAAGAAAACAGGTCATGGCACAGACTCTTCTTGGCTCCCTCACACAAACACAAGACAAGCAGCTCCCATACTGCAGAGGCGTCCAGGGGAGTGGCCTGGGGCAGCAGGAATTTCTTCCGGCCAGCCCTGCTGCAAGGCAGTCAGTCACACACACCCAGACGCACAGCTGGTCCAGTAGGCATCTGACATTTTGGCTCATCACTTTAAGAAAACTGCCACCACCCAAAAAAAAAAAAAAAAATGCATCCAACATCACTTGTTTAAAGTAAAATGGGTGATATTTTGTGTTTTCTTATCCCTCACTCCAGCACTCGGCTTGCTAATTCTGTAGAAGCATGGATAGCCAAACTGGTGATATCCACTAATCTAGATCATATCCAAGAGGATATATTTTCCTAATCTTCTTTCTTCAATGTTTAAAATGTATTTTATTCTGTTTTGTCTTTTGGTCGCTCAGAGTGGTGGCTTTTGGGATCTGAACCCAGGCCCACGGCAATGAAAGAGCTGAGGCCTAACTACTGCACCACTAGGAAATTCCCTTCTTTTCTTCAATTTTAATTCCCTGTCAAATGTAGACAACTTTTAAAAAAAATCTGATAATCTTAGATTCCTCCGTGGAGACACATCTTAGCCACCTTGCCCTCTGACTCTGAATTTCTGTACAAATGTCTGTTAGTATTTCCTGATTCTGCTCAGCACTCAGCCAGTGACCTGAACAGTTAGATGAGACTCCTGTCTCCATAACTGATGCTGTCGGGAGTCCTTTGCTAAAATCACGTCGGCATCCTTACCGTGTGTGTGAGTGTTTGTGTATATCAGTGTGCACGTCTCTCCGTGCGAGGGATGGAATGAGCGTGTGTCCCCCATCTCATCTGTTTCAAAGTAGCCAAGGAGCAGTGCACAAATGTTAAGGATGCATGTGAGGCCGAGCAGGTGAGAGGGGGTGCTCTCTGCCAGAAGTGGTGCTCAGCCACACATGAGGCCAATCCTAGGGTTGGGTTTTCCGTAAGAAGCATCTTCACCCTCAGCCTAGGTTCAGATCAGTCCTGTCTTTACCCCGTCTCATGCAAACTTCAGTCCAAGAACTGCTCACCTTCCTTTTTTTTTGCACAGCAGGGAGTGTAGGATCTCAGTACTGAGACAGGGATCAAACCTGGGCCTGGCATTGAAAGCCCCGAGCCGTAACCCCTGGACCTCCAGGGCATTCCCAACCTCTCTTTACCCTTCCTGCTCCTCCTTGGATCCAGCCCTCATTGGAACATACTTCCTGGCCACACCAGGGCCCAAGCAAAGGCTATTCTGTTGCCACCCCTGGAAGATTCTCTGGGGTTTGGTTATTAAGTGACAACTGTCCAGTGGCCCCTCAGAGCCTTAAAAAGATGTGAGGCTCTGAGTTGCAGGAAGAAAATGGACTAAAAGAAGGGGGAGTCATTCAGAACACCCCCAAACTCAGCCAAGCCCAGCCCCATCCCAAGAGGCACCATGCCTCTTTCCAAAAGCATGGGGTCCAGAGGACTGTGGGGGCACGATCCCCCCCACTCCCCCACTCCCTCACAGCACTTGCTGCCAACCTGCCATGGGGAGGCTGGGCTGCTAGCCCCCCTCCTGGGCCAGACACTGAACAAATTTCCTGCCAAGGGACAAGGTCTTAAGGGTCCCAACAGCCTGGCTACCTCAACTACCACCATTCATGCCATCATCCCCTCCCCAAATACCATGAGCCTGTCTGCCTCTGCCCAAGCATTTCACACCTGCTTTCAATCCCCCTTGAACCTCCTGCCCTGGGCCTGGCCAGCTCCTCACCCCACCCCCACCCTCACCCCCATCATGGGAAGTGATATCTGTCTGCCTGCTATCTCGATTTCCGTCTTGTCTGAGAAGCTTCACTCGATCAGATATCAATGCTAACATCCCCCTACCCCCACCCCACTCCAATGCCCGTAAAAGCTCCTGAGCCTGCCTGTCTACCAAGTGAGACCAGTAAACTGTAGATGATCACAGAAGCCTTCCTCGCAGATTAAATACATGAGGATTAAATGCGATCACGCTCATACCACATCTAGGAAAAGCTGATGCCTCAAGTGATGAGCATGTGATAGCTGAGGCTAGAGTCGCGATCCACCCCATCCACACGTCATTGGTGGCCCGTGCATCCGGGATGACGGGCAATGCACAGCCGAAACACTGCTGATGCAGTCCGTCTCTCCCCACCAGATGCTTTCCCTGGACTGCTTTCTGATGACTCTGCATCTCTGTGGCTTCTCAGTCCCAGGACCCCCTCAGCAGGTATCCCGGGACCTGGCTACTGAGGCACCCATGATGTTCACAATGGCATACAGTCAAAGGTTCTGTCCTTTCTGATCTGCAGCAGAAAGCTTGCCCTGAAGGTCATGCTCCTGGAGACCATGATGCTCGGGCTTCAGTCCTCCAGCCCGGGCAGGGCCAGCTAAGCCAGCATCTTCCCCAACACTCCTCTCTTGCTTCCACCACAGTCCCTAGACACAACTGCCCTGCACCCCAGCCCAGCTGCACCCCCACTGCCCCCTACACAATGATACACACACTCACCTCAATGGCTTTGTAGAAGATGCTGGTGCCGATCTGGACCACCTCCAGGTTCTGCTCCTGCTCGTTACGGGCACATTTGATGTAGGTCATCCAGCTTCGGTGGTCCTCCTGGCTGGCGTCGATGAAATAGCGCACCGTGCCGTCCTCATTGAACACCTGGGCGCAGGTAAATCGGGGGCCGGGTGAGGCAGGGCTGTGTGGTGTGTGCTGCCTGGGGCCAGGACTAGGCCCCACACCAGGCACATCCACACAGTGTCTCTTTCCAGCCTCCCAGCACTCCCAGGAAGTGGACACAGCTATTATCATCTCGGCTTTCCAGCGGAGGAAAGGAGGGCTCAGAGCAGTATGGCGACTTGCCTGAGGCCGGCTGGCTGGAAGTAGCCAACAGGGAGTCAGTCTCCAGGGCCCCACAGGCTCCTGCTGCCACGGCCTCCCCATCCCCAGATGAAGAGGGGTCTCCAGGAGATCACTGACCAAAACGACATCCCCTCCAGCCAGCTCTCTGGGGAAGCAGTGGAGAGCGCTGGCCAGGACCTCAGAGGGGGACACAGAGGGGCCTATAAAGGGAAGCCTGGCCCACTTGGGGACCTTGGCCTGGCCTCTCTGTGTGGGAGCCACAGAAAGTACTCCTAGTTCTCCTGGAGCCCAGGAGTTCTCCTAACCCAGCAGCCAGTGGAGAAAGGAACTGCTGGCCCAGGCCTCCAGAGGTGTGGGAGGAGGCGAGGTTAGGACAGGCCTTGGGGCATCCCCATGGCCTCCCCTCCCATCACCATCATGGTAGAGCCTTGAGGAGGGGAGGGGAAATGACCCTAGGGAGTGGGTGCATCCGCTGACCTCCTCCAAGTGAGAGCCCCAGGAGGCGGAAGTGCCCTGAGTGGCTTTATCCCAGCGTGGGGTGGGGGTGGGGGCGGGGGGCGCTTTGCTGGCATCTGGCACTGTTGTAGGGAGGAAAGACAGAAGCCCTTGGGTGGAAGGTCACTTTCCTTCTCTAAAATGGGAATAATAATCCATTGGGCTGCTGAGACAATCTGGTGGAATGCAGGCCGGATGCTCAGAAAGCTGACTCCATGCTCAGAAAGCAGACTCTGTGCCTGTTAATGGCATTCGTGTCTGCTGTCATTGTTCCACCTGGCTTGAGAAGCCGACTCCCAGGGAGCACCCTCTCCCTTCATCCTTCCTTCTAGCCATGATCACCCCAAGTTCAAGGCTGGCTCTGAGGGGCTCTCTTTTGCTGCTGCTGGAGTGAGGGGAAAAATGCAGGTGGCCGGGAGGTGACTCCCAGGAGTGGCTTCCCAGGTCTCCAAGTGGGACTGGGGGCAAGGTACATGACTTCTCTGGGTCCCCGCGCAGCCCCACCCCACCCCCGGAAGTGTTCGCCAAGGTTCACAGGAGGAGAGACGCTTTGCCTTGTGATCTGGGGAAGAACCTCCAGACATCAGGCAAGGTGCAGGAATCGACCTCAGGGACCAGTCATGGCCCAGCCCAAAGCGCCTACGGATTCCGTTTTCCGGCAAGGGAGGAACCAGCAGTGGGTCAGGCAGGCCGCCAGGGCCGCACCCACACCCCACACTCGCAGTCCGCCTGCTCTCCGCACCCCCGCGACCCGCAGAGCCTGCCCACCTCCCACATGAGGTTGTTGTTCTTGCAGACGTCCACGTGCTCCGGAGCGATGGCGCGGCCAGTGAAGGGGCCCATCTCGGTCCCGGCCTTGATCCACGTCTTGGAGAAGATGCCAAGGCCCTCGCCCGGGATGGAGCTCTGCGCGATGATCACCTCGGCCGGCAGCACCAGGCTAGACAGCTTCTGAACCTCTGTGGCCGCCAGGCAGGGGCACTGGATCAGAGCGGAAGGCAGGGAGGCCCGGCTCTTGCCCCGCTCCCCCGCCCCCCGGGGGTGGAGGCTCAGCAACCCGCGGAGCCTCCGAAAGC
>SJYQ01010274.1:422051-486526 GCA_006410935.1 Redunca redunca | reverse complement strand
CCCTCCCTGGCCCTTCCACCCACCCCCCCTTCTTTCTCCTCCTTTCCCCGTGGGAAGCGCCGGGCCGGGAAGGAGGCTAGGCCCGCGGCGAAGAGAGGAGGGGGACGGAGCAGGGCAGGGGGCGCAGCGAGGCTCGCTCGGACTCCAGGGACCAAGACTAGGCAGGAGGCGACGCCTGCCCTCGGGCCCCGCGCTCACCCACGATCCCAGGCCGGATCTGCGCTCGGCATCCCGGCCGGGCCAGGCCGCCCCTCACCTCCCCTGCGCTCCCTGGCCCCGCCTGGCCCGCCGGGTGCCGCGCTCTCCCTGCGCTCCACGCCCCAGACTGCGGTAGTCGCCCCGGAGCCAGCCTGCCCGGCGCAGGCCCGCGCTGAACTCCTCCTGCGCAGACGGCGCTGCGGAGACTGGCGCTTCGCTTCAAACGGGCCTCTGCAACCGCCCGGCTGGCTGCCGGTAGCCGGTGGAGAAACTCCTTTCTGGGCGGAGAGGGCTGCGGGGCGGAGCTGCGGCCGCCGTCGGGGCTGGGGCTGTCCCGAGACGGCTTCTCGGGAGACATCTCCCGGTCCTACGGGGGCTAGATTGGGGTTGGGAAGGGCACACCCGCAGACCGAAATTCGCGGGTCGCTTAGCAAAGGCTTTTTCCTGAAGGATGTAGGGAGATCGAAAGAGGTCCCTGGAGCATCGCCAATGGGAACAGCGGTGCCCAGGCGCGAAGCCCTCCGCAGCTGCAGGGAGCTCCCCGGGGCCGGCCGCGCTGCTCCCTTGGCTTGAGGCTTGAGCCCCCTGACTCCTTCAGTTCAGCTGCGACCTAGGGAAGCCCGCCAGCGTCCTGCACCCCTTCCTGCCTCCTACCCCTTTCTCTTCTGGCCTCCCACTTCACTCCCTCCCTCCCTACTTGCTTCCCCACCCCACCTCAACCTTCCCCGGCCAGCAGACTTTCTTCACGAAGATTCCAAGGCTTCCCAGAGGGCCAGCGCAGTCTCTCTCGGGAGACCGGGAGCCGGGAACCAAAGCAGGAAGACCACCGCTAACCTGCGGGCTTTGCTGCCGCCCAGGGTTACGCTCAAGTCCCAGCCACCCCCCACCAACGCCAGCCACAGACGAGGGATAGGGAGCACCGAGGGCACCCCTATCTGCTGAACTCTGCGCCCTTCCCACCAATGTCAGATTCCAACAACCGGTTTTCTGGACCTTCAGGCCAGTGCCTTGGGCTCACTGGTGAGCTGGAGGAGTGAGACCCCCCTGACCACAGGCCTTGTCCTCAGAGAGGGGACTTGGGCAGAGGGGCAAGGGGGCCTGGTTTCCTACAAGGAATACTGTCTTCGTGACCCTTGGCAAAGAGCTCCCTTCACAGCCGAGTCCTGCCTTTGCTAAGCCAGCCCCACACCTGGCCGCCAGGGACACACCAAGACACACCCGGTTAGCCCCAGTGGTCACCTGCCATCCCCCGGTGCGCATCGGCGTAGAGTCAGGAAGGCGGGAATCCCTGTTCTTCAGACTCAAGGCCTGAGGTCACCTCGAATCTGATGCCTCAGGGGAAGCCGCAATGGGCAGCAGGGGCGACCGTCGGGCGTGGCGCCAGCAGAGGGCAGCGCGGCGGAGGAGCGAGCTGCAGCCTGCGCGCGGGTCAGGGTCCCAGGAACTTCTACTTTCTTCCGGACGTCGCCAGAGAGCCACACTGGCTCTGGCTTGAGCTCAGAGTTCGACTCCGAGGGGAGCGGAGGGACTCAGGGCGTGGGAGCCTCCCCCGCTTCTGGGCCTCTGTTTCTAGGAAGACTCGGTGGAGAGCAAGATGCGCCCAGGATGGAGGCGACTACGCCGTCGGGGAGAGCCCCCAAGAGCCGCAGCCAAGCTCAGCGAGCGCCTCCGGGCGACAGCGGCGGATCGAGGCCTGCTGTGCATCCTTGGGACGGCCCTTCTCCTCTCTGAGCCTCGGTGTCCCTGTGTGGGCAATGGTTTGGGTTGGACTTTGTGAACTGAGGCTTCTTCGCGCCTTGTGTCTCTCTGGGTCAGGTCACTTTCCAATGAATATCCTGCGAATTTTGCCGATTCCAGGGGCCGCACCCCACCGAGACAAGTCTGTGCGGCCCCTCTGTCCTGGGGTGCAGCATTTAGGTCCTGGACCTTCTTGGCTCGGGGTCAGAAGATGAAGTGATGGAGGGTTCGGACTGCAGCTAGGGAGCCCTATTCCCTTCGCCTGCACCCGAGAACGCAGAGAGCGGTGCTGTGGGCGGGGCGGAGGCGGAGCGGCCTGGGAGCATCTCCACCGCGCGCTCACATTTTGTGCCTCGTGGCTAGCCGCCGACCTATCCAACCGCTCCCCAGTCTTAGGGCCCCTTGGAATTGGGGAGCAAGGCCCCCCGCGCTTGCATCTACCCTCGCTGAGATTGAGAGGGAAAGCCCTGCATTTCCTGAGGTTTCTCCGCGAATGAACCGAGTCCTTTTTCGGGGGTCCTGGGCGCGGAGTGTGTCCGCTCCAAGCCCCCTCCCCTAGCCCGGGCCTGGCCTGAACATGCAGGCGCCCCCCCACCCCCGCCACCTCCGCCCTCGCGCCCGCGGGCTGCCGCTCCGAGATCTCTTTAATATTCATGGGCGTTAATAGAGAGGCCCCCAGTATATCGGTCCATTGTGGGAGGCTCGTAGGGCTTGAATAGGCCCCGGCCCCCTTTCTTCGGCGCGGCTTCCCCAGGGGCCGGGCCAGGAGTGAATGGCCCTGCTTCCCGCCCCGCGCCCCCTCCCCCTGGCGGGGACAACATCTTTATCCCCGTCGTCGCCGCCGCCGCCGCCGCTGCAGCCCGGGCCCCTATTCACGCGGCCCGGGCTCCAGGCGGAACGAATCAATCGGCCGCGGCTCTTCGGAGGTCATCCTCATAGCCCGGGGTCCCCCGTTCTCCGCGCGCCCACGGGAGTGGAGAGAGGGAGGCGGCGGCGAGCAGGCCGACCCCACGGACTGAGAGGCACTGGGCGCGCGGGCAGGGCAGGTGGACATCCGGGCAGGTGAAGCGGGACTCGGCGCCCCGCGGCCGCTGGAGGCTGGCTGGTGATTTTTACTTGTTGACCCGCGCTGGGCGGATCGCGGAGAGAACCCGGGCCACAGCCCGACCCCGGAGACCTGTCCTACCTCCCCTCGAGGCACCCGCAGGAGCCCCTTCGGGGGCGGTGGCCGCGTCTGCTAGGCCCAGGGCACAGGGTGGGAGGGGCGCCGCCTAGGGCTCCCCAGGCCCCGCTCCTCCGCCCGCAAGGCACGTTCGTTCTCGCCGGTGCTCTCAGGTCTGGTCTGCTCTCTTCCCGGGGTGATCGGAGGGGAAGCCTGTCTCCCGGCTTCCGCGCCCTCACTCTGCGGCCACGGTCCGGGGTGGAGAGGGCGCTCGTCTGTCCGGCGGGGCCGCGGCGCACGGGTTCCCGCCCCTCCCGCCCCGCCGGCCCTAGGAGGCGCAGAAAGGAGCCCATTGTCTGCCGGGAAATACATTTTTGGGGGCCGAGTGAAAGCCCGTCTTTCTTTTGAACTTTAGAAGAGTCTTCTGCTTCGCCCCTCGGAGGGAGAGATTTGTCCCCACCTCCCGGGGGCCCCGCGCGCCTCCTCCTCCCGAAACATCTGCCAGGGGAAAATCCACCCTGGAGGGCAGCTCGCACTCGCTCTAAGCCCCGCGAACTCATTAAAAAGATATTAGCGGCGGGGGCAGGGCCCGCGCAGGTATCGATCGGCCGGAATGAGCCGGAGGAAGAAAAGACGAAGAATGCGGACCCGCGGCGCCCCGGCCGCTTACCCCGGTCCCCTGGCCCCCTGCGCCGCAGCCCCGAGGCGGGAGTGGGGCCCCTGCGCGGTCCGCGCGTCCGGCGGTCCGCGGGTCCGGCTGCCTCTGGCTGCTCCTCGCCCCCTCCCCTGCCCCGCGCTCCCGCCCCCGCCCCTCCTAGCCCGCACGCGGCTTCCAGTCTCCTCCCGCCACGCCCCTGCTGCGCCAGCTCTCCGCAGCCGTCGCGCGCCCCCATCCACGTTTCGCCTTCTCTCCCGCTCCGTCCCTGGCGCTCTCTCCCTTTTCTCCTGCGCTCCGGCCGCCCCTCCGGCTTCCTCACACCCTTTGGGCTTCCTCCCCCCATTTCTCTCTTCTGCTAAATCTCAGTCCCTCTGGTCCCCAAGCCCGGGGGGCCTAAGGAAATTCCTTCTTCGCCTGGGGCCCGTGTCTCCTCGGTTCCCGCAGGCCGATTCGGGGCTCCGGGGTGCGTCCCGGCTCGCGCGCGCAAAGAAGCTACCACTGCGGAGATGGGGTGGGGGCGCGGTCCGCCGAAACGGTTTCAATAGACGTGACTCAGGCTGGCTAGCGCGGGGCTTTCGGGCGGAGTGGCGGCCTCAGCGCCGCCGTGAAAAAGAACTGCCCCCCCATCTCCAATCTAATTAGCCTCCGTGGCCGCGGGGAAACAAAGGCGCGCCCCGGGGGTTCCCACGTCGAGCGCCGTCATCTGCGCCCAGGCCGGCAGGCAGGTGACTGGCACGCGAGTCTCTCTGGGCGCGGAGGCCCGCGTGCCCCCTCCTCTGCGCCTCCAGGAACCTTCCCCCCGCATCGCCCACGCCCGGGGCCTCCAGGCCCGTGGTTGGCAGCGTGGAAGTCCTGGCAGACAGATGCGGCGGGGCTGAGGGGTGAGGCACATGGGCAAGCTGGAACTCCAGGAGGGGGGCGGCAAGGCACAGGCTTTGGGAGATAGAGTCGGGCAGAGGTGGAGGGAGATGGAGGCAAAGACAGGCCGAGAAGGATCCAGATAAAATTTAGTCTGAGACTTCGGAGATCCAAGGATGCAGAGAAATGAAGGAAGTGGAGGCAGGGATTCCAAAAGAGCCTGGGGCTTGGGGAGACTTCTGAGAGTCAGAGAAACGGTGGAGAGGCAGGAATGGGGGTGCCTGGGACACAGGGACTGGGTTCAGGGAGAGAGTCTGGAGACAGCAGGCAGGAAGGATGAAGAGAGGAGGCGGGGGCCGCCTGTAGGTGGGAGATGGTTGGTACCGTTCTTTGCCTTTCTTTCTCCAGGCCCTCTGGCCTGGCCGCTCACCAGCTTTCAGCCCCTCCTGTGTGCCTAGGACCAGCCCCAAGGAACCGTCCCTGACTCACTCACACCTCCTTCTTTCTCCAGAGGCCCTTCTTCCACCATCTCTGGGCTCTTGCTCACCTTCCCTTCTGCCAGATTCACAGCCTGGTGATCAGACCGGGAGCTCCTGGAAGGCAGAGACCTTGTCTGGATCTTCCTTGGTCTCTGGGGCCAGCTCTGGGGCTTAACACATAGCGGATGCTCAGCCAGGGAAAGAATGACAGGGGTGGATGGAGGCAAGATGGTGTTCAGTTCAGTTCAGTTCAGTTGCTCAGTCTGTCTGACTCTTTGCGACCCCATGAATTCCAGCATGCCAGGCCTTCCTGTCCATCACCAACTCCCGGAGTTCACTCAAACTCATGTGCATCGAGTCGGTGATGCCATCCAGCCATCTCATCCTCTGTCGTCCCCTTCTCCTCCTGCCTGCAATCCCTCCCAGCATCAGAGTCTTTTCCAATGAGTCAACTCTTTGCAGGAGGTGGCCAAAATATTGGAGTTTCAGCTTTAGCATCAGTCCAGTTAATATTCAGGGCTGATCTTCAGAATGGACTGGTTGGATTTCCTTGCAGTCCAAGGGACTCTCACGAGTCTTCTCCAACACCACAGTTCAAAAGCATCAATTCTTCGGCGCTCAGCTTTATTGGTGTGGACTAATTCAAAGAACCATGAGGCCTCTGACCTTGCTCACCTTCTCCGGGCGGCATGAGGAAGACTCTGTGTCCCAGCGAAGTGGCATCTAGGGACCTCCAGGCGCTATCAAGCCAGCATAGCCAACAGGCTAGGGCAGCCCAGATCCTCAGAACCCTGGGCCCCAGTTAGGATGTTAGGGAGGAGACGCCAAGGCCCAGCCTCGGATGCTCCCTGGGTAGACACGAGGCGGTGGGATGTATGTCATCAGACCTGAGAGGCTGAGCCAGAGGGACCCACGACTGCAGGCCAGGCCTGCTCC
Organism: Redunca redunca; assembly: GCA_006410935.1. Lineage (NCBI taxonomy): Eukaryota > Metazoa > Chordata > Mammalia > Artiodactyla > Bovidae > Redunca > Redunca redunca. Next base: position 480,498 of record SJYQ01010274.1, on the reverse strand, counting down.
CACTCATCCTAGCTGGGGCCTCAGACTCCCTGGGCCTTCCTGCCTCCAGTCCCATATCTCATCCACAGAGAGATGCCGCTCCTGTGGTATGCAATCAACACTGCTGTCCTAGCTCCAAAACTGTCCGCAGTGTGGAGTATAAAGTGGTGAGGGCCGCCGCTGTCTGAGAGCTTCATTTGCACCTCTGCGGCCTTGGGTCAGGCAGGTGCAGAGGAGATGGTGAAGAGCTCATGTAGCAACTCTGCAAGGTAGGTTTCCACACTCACCCCATCCCTACAGCAGAGAAAATGGAGGCTGTGCAAGAGTAATGGATGCTCTCCAAGCCTGGACCCTTCCCTTCTATGCCTTCCTTGCTCTCTGCAGCCAGCGAGGAAAGCCCTCAGGGTGGTATCGTCATATCCGTGTATAAGCCTGCATTATAAGCCAGAGAAGGAAGCCCTCCATGTGCCCCCATGCTCAAGACTCTAGATGTATCAGAAAATGGGTGTTCAACTGGATTGAATGGAGATTTTTTTAAGTCTTTTTATTTTGTATGGGGTATAGCCAGTTGACAATGTTGTGATTAAAAAAATAAAAGAAAAAAAGAGAAAACAAAAAAATAAAATAAAAAGAAAAAAGAAAACAAACACTCACACACACACAAAGAAAACAGTGCTGTGGTAGTTTGAGGTGAACAGCGAAGGGAATCACCCACACACACGCATGTGTCCATTCCTCCTAAACTCCCCTCCCGTCCAGCCTGCCACATAATATGGAGCAGAGTTCCCTGCGCTATACAGTAGCTCCCTGTTGGTTATCCATTTCAAATTGGATGGAGATTTTTCCTAATGTTAGACTCACGTATATCCTCCCACCCCTCCTCCTCTCTGTCTGAGGGCAGACTTTGGGCAATCGGGGAAAACAAACTCACTTGCAGACCAGTTAAATAAGCTGTGTGCTCAGTTGTGTGCGACTCTTTGTGATTCCATGGACCATAGTCCATCAGGCTCCCCTGTCCATGGAATTCTCTAGGCAAGAATACTGGAGTGGGGTGCCATTTCCTTTTCCAAATAAGGTACAGTTACAGTGAAAGGAAATGTGCCACTCCAGGTATCCAGGGCTTCCATGCTGGCTCTGCTGGTAAAGAATCCGCCCAAAATGTAGGGAGACCTGGGCTCAATCCCTGGGTTGGGAGGACCCTCTGGAGGAGGGCATGGCAACTCACTGTAGTATTCTGGCCTGGAGAATTCTGGGGACTGTATAGTCCATGGGGTCGCAAAGAGCTGGACGTGACTGAGCGACTTTCACTTTCATATATCCAGTAAGTCACAAATTGGATTTTCTTTTTCTGGAGGTTTCTGGACACCCCAGTCTCTCAGGCCATCATGTATTTATTTTGTTTATTTTTAAGATTTTTTTTTTTTTTGGTTGTGGACCATTTTTAAAGTCTTCATTGAATTTGTTACAGTCTTCATTGAATTTGTTACAGCATTGCTTCAGTTTTCTGTTTTGTTTTTGGTTCTGTTTTTTGTTTCTGCTTCTGTTTTTGGTTTTTTGGCCCAGAGGCATATGGGATTTTACTTCCCCAACCAGGGATTGAACCCCCGCCCCCTGCACTGGAAGGCACAGTCTTAACCACTGGACAGCCAGGACAGTCCCTCATGTATTTATTTTAATTATGCAAATGTTTAATGTATGCCTGCCGGGTGCCAGGCTGGACCTGGAGGTCAAGTGAGGGTTGTCATGTCCTGCAGGGTCAGCCTGGCCCTGGTGGCTTCTGGTTCCAGAGACTTTGGTTCAAGATCATTTAGTTCAGCCAGCATCTAAGGAGCACTCGCGCTGCACCAGCCCTGTCCAGGCACTGAGAGGCTGAAGAAGACCCAGCTGGTTTCCACCCTCAGCATGTTGATGCTTCTGGAGCAAGCCAGGCACATCCACGCGCCCACGCCATGCCGTGAGATGTTAGCTACAGATGGAGACTCCTTCTCCATGCAGTTTCAAGAAGAAAAGCTTTGCCTTCTTGTTCTCCCATTGGTCGAAATGTCCTCTTCCTCCCTACAGCTCCCCTGAAGGGAGTGCTTGGAGCCACCAGCCCACCGTGCCTATTTTTTCTCACCATGAAATGAGAAGCTGTACTCTCTCTTCTTTCTTTAATGTTGATGTATATATTTAATGGTATGTATTTAATGTTATGTATTTGGCTGTGCCTGGTCTTACTTGCGGCACATGGGATATTCAGTCTTCATTGGGGCATGCGGGATCTTTAGCTGGAGCATGTGGACCCTTAGTTCTGGCATATGGGATCTAGTTCTCCCATCAGGGATCAAACCCGGGCCCCCTGCATTGGGAACATGGAGTCTTAGCCACTGGACCACCAAGGAAGTCCCAGAAGCTACACTCTCACAGCCCCAGATGGGGGGCTTTAATGCTGTGTGAGCAGTGAAATACTTTCTTTGGGTGAGGTCTTGGGAAGGAATCTGATTAGAACACAGTTACAAGGCTTTCAAGTACAGCTCTGCCATGTGGAAAACTTGGAAATCATCATCTTCACCTTATTTTGGTCTTCATTCGCCAAGGCATGTCCAGCTCCCTGTGATCCCATGAACTGCAGCACACACACCCAGCCTCCCTGTCCTTCACTATCTCCCTGAGTTTGCATCACCTTCCCGAATGGAAAATTAGCAGTTCTTCTTGGGCCCATCAGAGAACTGAGGTTGCGAGACGAGCTGTCACCCGGCCATGTGGAGAGACGGGACTCTGGAGGATCACAGCTGAGATCTGTTCAGCTGAAACAATCCCTGGGGCCACAGGCTGGTAGGAACACTGAGTGGTAATTTTGATGAATTGCTGGAAGGCTGCGTATGGACCGGCTGAGAAACTCCCAGGGTTTCCTGTCTTGGGAGGTGGGGAAAGGCTCATACTTTCATGGGTTTTATCTCCAGGAATCCTACCAGGTTCTCCAGGAGAACATCTGTGAAGACCCTCTAGAGTCCTTGGTGGGAGGGCAGGAGAAAAATCCTGGTGAAGTTCACGCAGAGGCTTAGCCCGTGTGTGTGTGTGCGCGTGTGTGTGTGTGTGTTAGTTACTCAGTCGTGTCCGACTCTTTGTGACCCCATGGACTGTAGCCCACCAGGCTCCTCTGTCCATGGGATTTTCCAGCAAGAATACTGGAGTGTGTTGCCATTTCTTTCTCTCAGGGATCTTCCAGACCCAGAGATTGAACCCAGGTCTTCTGCATTGCAAGCAGATTCTTTACCATCTGAACTACCAGGGAAGCCCAATCCCATGTGGGGAATGGGAATTCTCCCTCCAGCCACCTCCAGACTTCCCAAATCACCTCAGAGAGAAACAAACGGGATAGGAATTTTCTTGGAATTGCTGCAGCCAGAGAAGGTGGGGAGGCAGAGGGTGAAGCTCTACCTCTGGAAGAAACAACCCTGAGACACAGGTGCGCTGAAAGACTGACGTTTAGGGGACTTCCCTGGTGGTCCAGGGGCTCAGAGTCTGTCTTCCAATGCCAGGGTCAGTAGCAACTGCCAAGCCGTGTGGTCTAGAGCCCAGGCACCACAAGAAAAGCTCAAGCTGCAACTTGAGAAGCCTGTGCACTGCAGTGAAGAGCCTGTAGGCCACGATGAAGACCCAGTGCAACCAAAGGAGAAAAATAAAGAAAAGTCTGATATTTAATTGGGAGATGCTAGGGTACTCTACATCCCTCGCCCCTCTCCAGGGCCCCAGCAGGGCCCTAGTATGCTAATTGCAGATGGTGACTGCAGCCATGAAATTAAAAGACACTTGCTCTTGGAAGGAAGGTTATGACCAACCTAGACAGCATATTAAAAAGCAGAGACATTACTTTGCTAACAAAGATCCATTTTTTTTTCAAAGCTATGTTTTTTTCCAGTAGTCATGTATGGATGTGAGAGTTGGACTATAAAGAAAGCTGAGCACCCAAGAATTGATGTTTCTGAACTGTGGTGTGGGAGAAGACTCTTGAGAGTCCTTGGACTGCAAGGAGATCCAACCAGTCCATCCTAAAGGGAATCAGTCCTGAATATTCATTGGAAGGACTGATGCTGAAGCTGAAGCTCCAATACTTTGGCCACCTGATGCGAAGAACTGACTAATTTGAAAAGACCCTGATGCTGGGAGGGATTGGGGGCAGGAGGAGAAGGGATGACAGAGGATGAGATGGCTGGATGGCATCACCGACTCGATGGACGTGAGTCTGAGTGAACTCCGGGAGCTGGTGATGGACAGGGAGGCCTGGCGTGCTGCAGTCCATGGGGTCACAGAGTCAGCCACAACTGAGTGACTGAACTGAACTGAACTGATGCCAACTGGTGCGTTGCCACTGAAAGAGCTGCATGTCTCAGATTCTATCTGAGGAGGAGCATGTAGGGAACCCCGAGATCAGGGAAGGAATCAGAAAAAGACACTCAAGAATTTGAAGCTTCTGGCACCTACATCTATGGAGAGCTTTACATACAGCCTTACTCCTAGGCAGATTAACGTGCACTCTCATTCTGAAAACCCATCCGTTCCTATCGTCTCATACAACGTGTACAGCTTTCAGCAAAATATTGCAAAGCATGCCAAAAGGTAAGGGAAAAAAAATACAATTTGAAGAGAGAGAGCAATGAGACTCAGATAGGATGCCAGCCTGAAATTATCAAACAGGGAATTGATTGATTGATTGATTTTTGGCTGCACTAGGTCTTCATTTTTCCGGGTCTTGGCTGTGTCCTGCGGGCTCTTAGCTGTAGCACGTGAGCTCTCAGCTCCTCGACCAGGGATTGGAAGGTGAATTCTTAACCACTGAACCACCAGGGAAGTCCCTCTAACAAAGAATTTAAAATAACTGATTACTAGGTAAAGGGTTCTAATAGAAAAAGTGGGCACCATGCAGGAACAGATGGGTAATTTAGGCAGAGAGATTGAACCTCTAAAGCAGAATCGAAAGGAAATACTCGAGATGGAAAACAATGGCAGAAATAAAGGATGCTTCTGGTGGGCTCATCAGTGGACTGGACGTGGCTGGGGAAAGACTCAGTGAATCTGAATAGATGTCAAGAGAAACTTCCCGAAGTGAAGTGCAAAGAGAAAAAGGAATACAAGAAACAACAGGAAGGGCAGCCAATAGCTGTGAGGCTGCCTCCAAAGCTGTAACAACTGTGAAGCTGGGACCCCATGAGGAGCAGGAAGAGTGAGAGAGCAGAATATCTGAAGTAATGATGGCTGAGAATTTTCAAAAGTTAGTGACGGGCACCTAGTTTATCCCTCCTAACTCAGGAACTTGGGATTCTTATCTACACACTACTCTGTATAAATTAGATAAATAACAAGGTCGTATCACATAGCACAGGAAACTGTGCTTAATGTATCTTATAATAACCTATAGGGCTTCCCAAGTGGTGCAGTGATAAAGAGTCCACCTGCCAATGAAGGAGGGCAGGAGAGCCAGGTTTGATCCCTGAATTAGAAAGATCCCCTGGAGGAGGAAATGGCGACCCACTCCAGTATTCTTGCCTGGAGAATCCCATGGACAGAGGAGGCTGGCAGGCTACAGTCCATGTGGTTGCAAAGAGATGAACACAGCTGATCACACAGAAACAACACAGCTTGTAAGGAAGAAGAATCTGAAAAAGAACATATATACATACATATGTGTGTGTGTGTGTGTGTGTGTGTGTGTGTGTGTATAATATGAATCACTTTGCTATATGCCTGAAACTATCACAACATTGTGAATCAACTCTACTTTAATTTAAAAAAATTGACAGGCAGTCAACCATAGATCTAGGAAGCTCAGAGAACATTAAAAAAAAAAAAGAAAGAAACAAAACAACAAAAACAAGTGCACAAAAAGCACCACGTCTCGGCATGACACAGTCAAACTGCAGAAAACCAAAGAAAACAAATGCAGTGGCATTTAAATAGTAAGAGATGGCTAAATTCATATTTACATATTTACTCGCCAGACCTGATACAAAGAGCTGACCTTTTGGAAAAGACCCTGAAGCTGGGAAAGACTGAGGGCAGGAGATGAAGGGGAAGGCCGAGGATGAAATGGTTGGATGGCATCACTGACTCAACGGACATGAGTTATGAGCAAACTTTGGGAGATAGTGAAGGACAGGGAAGCCTGGCCTGCTGCTGTCCACGGGGTTGCAAAGAGTCATAGATGACTGAGCGATTAAACAGCAAAAGCAACAGTCCATGGCTAATGATAGAAGCTAAGCTGGGAGCTTGGGGATGAGTTTCACGGAAGCCACGGCATCCACATTCTTTCTGCATCCGTTGCACAGTGTGGGTGTGACCTTGACTCAGACAAATACGCGATTGCTAATGACAATGGTATTTGAACTGCTTACCTTGTTTTCTTAGATAACTCTTTAATAAAACTGATGAAGATTCAAAAAGAACATGTGGGAAGAACTTTTTGTTTCAAAGTTGAGTTGCTAAGTAACCACTGCCAGTGGTAAAGGGGCCCCTCTCCCGCATGGCCAGCTCTACAGGGGGAGGAGTTCTGTAGGGCGAGAAGATCTGTAGGGGGAGAAACAGGAGAACTTGACCACCAGGGTCAAGTTCAGTGCCTTGAGTATATAGGTGGCGCTCCCGCGGTGTTAGTTGCGGATATTAACTGCACAATGACTGCTGGCCGTGCTGAGATGATCTGCTTGCTGGAGTCTTGTGTGCTTGGTCGCGCAGTCGTGTCCAACTCCTTTGTGACCCCATGGACTGTAGCCTGCCAGGCTCCTCTGTCCGTGGGATTCTCCAGGCAAGAATACTGGAGTGGGTTGTCATTTCCCTCTTGCCTGGCTTCTAACCGAGCGTGGAACTCAGTAATAACCTGAGTGGTGAACTTTTGGGTATGATTTTGCTAGAGCAGATAGTGGCAGTCTGAATTCCAAGACCAAGTCCAGAGTGAGAACCTTCCTCCTCAGGAACGGTGGGCGTACAACCCAAATGGGACTGAGTTAAGCTAGAATCGTGGGTGGGCATGCTTCAGGTCTTCAGTGGGTTAAGTTATGGTACAGATTATAGATTGTTCTCATGAATATGCACACAATCATCCTAAACCAAAATATTAGCAAATCGATCCAATGATATGCAAGGATAGGTAATACATTACCACCAAGTGAAGTTTATTCTAGAAATACAAGGCTAGTTTAACATTTGAAAATCCGTGCTCGCTTAGGCAGCTCATACACTACAATTGAAATGATATAGAGAAAATTAGCGCAGTCCTTCCACAAGGATGACAAAGTCATGAAACATGCTATATATTTATAGACTTCCCGGGTGCTGAAGAATCTGCCTGCAATGCAGGAGACCCAGTTTCTATCCCTGGGTTGGGAAGATCCTCTGGAGTAAGAAATGCAACCCACTCCAGTACTCTTGCCTGGGAAATCCCATGGACAGAGGAGCCTGGCGGGCTACAGTCTACGGGTCGCAATAAGTCGGACATGACTGAGCAAATAACACTTTCACTTTTCTTTCAACTGACTCATTGGAAGAGACCCTGATGCTGGGAAAGGTTGAAGGCAGGAGGTGAAAGGGACGACAGAGGATGAGATGGTCAGCAGCACTGACTCGATGGACATGAATTTGAGCAAGCTCCAGGAGTTGGTGGTGGACAGGGAAGCCTCGTGTGCTGCAGTCCATGGGGTCACAAAGAGTGGGACACAACTGAGTGACCGAACTGAACCGATAGCTGATTGACTTTGCTGTACAGCAAAAACTAACACAACAGTGCAAAACAGCAAAAAATTAATTAAAAAATTGGATGCTCATCAATGTGATTCATTTCATTAAAATTAAAAAGGAGATCATTCATGTGATGATGTCTATGAGAAAAACATGTGAAAAAAATGCAGAAAAAGCATGTGGAAAATTCCACACCCACTCATGATAAATCTTCTGGCAACATAGAATCAGAAGGGAACTTCTTCACCTGATGAAAAGTATGTGCGACAATTGTACAACACACATTACGAATGGTGAGTTATTGAAAGTGTGCCCTAAGACTGCAAACAAGACCACTCTCCCTCCATTCAGCTGACAGTGTACTGGCAGTCTTGGCCAGTAATAGGAAGCAATAAAAAGAAACAAATGGCATAAAGACTGGAATGCAAAAAAAAGATACCTTCATTATTTATAAATGACATGATTCTGTACAAAGAAATGCTACATAAATCTACAAGTTATTAGAATTAATAAATTCAAGTAAAGTCACTGGAATCAAAGTCAATGCATATGCATAAATTATATTTCTATCACCAGCCAAAAAAGTGAGATGGAAAAAATATCATTTTGGATAATAGCTAAATATAAAAAATCCAGGACAAATGGAAAGATGTGCAAGACTTTTATACCGAAAACCATGAAAATTATAGACCAAAATCAAAGAACTAAACAAGAGACAGGGATATACCACGTTCATAGACTGGAAGACAATGTTGTTAGGTTGTCGATTCTTCCTATAGATTCAGTGCAATCCCAATCAAAATCCTAGCAGCTTTAAAGTCATTTTTGTGATCTGCCTGCAATGCAGGAGATGCAGGAGTCCCGGATTTCATCTTTGGGTCGGGAAGATCCCCTGAGGGAGGGCATGGCAACCCACTCCAGTACTTTTGCCTGGAGAATCCCATGGACAGAGGAGCCTGGCAGCCTCCAGTCCGTGGCGTCACAAAGTGTGAGACATGACTGAGCGTGCATGCATCTCCTATAGCTGCCCAGACTTTGGGGGACCAATGAGCTGGGCCTCAGATCATGTGTCCTGGGGAGACCCAAAGACCCCAGGGGAAGCTTAGAGGGTCCGTGCTGAGGCTGACATTTGTTTCAGATCTCAGCCTGTCCTGGCCCTCAGAGAGGAGCAGAAAATACCATCAAAGCAGTCAGAAGCCGTGGACTCAGTGACTGCTCTAAGCTGCTACTTTCTGAGAGATCAGGATAAGCCAGGGCTTTACATACAGTCATGGATCCTCCCACTCAGCCCCAAGATCTGGGGGGTAACTGTTATCCCCACTCTGTGGATGAGGAAACTGTTGCGCATTGGAGATGGAAGCTTGAGTTTGTATCTTTAAACCTTCCACTCTGCTCCCCATGTGGGCTGAACCTGTTAGATCTCTCCAGAACCAACTCAGGGGGCCCTCGAACATGTCTGTTTCTGTCCTTGGCGGGGCACAATGGACAGGTTTTACAGTCGGACTGAGGTCTGAGCCCTGTTCTGCTGTCTCCATATCTGTGGTGTGACTTTGGCAAGAACCTACTCAGAACTGCTCCTCATCTCCTGTATGGGTGCCCAGAGCCATGGGGCTCTCACGGGAAAATGAGATACAGTCTGTTCTTGTTATTTGCAATGTGATGTTCTATAAAGTTGCAGACACTGAACTTGTGAATACTGAACCCTTGCTCCTTGGGGAAATATACGCTCACTGCATTTTTTCATCAACTGACCAGCACATAACTGCTTCATTTGTGTTTCTCTTTAAAGAAACACAATATATGTTTCTATATATACAGCTGTTGTTCAGTCACTAAGTTGTATCCAACTCTTTGCAGCGACCCCATGGGCTGCAGCACACCAAGGCCCTCTGTCCTCCACAATTTCCCAGAGTTTGCTCAAACTCAGGTCCATTGAGTGGGTGAGGCCGTCTAACCATCTCATTCTCTGGTGCCCTCTCTCTTTTTGCTCTCGATCTTTCCCAGCATCAGGGTCTTTTCCAATGAGGCGGCTCTTTAAATCAGGTGGCCAAAGCATGGTTGTTGATTCATTAATGTTGAGCTCACAGCCAACAACACCTCATGCTTGAACAAAGTTTACCTCACACCTGCATTTTCTCTGTAAAGCACATCATTAGACAGCGCTACCTCAGGGGTCATTGTAAATGCAAAAATCACCCAGAGAAAGCACAAAAATGCAAAATACATGGCGCTAAAGAGAGTGCTGGGAGGAAGGACCCTTGCTTATGGGATGAGCTGGAACTGGAAGACAGACTGTTTGCCTGGTTCATCTCAGCTGGGAACATGGGAACCAGGCAACTCATTTTTTTTTGTTAGGAATAACCACAAAAGTGTGGTGAGTGTTGATCTTGAGGTTATAAACGTATTGTAGGGAGTAGGTGAATTTGCAAATACAGCATCAGTGAAGATGACTGACCGCAGTGCACCGACAGGGCCTCACCCGTGGCTGTTGTGTGGCACCAATTCTACGACTGTCTCCTCCTCCTACCAAGCATCTCACTTGGTGGTGATGGCAGGGTCCCTGCTCCTTGACCACGAGTTCCTGGCGGGCAACTGTGTTTCTCTCGACTGAAGTCTTAGGGGAAGCAGAGCAGAGAAGCCGGCATGGAAGGCCCGTGTTCTTGGGTGGATAAAGGCAGTTGGTTCGCCTCTGACTCTGAGCCCTCATCTGTGAAAGGGGAAGCATGGACCTGCCTGACTCCCCAGGTGATGAGACCCCCAGCAGAGGAAATGCCTGGAAAGGGCCAGAACCTTCTTGGGAGATGCTACTCACAGGCCCTCAAGACAAAGGCCAGCAAAGATTCCCATTGTTTCAGGGCTGTCTTCACTTGCCCTTCCACCCATCCAAGACGTGGACCCAGACCAGCACCCCCTGCGGAATTGAGTGTCAGTCCACTTTCTGGCCATTAATCTCGAAGAGTCTATCAGGACCATTTGCATTAGCCCATCTTAAAAAACCCCAGCTGGGTCCCAGCGGGCCAGACGTGGGCTCAGGCAACAGTGCTGCTGTAGCCACCCAGAAGCAGAGGCTCCGTGGCGTCCAGACTCCATCATGGACCAAGCCCTGCCCCATGCTGTCTGTACCCCAGCCAACCTGACTGTGTGAGGATGTCACAGATGATCACCCCTGGAGAGGGACGCCTCCTACCTGAGACCAGGGGTATTGATGGAGGCACCCTGGCTGGAGGACTTGCGACCCCGAGCCCAAAGTCTTGGGTGGATGGGGAACAGCCTGGCTGGGTCCTTGGAACCCGAGCTTAGGCGGCTGGCAGAGACTAGGCGTGCTCATGTGATGGAGAACGGAGGGGAGGCGAGAGTTCTCCAGACAGCCTGGGCCCCTGCCCCGCCTCCGCCGCCTCCCCCAACACACAGACTGTCCTTCCCGTGATGACCATGCAGCTTTCTTAATGGAACACAATCGCTGAACTTGGTACATTTCAAGCACTTTAGCCTTCCAGGACACCAGACTGCTGATGAAAACCATCTTCCGTGGGCGCCATGTTAATGAGAGGCCAAATTTCATATGCTTGCAAACTTTCCCCCCTCCTCCCGCTGTACTGCACCCCACCCCCCCCTCAATAAAAGGTTGCATCAGAGAGAGAGAGAGAGATTTCCATAATTTATAGTATGGGCATTTCACTGGGGACAAGCGCTAATCTGTACTTACCGATACATTTAAGAAAATGCATCCTCCCGCAAGCCTGCGCCATTTATGACTCTTGGCACAAACCGCAATGCTCAGTCTTCAATTAAGGGACACCTTAGGGTTCATTATCACACAATCGCTCCCTGTGAACCATGCCAAATGCTGTTTTGGCACGGAGCTTGGAAGATGAATTAGAAGGAAGTCTTCTCTGTAATGCCGTCTCCCTAAATCCCATTCCCACCATCAGCGTTTATGCCCTTCTCTGGCGTGACCCCCTCCTTCTTTCCAAGTGGCTTTTACTATTCAATTTCTCAACGTCAAAGTCGATTCTCTAGAGGTGTAGTCAGAGATGCGACGTCTCCTTTTTGTCTTCCGGCTCTCAACAGGACTCAGAATGGCTACAGATGGGCGGCTCTCCACACCCCTTGTTGGCCTGAAGGAGCCACAGATGCTTTTTTTCCCCTCCTCTTAAGAGCCTGGGGTAGAGAGAAGAAAAGGGACCAGAATGGGAGTCACACGCCATGAGAATGAGCCATAAGGAGGTTCTAAACAGGGTCCTCCTTGCAGCCCTGTGTCTAAACGAAGAGGTGCCTCACGCGCATGGCTCACAGCGGAGGGAGGAGAGCTCTGTTCAAAGCTGGTCACTTCCACCAACGGGAAAGGAGACAGGAAAAAGAGTTCAAAGGCCCATCTCCTTACCCCCTCAAAAACCCTCCAGTCCAGAGCCCACAGTGTGCCCATGTGTCCTGAATCCACAGGACCCTCCCTGGCTTCAACCCGTGGGTAAGGGCACCCCTTTTTGTCTCCTTCACAAAAACACTGAAACAGAACGAGCATGTTTGCTGGCACTTTCCAGCTCTCCCAGCTGCCCAGGTCCCACCACTGGTGTGCGCTGAGAGGAAACAGCACCCATCCAGGGAAGGGGCGGGCCCCGGGCTGCGGAAGGAACCAGCAGGGCGGCTGATGCACCGGCCACGTCCAGGCTGGCCCCACTTAGGTTCTGATTTCCCAGGGGTGCGTGGGGAGGTGGGCGGGAGGGAGCTGACTCGGGCGCGGGGACGTGTGCGGACCAACCCTGGCCTCGGGTCCACTGCCCTCAGTGGATCTTGCGGCCCCACTTATGATGACAGCACCCCCACTCGAGGAGACCCGCTGCTGGCTTCTTGGTGTCACACCCACATCGAGAGAGGCATAGATGTGACAGGTAAGAGGGGCTGATGGTGACCCGGGCTCTACAGTCAAAACTGTCGGATGATGCGTAGCCATTAAGATAAAACTAGCTTAACGAAGGAGCTGCAAATGCAGGCTGTGCTCGATCAGCTCCGCCGCGCAGCACAAGGTGATGGGCTGAGAAGTCTTGCCTTTCTTTGGAGGGGTAGGCGGGGGCAGGTGGCAGGCAGGGGCCACGGGAGGAACAGGAAGACCGGAAGCAAACAGACCAAAAAATACTTTGCCCACAAGATGTCTTGTGGAAATTTTATTATGTAGAGTGTAAAATGAATTGTCAGTCAAATAAAAAGAACACGTCTTTTTTTAAAAAAAAAAAACACATGCATAACATTTTCCAATTGCCTTTTTTAATAGTTAGACATTTCAAGCATTATAAGGAAAAAAAGGAGAAAACCCCCCAGACACTGAACTTCGAAAAGTACATCTCAAACGGAATGTCCCCCAGGTCAACTGAAAATTGCAAGAAAAAAAAATAGCTTCAATTCCGTTTTTCTTTCCTTTAAAAATACATGTTACCTGTACAAGATACACTACAGTAAACACTGGAAATCATATTATCCCTTTTATTAAATCAAAATTATTAAATTCATATTGTGGTTAATGCTAGATTTATTTATTCATCTAGTTAATTTGACAAATATTAAGAAAATATTTAAAAGAAAAAAGCAAAAAACACCTTGGAATTAAAAAATAGTTTTACTACATTTTTATGCGGTTTAATGTTCCACAGTGTTTGTTAAAAGTTATATTGAATTTATTTTTAATATTAAAAATAACAGTATTTATATTTCTGAGAGAATAGAGAAAGGTTTTTTGTTTTGTTTTTAAAACAAGCTTGGAGGTCTTAGATACACAATTGCCACCGGTAGATAATGGAGACATGAAAAAACGTCTGCTAAACACACAAAAACAGTTTTATATTATTAACCCCTTTAGAACTCTAGAAATTATACAAACCCTAAAAAATGCCCCCTCCCGATCCCTGTTGGACAGCAATACACTTATCTGTCTCAATTCAGAATTCACATAATTAATTACAATACATAATAGTTCAGTTTTTAAAAAATGCAATAAAACCAGACAGCCAAGATACAAGAAATTAGAAGTAAAACATTTAATGAATTTACACATTTAAGAATATTTAAATACTGTTTAAAAATTTTTTTAAAGAATTTGTTACAAACCACCTAAGACTTCCAAGCCACTTTTTTCTGTTGCAACAGAAAAAACTGTAAATAAAAAGACACACGAACAAAACAAAAACAGAACACACCATGTTGAAATGTCACTGCTCTGAGGCACATTCTGGTGCCAGAATTTGCAGGTATTGCTCCAAAAAGATTCCCAGAGCTTATACATTTGAAGTAACGAACAAAAATAATGAAACAAAAATTGTCAGCAATTTTTAGTAACTAATTCTCCCGATTTTTAGAAAAATTCTGTTAATCTAAATATAGTGTTTCACAGAACAGAACAAAGGTTCTTCATCAAAGGGTTTGCAAATCTAAAAACCTCTGTTACAAATAGGTTTTTGCTCACAACGCTTTTGAGGGGCGGGGAGCCTCGGTCACGGTCCTACTGTTCCTGTGGAAGGAAGGGGAGACAGGTTAGTCCGAGGGCAAAGTCTCAGGCGCTGGTGTGCTGTCTGGGCTCTGTCGGCACGGAGGAAACGGGCACCGGCACACGTGTGCTTGGGCGTGCACACACACATGCCTGAGTGCCAATGTCTAAGCGCTTTCCCGGCCTTGCACCCCGGGATCTGGCCCAGACAAGCTCTCACAGGAGGCCTCAGGCGCCTCCTTCCGCAGGGGATCCTGGCGGGGAGAGGGGAGGGAGCGACACTTCTCCTGGCCACCTACCGCCGCCCCCGCTCAACTCCTGTCCCCACAGGGCCCAGCTTCCAATGAGGTGACAGACTGGTCTGGGGGTTCAGGGCCTGTGGTCACCAAGGGACTGTCCACAGGGACCTGACTGGCATCAGGTCACCTGAAATGAGGCTTGCGGGAGTCCTTGGTCCCCGGTCTTTCCCACATCTGGAAGAAAACTGTTTCTGGACAGAGCCCTCTGGTTTCCGGCCTTTGAAGGGGGGACTCGCTGCCCCTCATTGCTGACTGGGGACGAGCGTGACAGCCTGGCCACCCCACCCTCTTCAAGAACAGCACTGGGCAGTGGCCACCACAGTCCCCAGGGGCAGTGCCACGCTTGCCTGGCGCTGGCTCAGCCTGGCATGCTCACTTTTAACTGGGAGCCTGGGTCCAGAGGAAGACACCGAGGCCGCTCAGCCCGGCGGCCTGCCTAACCTATTCTTTCCCTAAGAGGCTCCAGTTTGTCCCAGCAGGGGCAAGGAGGGGGCCAGGGTGGTGGCTCTGTACCGCTCGGACCCGGGGTCAGGCACACGAAGAAGGCTTGGGGTGGGGGAGTGGAGGCCTGGGCGGTCCTGGCGTCATGGGCGGTCAGCTACAGACCTGGCTGGGGGCCTGCGCCTGCCCTAGTGTCTGCCCGTAGAAGGCGACTTGCTGCCGGTAGTACTCTGCCCAGGCCATGGTGTAGTCCGGTGGGGTGCTGGCCTGGGGCGCGGCGCTGGCGGCCTGACCTGAGGGGCAAAGCAGAGCACTGGTTACTGGGAGGCGAGGGGCATGGTCAGCCTGCAAGGACCCCTTCCCAGAGCCTCTTGGGAGGCTTCCCAGGGGGTGCCTGGACCAAGCGCTCAATGCCCACGCTGTCCGGGCAGACGTGGCCTGCCCAAGCATGGCTGCAGAAGCAAGGTTGTCAGCGCTCCCTTGCCTGGGCCCCGCTCCACACCTACAGTCTGCTTCTGTCATCAGCCATGTCCTCGGCATCCATCTGTCTGTCCAGCCAGCTCCCTGCCAGTGCCCAGGGCCAGAGTGGGAAGAGGGAGGGCGAGGAAGTGGGTGCCCCGGTGGGGGTGTGTGTACGCACGCCTGAACAGGGCATCACAGCCCATGGGAGTCCAGAAACTGGACCCTGGGGGTTGGAGGGGTTTGGGAAGACTGGGTACAGGCGCCTTCACCAGCTGCTCCAGGCGACGTGACCCTGCTGACCCCTGCCCCGGCCCTAGAAGGGCTATGGACCTGGTAACGATAGCCAACAGGATGGCTGCTTCTCTGACAGCATCTGACCCTTGCTCTTCCAAGCAGCAAGTGTCATCCTTCAGACTCAAGACACGAGACGCCTCTTCTGACCACACCCGAGCGCGCTGGCTCAGCACTTGTGGGACGCACAGAGGGCTCAGGGCTCTTCGATGATTCACTTGAGGTAGCTTTTTTGAGGGGGGCTGCCGTTATGAAGTTTTCTCCTCTTTTTAAAAAAACTGGGTTAGTGGAGAAAACTGGCACATCGAAGAGCTTACTTTGGAAGAAAATGCCCCAGTCCCTGCTGCAGCCTCAGTCTCCCTCCTCCCCGTCTCACCTGCCTGCGATGGCCAGGGAGAGCCGGGCAGTGGCCAGGTGGCGAGGCAGCCAAAGGCCCCCAGCCAGTCTGGGCCTAACCAAGGGTCCTCACATGGACAGCCCGGGCTGGGGCTCGCCCCGTGCGGAGCCCGGAAGGGAAGATCGAGGAGGGGAGGAAGGCAAAGGACGCCCGTGCGTCTCACTGACAGGCTTGGGGCGGGTGGAGCAAAGGCAGACGCCCAGATGGACGCACACAGGGCACTCGGCGAAGGCGGCAGGGAGCCACGGGCTCTGGAGCCGCAGGCGTGGGCCCCAGGGCCTGGGGCCTCCCTGTGAGGAGGCCGAAGCACTCACTCTGCTTTTTGTAGTAGTCCTCCCAGGCCTTGCTGTAGTCGGGCTGGCTGCTCTGCGGCTGGCTCTGCTGGCCTGTGTGGAGAACACAAAGGCACTCAGGACTTCGGGTTCCCCGGCTCACGGGCTCCGGGCCCTGCTCTCCGTACTTGCTCACTGGCCCGGGAGGAAGGAGGCAGGCTGGCTCAGGCCCACCCCTGGGAGGGCCCCCAGGCCAGCGGGGGAGGACGCCACTGAGCCCCGCGAGGCTGGGGCGAGCAGCAGGAGCGGCCTCGACTCCCTCGGGTCAGAGACCTGGGCTTCCAGGGCCAGAGCCTGAGGCCCCGAGCGCTGTCTGCAGCTCCTTGGATCGGCCCTCAGATGGACAGAGAGTCCAAGCGGCACTGACCACTCCCTCGCGCTGCCCCTTCTGTTCAAAGACTGATGGCTGCCTCTGGACAAGGAGAAAATTACAGGAGACACATAGGGAAAGTTCCAGAGACTGTGCTCAAGATGACAAGACGAAGTACACGCAGCGAGGGACTGACGCCAAAACGTACACTGGACCCCCACCCAGCCTCGCGCTGTCCAGGGTGGGCTGCCAGTAGAGGACGTGTGTGGGGTGGCCCCCGCCCTCCTCTCTGAATTACTGGGTGCGGAAAGGCTGGGGTGGGAGGCACAGAGCAGCAGCAGTCTGTCTGGGGCATCGGGCGGTGGTGGGGTGGTTACTAGATTTGACCACAGACAAGGTGGGACCTTTCTTCTGCTGAGGGCGGGCCTATGTGTCCCCCTGTGAAGGCCCCACCAATGTCCTTCCTTCGGTTAGAATCACCGCCTGCAGCAGGTGGGAAGCTCAGTTCAGTCGCTCAGGCGTGTCTGACTCTGCGACCCCATGGAGTGCAGCACGCCAGGCTTCCCTGTTCATCACCAACTCCTGGAGCTTGCTCCAACTCATGTCCATTGAGTCAGTGATGCCACCCAACCATCTCATCCTCAGGCAGGAAGGACATACTCAAAATCAGGTTTCATGGTCAAATGCTTTCCCCAAGAGTTGATTTTCCTGAGGACTGAGAGGGACACAGGGTTGGGGAAAGAGCCCCTCCCTACTGGGGCAGGACCACCGTGACAGCACCATACTTGGGCCTGGACACTGAAGACAGGAGGCCGTCGAGCGGAGAAGGCCAGGCACGAGGAACGGGGCAGTGGGAGCACCCTGCTCAGGCGTGGAGGGCGTGGGCAACAGGATTTTTCTTCTCAACAAGATTTCACGGACCAAAGTCAATTCTCAATTCCCGAGTAAACCAAGCGACAGCACAGATGAAGCTGGTGAAAAACCAGGACGAGCTGTGCTCCGCTTACTCGGCCCCCATGCCTCTGCCGACTCCTTACCCGCCTGGGCCTGGGGCAGCAGCGGGGTGGGCTCTGCAGCAACACCCAGGCCCTCAGAGATGCATGTGAACCCGGCAGCTTTATGGGAGAGCCTCCCCGCTCAGGGGCTCCTCCCCAGTTCTCTGTTCTGGGTGATGGGCATGGGAGATCCCTGACCCAAGCCGCTTCCCACGCTGGGGGTGCGTCTGGTGGACCAGGAGGAAAGGAGATGTGCCGGGCTGTGGGGAGAGGGAGCACTCTGCAGTGGGGAGGAAGAACCTGGGCGGTGTGAAGGTGCTCGTGATGGAGTTCTTAAGGATATTCTGCGCGTGTAAAACGTTGTTAAGAAAATGCCAGGGAAGAGAAGGTAAAAAACACAGCCATGCAGTGTCAGAACTCACATGTACTTTAGAAATCAAATCCAAATCCTTCATTTCACTGACAAAAGAAATGGAGCCCCAGAGAAGGGGGGACATGCCTAAGGCCATCCAGCCAGGCCCTGGACTCCTGGGTGCTTCTCCAGCTATGGGTCTGACAGGTGCCTGGGGCGGGGCTCACAGCCAGCACTCTGCTGGGGGTCGGGGGGACCCCGGGCCCAGCCCCTGAGAGCAAAGCTGCAGCCATGTCCAGTGGCCTGGTGCCGAGGGAAGCCTGCCAACGCGCTGAAGAGCGCTTTCCAAACCCCGCCAGGCTGGCCCTTCGGATGTCCAAAAACCAAAGAACCCAAGGTAAGCAATTTCGTGGGGCTTTTGGCTTTTTTTTTCGGGGGTGGGGGGAAGCCTATGAAAAATAAGCTCTACCAGCAACAGAACTCAAGAATGAGTTCCGGAAGCTGATGTGAGGCTACAGAGAGGGCGTGGGTATGATTCCAACAACCTCTTTCTCTTTTACAATCAGTTTTCTAACCAGAGCAAATTCTAACTGTGTGTTTTCTAAAAGTTCAGGAGATAGAAAGAGTCCCTTCCTAAGATGTTGCCACAAAAGAAGATAGGGAGGAGGCCGCCTGGAGACCAGAGGGGGAGAGCGGGTAGGCACCCAGTGTGGGGGAGGCAGGGTGCGGGGCAGGGGCACTCAGGCCAAGCCGCCTGGAGACCAGAGCGGGAGAGCGGATGGGCACCCAGTGTGGGGTGGGGGCACTCAGGCCAAACCGCAGGCCTCTCGGACCCTTGGCAGGGAACAGGGGTGAAGACTGCAGCCCTGAGGAGGACGGGGTTGGTGGGACAGAAAGGTTTGAGAAGTCCTCAGGCCCATGTCCCCGCCCAGCTGGAGAGGTGCCCCAGGTCCCAGGAGGCCTGTCTGGGGTGGCGGGGGGCAGTCCCACCTCCTCCCAAATCACTTACTTGGAACCTGCTGTGTGGGCTGCTGCCACGCCTGGTAGGTGCTGCCCCAGCCCTGGGTCAGAAAGGCGGGAGGACCACTGCGGAGGACAAGGGCCATTCATTCCAGGCCAGGTCACACCCCCTCCCCACCAGAGTCAACCCCCCACCCCCAGCACCAAGGTCTCCGGAGAAGCCAGTGTGAAGAGTGAAGGCAGGCCACCTACCTCACAGGGGCGCTATGGGGGTTTCCGTTCACTTTAGCAGCAATGTTTGGGAAGCACCCTGAGCTCCTTGGAGGAAAGGTGCTGAAAGAAAGTGGGGAAAAATAAAGACAAGAGCTGAGGACCTGACACAGGAAGGGCTTTCCCAAGAGACTCCCTTCCCCGACCCAGCCCAGGGCAGGAAGCCCTCCCTGGGGATGCTGGCAGGCCAGGGGACCCTCTGCCCTCTGGGCAGGCTCTCAGCCCAGCGCTGGTCAGTGAGCCATGGACAGGCCAGAGGGATGACGGGGATGGGTCCTGCCCACACCCCGGGCTTCTGGCTGGCATCCCCAGAAGCAGCTGCAAAGGAGGGCCTCCTAGGTGGGCAGGGAATTCTCACAGTCCACACAGGTGCAGAAGACTCACTTTTGATGAGGTGCGGCAGGCGGCTGGCTGAAAGGGCTCTGTCCAAAGGGTCCAGGAGCTCCGAGACTGGTCCCCTGTCAGGGCACAGAGGGAATTCTCATCGCCCGCCGGCCTCACCGGTGCCCTCTGCCCAGGCCCGCCCCGGGACGAACCACAGCCTCCGGGGAGACAGAGACTCGTGGGGTAAAGGCACCCTGCGGCACTTACTAGCCTTCATTCCCCGCGGAAGGGCCTGACTGCGGGGGCGGCTGCTGCCCCTCGGGTGGCGATGCGCCACACCGCCAGTCCTGCACCACCGCGCCTGCCCTGGCGTGCCGCCCTGGGGGAGGGACCAACCTGCTGGACTCTCCCGTCAACTTAGGCCGGCCCACGGCTCTCTCTGCCACTCTACGGCCCCTCTGAGGTGAGCAGTGGCCCATCTGTCCTCCATCAACACTCCCTTTCTTTATCTGCTTTGAGGCGCCTGAAACTAAAGCCAGAGTCAATGAACGCTGCCTGAGGGGCTGGCCACCAGGGCGAGGCCCATGGGGGTCCAGGGGCAGAGCTGGGGGAGGCTGCCGCCCGGCTGCTCCTCTAGCCTGTGGGGCCGCAGCTCGGGCCCGAGCAGCGGTGGCCAGGGGTGCCCTGTGCGTCTGGGCCTGGCCCGTGTCCCTGCACCATGACCTTGCCCCTCGGCACCGGGGGAGGGGGCTGCGGCCCTTGCGTCACCGGAGGACCCAGGGGCCCAGGAAGTGTGAGGTTCTGTGGGGAAGCAGGTACCTCAGACAGACAAAAGAAACCCCTGTGACTCCCGAGCCGGGGGGCAGGGCCCGCGTACGTACGCCAACTTTCTCATCTATGAGGTGTCTGGCCACCTCGATCTGCGGAGGGAGTCCCCGGAT
The DNA here is from genome assembly GCA_006410935.1 of Redunca redunca. NCBI lineage: Eukaryota > Metazoa > Chordata > Mammalia > Artiodactyla > Bovidae > Redunca > Redunca redunca. The sequence goes on along the minus strand of SJYQ01010274.1, from coordinate 459,963 downwards.
GGTGAATATCCGCAGGTTGGGGTCGGTGCTGGGAGGTGGGTTCCGCTGAAGCTCCACGTGCGCTCCCGACTGCTGGTTTATGCTCTTGATGTTCTCGCCCCCTGTGGGCGGCAGGACAGACACAAGGGTAAGCAGCGACTGCGGCAAACGCCAGGCTTGGAGCTCACAGAGGAGGAGGGGGAGCGTTCCGCCCACCAGCGCGTGTCCTCAGGGTTGACAAGTCCTGTCCACTTATGCTTGAGAATGGTTCTAGTCAAAACTAGGACTGTCTCACGTGTGAAACCAGACTTCTGCGGTGAAGCTGGCCTTGCTCTCTGAGCCAGGGTGAGGCATGGACTCCATGGAGCAGCCACTGGTCCCTGTCTCTGTGTCCTGGGCTGAGGCGCCCCGGACTGCAGATTTACAGTGAGCTCAGCTGGGGAAGGCGCTCCCTCCTTCTCCGCCCAAGGATGGCGACCCGATGGCCACTCCCTGGCACAATGGGGGCCTTCGGCCCCGGCAGGGAGGGGTCACCGCACAGCTGGTCCCCTCCCCTCCACAGGTCAAACAGAGGGCCACGGGCCCAGCGACACCCAGAGCCCATCCGGCCTTTAATACCCCGTCCTGTCGCTTCTCAAGTCTCTGTGTTCTCCGGGGGTGGGGGCGGGTCTAGACGGAGAGGCAGGCTGAGGATGGGGGTCACAGAGGCCTGGGTGGAGCGGGGCTAATGAAAATGTAGTTGGACTCTTTGAAAATCTGGGAGAGTCCCAGTCTCTTAATGAAATTTGCGTAACAAAAGCTCCATCGGCGTAACAATGGTTGGATTCTTCTTTTCAAATTTCACAGAACTTATAGATCCGCTCTGCTCTTTGGGGTGGGGTAAAGCCAGAATACAAGGAGAATTTGGAGCACAGGATTTTATAAAACTGGAGGAGAACAGTCTGCATAAAACCTGGAGTAGGGTACCAGGGAGCCTCAGAGGATCAAAGTGAAGGCTAGAGGCCAGTCTGTGTCACCCCTCCCCACCCACAGTCAAAACTAACCTCCAACTGTCATTTCATCATAAGGTGTCCACAATCCTTCACTCCCTCGCCTGCCCCTCACCCTCACGGCTGGAAACCCACGTGTACACAAAGCATCAGGGCGAAGGTGAATAAGGGGCCCCACCAACAGGCACGGCCTGCACCCCTGCACCTCGTCTCATCTCATCCTGAAAGCACCAGGGCAGTCTACGAGGGCCCGGGAGCAAAGATGGGCCTGGGTCTGGCCGTCTCCCTGAAGGCAGCGTGAGCAGCCCTTGGCATCACAGAAAGGAAACCAGGTGGCTGTGGGCATTCAGGAAAGCCTCGCTCAGCATCAGTTTGGGCAGGATGCTAGTTGGGTTTAGAGTGGTGCTCAATTTAAAAGGAAATTCATAAAAAGAGAAGCCCAGCTGACCCAAAGGCTGAATGGATGATCTTCTTGAAGACCTGCTACAGTGTAAGGACGGCGCCCCTGCATTTTCTGCCTGGGGGCAGCGCTAGCCAGTGCGAGAAAGTCGTAGTCTTCAGCAGCTTCGCTCTACTTCCGGGTCGGTACAAGCCCCTCCCGGCCCCCCGAACTACTGACCTTTACCCACAGGTTGTGAATTTTCTTCTCTGCATCGTGAAAGGTAAGCAGCTTTGCTCCTAGGCAAGAGCGTTTGGGGGGACTGATGAAGAGCTAAGAATAGGTGGGAGACCCTTCCACTGCACACCCCACTTCTGCCCAGACCGCTTGGTCCTGGAGCCAAGAGCACGAAAGGGCGTGCATGCCTGGGCCTGAGAACCCGCAGGCCCAGCCAGCAGCCCCCTGCTTCAGGTCAGGCACTTGGACCTGCAGCCCCAGATTCTTCCCCGAGGCGCCGGGCGCATGCTAATACAGTGAGGAGGCACCGAAAAACTGCGAGGGGCCGGAAGGAGTTAATTTAAGTTCATCTTCCTGCAAAATGAGGTCACCAGCTTGGCACATGGTGGCTGTCTCCAGGCACATTCAGCAGCCTGCTCCATTCTTCCACCTGATGGGGGGCAGAAGCGACCCACCAGTGGCCCCCCGGCCGGACGTGAAATCGTAAAGCAATTAATCAAACCTGCTAAAAGGCCTGGCTGACAAGAGCAGGGCTGGCCACACTATCTGTCACCGTTGCTGTATTTATCATGGAAATCCAGCAGGGGCCCAGGGAGGCGCAGCGTCTGTCCAAGCGCTGTAGTGGGGGGGAGGGGGTGGGGGGTGGGAGCAGGGCTGCCTGCGTGTGGCGCCCCTCACCCCGGCACCTTTCCCAAGAAAACAGGAAGACCTCAGACCCAGCCCTTGTGGGGAGGGAGTTACAGAGAGACCCCAGCTACTGCCCCAGCGAAACACATCCTGGCTTCCTGAGGCTGCTCCTGGGGCGGTAGGACACAGCATCTGTGACTGCCGCATTCTGCCGCCTCCTCCCTCTGGGGATCACTCAGGAGGACCCTACAGAGGACAGAGAGGCTGTGCTGTGAGCGCCGAGGCGTCACTGACTACAAGCAGCTGTCACAGCACCGACAGCAAGGCTCCGCCAGCTCTGGAGAAGACACTTCCCACGAAACCTTCACTGACATGACGGTTCTCGAAAAGCACAGAAAAGCCTAGATCTGACTCTCGAACTCCAAGGCGTCAGCTGGATTTAACGTCATGGCAGTAGGCCAGCTGACGGTCTGGGTCACATGTCTGAATGACTGCAGCATTTGGGCAGCTAACAATGTCCACTGAACACCTCCCAGCATGAATACGCCCTGCCAGAAAATCGGAACAAACTCACATCATTCCTCCCACCTCTGACAGGTTAATAACCAAGAGACAGCACAGATACAGGAGATAAAACGTTTTAAAAGAGCATAAAACACACAGCGTCCGAGAGCAGGGTCCAGAACAGACTCTGGGAGACAACCGAAGGCCAGCTCGGGGGCACTAGCCTCGGCAGCGTCAGCTTTCTGGGGGTGAAGATGTCCCTGGGCCATGTTTCGTGGGATGCTAGCACCCCTCCAACGGCTAGAAGATGCCTGGTGATCACAGAAATTGGGGAAACTCTGGGAGAAGATGGTATTTATATCTTCCATATGTTGTCAAATACATACAAAAGGAATGAACTGAGAAGCAAACAGAACACCCGATGCTGAAAAAGTTTCTTGCCAGCTCAGGGGCTCTGCTTAGAGGGCGGAGAAGCCGGGCCTCCTGCTTCAGAGGCCCAGACCTGCTCTCAGCAGCCTTTCTTGCCGGGCCAGCTCAGATGGCCCAGAAACCGGTCTGCTCTCTCCCTTGCTTTTCACTGAAGGAAGGAGCCACATTAGCCAGTAACAAGGGCTTCTTACCTAATGTTCTCTAAAATGCCTAGAAACAACTAACAAATCAATTTTTATTTCCCCCCACAGGGTGTCTGTTACTCATGGTAAACATGCTGAAAAGATGAAAGCCATTTTCACGTGTTGTGTCAATGCAGACCAAAAACCCAAATCCAGTAAGGCAAAGAGTGACGCACTTGTCAGAAAGCAATCTTCTTGGAAGAAATGATCTGAATGGTTCCTCCAAGTTCCTTGCAAGTGAGTTAATCCCCAATCAGTCCACTGACAAACAGTCAGGGGCCCCTCACCTGTGCCTTTCCAACAACCCAGGCTGCTTCAGCAGGCAGCCGGTCTCCCTTATACAACATCTGTTTCCACGTGGTGATGAAGTACTCGCTCTGCCCCATTCATGAGAAGGCCCAGGCAAGGAGGGTGCCTTGGAAGGCAGCGGAACCCTTGCACCTGGCCACTTTGGTCAAGGGTAGAAAATGGCGTGAACCATGTGCTTCGGAGGTACTGGACGTGCGGCCCGTCTGCCTTCAGGCTGAGCAGCCAGAGGGGGAGCGCCAAGCCCCCACAGCACCGCTTACCTTTGCCGATGACGAGGCCGCACTTGTCGGCCGGCACAGTGTAGGTCACCTCCTGGGCGCCGCCGGGGGTGCCCCCGCTCCAGTCGCCGCGGCCGCGGCCTCTGCCCCGGGCTGCCGCCAGGCCTCCGAAGCCGTCTCTCTCCTGGAAGGAAGCGGAGCTCAAGTGGCGCTTCCCCGCTGCCTCCAGCACTAGATTCCCTCTCTGGGGAGGAGGCTAAGCAACAGGACACGATCAAAGCCACACATCAGGACCCGAGCACCTCTCCCACATTTCAGATTCTGACGTGCTCCTTTAAAACCAGGATTAACACAAATCACAGGAACATTCGAGGAGACATGCGCAGACAAATCACGTGGTTACATAAACAGCACCAACACACCCAGCTAAACCAGGCAGTCAGGTAGAAAGCCTGAGGTCTGAAGCCCAGTGCCCTGATCTGGGAGTTTTAATCACTGGGCCCCAGTCTACAGGTATCAGGAGCTGGTTTTCTCGGTGCTGAGCCTACCAGAAGCCTGAAGAGCTACGTATGGGCTTTTGAAAGTGACACGTGAGTGGCAAGGGTGACTTCGGGCCCTCCCCGGACAAGAGTTTGCTAAAAAGAACAATTTAGACACTGCTCTGAGAATCAGAATACCTTGCAATTCCAGGTGCCGCTAGTGGTAAAGAATCTGCCTGCCAATGCAAGAGAACTAAGAGATGCTGGTTCAATCCCTGGGTTGGGAAGATCCTCTGGAGGAAATGGCAACCCACTCCAGTACTCTTGCCTGGAAAATCCCATGGACAGAGAAGCCTGGTAGGCTACAGTCCATGGGGTCGCAAAGAGTAGGACATGACTGAGCAACTTCACTTTCCTTCCTGGAGGAGGAAATGGCAACCCACTCCAGGACTCTTGCCTGGAAAATCCCATGGACAGAGAAGCCTGGTGGGCTACAGTCCATGGGGTCGCAAAGAGTCGGCTAAAGCATAGCACCTTGCAATCCAACCAGCAAGAGGAATAAAAGGGTTAAAAACAAAAGCAAATGGGCCAAAACTGGTTATCTCACTCCTCAAAAGAGGGAGGGGAAGCCAGGCACACCTGCCCATGGTCTGGGGCTGGAGGGGCCTCCAACGTGTTCTCACCGTTCGCCCAGCAGACAGAAGGCCCACATCCGGCGGCCAAGAGAGGAAGCCCCCCTTCTCTCCAGGGTGAGGCAGCCATTCCGGCCTCTATCCGGTGAGGTGCTCAGGAGCGGCAGCCCTGAAAATCTTTTCAATGTTGAGGGCAAAGCCGATGGAGCTGAGAGCTCCTTCAGGGAAGGGGCAGCTCGACAGACCCGTGACACAGCGCAGAGTAAGTGAACCAGCTGCCGTCGACCAAGAGTGAACCGAATGTCTACCCGGAATCTAGACCAGCAGGAAGCCGAGCTGACGACTGCCTCCTGTTGCACTCTGCTTTTGTGAGCGACAGACGACCAGCAAACAAGGTGACTTAGGGATCTACATGAGCACACACATGCAGCCGACTTTCTAAAAGGGGACGCCTTGGGCTCTGGGAGACACGGCTGTCTCCTCCTCATCTCACAGCTTCGCAGTTCTGGGATCATCAGATCTTACCACAAAGAGGGATGTCCGAGAGGAATCCGTGACTCTTCTCTGAACCTGCCTCATCCTAAGAACTGCCTGGGGACTATGGGCAAAGCCCAGGCCACTCCTGGATATTCTGATTCAGGAATCTGGGGCGGGGGGTGGGAGTGGTCCACTGATCTGTAACCTCAACAGGTATACCCCCAGATGACTCAGGGCATCATGTGGGGTGTACCACCAGGTACAAACAACCTCCCTGGCTTGCTGCTGAGAAAACTATGCCCAGAGGGGCTCAATGGCTAGGTTGCCAAAGGCCATGTGAAAGATGGTAGAGCTGGGATGATGGCTTCTGACCTCTTGCTTCTTTCTTCAGCTCCTACTGCTCTGACTTTTCCTACAAACCTGGGGGCATGACATGACAACCGACCAGCAGCTACAGTAGCTCCCCAGAGCAATGGGGAGTACAGGCCACACAGCGGGGGAAGGTGTCACATGAGCCTGCTCTCATTCCAGAGAAATGTGAATGTGAGCGTAGACTCTGGTGCCTGAAGACAGCTTTAAAATTCTGGCAGATCACGAAGTGCCTTCTCAAGCTAAGAGCAGACTTGACTTGTTTTATAATAGGTGTGCCTGACTGTTCGAAACCCAGCCAGCTGCATTGTGAATCCTCCAAGTAGCTTAAATAGTCAGGAACTTACTTTTGTGAAGACAATCTAGATTCTGCAATAATAAAAAGGCAGAAGAATAATAAACTGGCAGGGAAAAAATAAAATGAAGGCAGTTAAAAGACAGACGGAGAGAAGCTGCTGGCTGTAATCTGGGAGGGAGGTAACTGACGAGAGTACTGGTTTTTAGAAATGGGACTTGAAAGGAGGCGACTGCTCCAGGTTGCTTGTCCAGGGTGAGACGTGAGAACTCTGGAGAGGCGGACCCACCTGTGCTGTGAGAATAAGCTCGCTGATGATATGTGCTGCATGCTGGCATCGATCCGGGGGTCCCATCACCTGTGCAGCTCTCTCTGGACTAATACCGTCATCTGTGAACAAGATGGGAGAGATGGGATTAGGAAAAGCCCTGCTTCAGGAGGAAACAAACATCAACTTGATTTGCAGTCAGTGTTCCTACCACCACTGAAGGGGTAATAAAGACACATCTCTACATTTAGGACACACTTTAGGCGGGGAAACGTGTCTGGCTACATCTTTCTGCACGGTCTCTGTCAAACCTCATTACGCAATTACAGCCATTTAAAAGAGGTATCACAGAACTTCCCTGGTGGTCCAGTGGTTAGGGCTCCAAACTCCCAGTGTGGAGGGTCCAGGTCGGATCCCTGGTCGGGGAGCTAGATCTCACATGCCGCAACTAAGACACAGCGCAGCCAGTTAAATAAATGTTAAACTTGAAAACAGACTTGAGCTATGGCAATATTTTCCAAATATGTCAATCATGTTTTCCCATCTTTAGAGAGATGAGGAAAATGAAGACACTGTAGATAATTTTGCTCATAAAAGTAAATTTGTAACACTTAAAGAACTGTCCTTAAGATTTTTTTTTTTTGGCCACGCCATGGGGCTTTGTGTGATCTTAGTTCCCTGACCAGGGATAGAACCTGGGACCTCCTGCACAGAGCCTTAACCACGAGACCACCAGGGAAGGACAAGATTTTTTTTTTTAATGGTTTTATCTTTAATTTTATGAAATAAAAAATAAAGTGTTTGCTCTTAAATCTTTAATTAGCAAATTAAAAGCTGGAAATGCTAATATTTGAACCCTACTCCCTTAACTTTTACTGGTCTAAAGAAAAAAAAGAAAAAGGCCTGGACATTCCTGGGCTAGTGTGTTCTGGTACGTGAAGGGTGACCCTGCCAGCAAATCCACAAAAAGAAATGAGGGCCAGAGGAGAAGGTGGATTGGAAATCTGGTAATAGAATGTTGCTAAAGAGAGAAAAGGTGAGAGAGAGAGCAAAGAACACACAGTGGGCTAACAAAACAAAAGTCCTTGTTTTGTGAGGTGTTCTTTACTTCTTCATAATGCTGAAGATTTCGAGAATCATCAAAACCGACCTGGTTTGAACTGAATTCTCACACCGGCATCGTTCTGGATCTTTTTGATCATTTCCCCGTTCCTTCCTATTACAATCCCAACAGCAAACCTAGGCACAGACACCTGAGCACAGAGAAACAAAACCTCATCAGCATTTCCCTGCAAACCTGTCTTTTCTGCAAGTCTGGTGTAAGTGTGTATACATACAATGACTTTTATTACAACATATTCCTGGAAATGATACATAAAGCATATTTTTTCCTCTTAGGAAAAATGTTGTGGTTGATGACTGTATTCCTGTCCATTAAATGCATCTAGCAGGTGTGAGACTTGATCAAAAATAGTTACAAAAATGAAGTAAAGCAAGAATAAACCTGATAAAGAGTTTTAAAAATATTTAAGATTAAAAATTTATCTTCCAAATTATATGAAATAAGCATAAATGTACTATACACGTTGGTACATGGTCCTTCACTCTTTTGTGGTAAAATACATGTAACATAGTACTTATCACTGTAACCACTGTAAACGTGGCATTTCAACGGCATTAAATACCATCACAGTGCTGTGTAACCATCGCTGGCGCCTATACCCCAAACCTTCTCATCACTCCAATAAGCAGTGGGTATCTGTGAAACCACACTGCCCTGGTAACCTCTATTCTATTTTCTGTCTCTCTGCCTAGTCTAACGCTTCATGTAGGTGGAACCATATGATGTCTGACCTTCTGCATTTGGGCTGAGTTTATCAAGCATCATGTTTGCAAGGTCCACTCATGCTGTAGCAACATCAAGGATATATTACAACCCCATTCCACCTCATCAGTAAAACAGGCTTTAGGGTTAGATACCATCACAACACAGGTCACCGTGAAAACCTGGACTTTGGTCTTCATCTGGGCAGTGGGGTAAGCTTTGAAGCACAACCCCAAGCCAGGGGAAAGACCCCAGTCCCTGAAATGCAAGCAGCTGGCATCCCTCACTATAGCTGACACTCGTTCCATACACCCCCAGGGAAGCAAGCATACTTACCGGGTTTTGCAGATGAGATAGGCGTTAAATAACTTGCTCAAGGTTGAATGCTAATAGAACGTGACCTTCAACCTTAAGCTTGGCTGCTAACCTGTAACTCAAGCATACCTCTATACTGCCTCCTCCCATTCGAGAGCTGAAATCACTGCGCACACCTCGAAAGTCAGCTTGGTCTTTCTCTCGGATGATTTCTAAGACCATTTCTCTCGCTTGCTGCATAAATACAGATAAAAGGCATTCAGGAAAACAGTCCTGAAAAAACACGTGACACCAGATGAAAGAGTAAACCCTCTTACGCTGGGCTCAAAGCCTCAGACGGTGCTCAGCTGTGGGAGGACTCACCGTGTTGTATGACCATGATTGTCACCCGGGACAGGGGCAGGCTGCTGGCGAGCAGCATGGCGTGTATACCAAATCTCAAGCGCCCACACAGACAAGGGTTCACTGTCTGCTGAAGCCGCAGGGAGGTTAGCACACTTGGGCTGGGTCAGAACTCGATTACGGTCGGCTCCCACTATACTTCCAGTGTGCCATCTCTTTCTGGCAGGGAGAAGGGTGTCTGAGAACTCTGACTGTGGGGTAGCTTTCTCAGCAGAGAAGCTCCGGGGAGGTCAAGGGAAGAGGTCAGCCTGGGAGCCTGCAAATACCTGCCGGCTCGCAGAGCTCAAGTGTCTCCTCCCAACTGGCAAGCCTGTGCCCCACACCTGACCATCTCTAAGGCACATCCAGGGTCCTCTCCCCCCGGAGGTCCCTGAGTCAGTCCATCCCGCCTGGGCCAGCACCAGTTCCAGAGGAGCCGGGGCGAAGGAGCAACCACATGTAACAAGTCAAGGTCTTGTGGGAACCCAGAAACGGTCAGAGTTCTGGAAAAATCAAATCAAACAACAAGAAAAACCAAAACAGCAGTGTCCGAGGACATTTGGAGAAGCTGAAATACAGATTGACTGTAAGATGATGTCATGGTATTACTACTATTTTCCTAGGCCGCTTTCTAATAAAAAAGGGAGCTTTATTCTTAAGAGATACATACTGCAGGATTTAGAGGTAAAATGTCATATGCGTGTGCTCAGTTGCATCTGACTCTTGGCAACCCCATGGACTTGTAGCCTGCCAGGCTCCTCTCTCCATGGAATTTTTTACGCAAGAATATTGGAATTGGGGTGCCATCTTTCTTCTCCAGAGGATCTTCCCAACCCAGGGGTTGAACCCTCATCTTGTGTGTTGGTGGGGGGGTTCTTTACCACTGACCCACCTGGGAAGCCCAGAAAAGTCACATGGTACCTGCCATTTACTCACAAATGGTAAAGCAAAAAAATAATATATATATATATACACACACACACACACACACACAAATGGTATAAGCAGGTTGAGGGTATTCAGATGTTCACTACACTATCTTTTCAACTTTTATATTTGCAGTTTTTCATAATAAAAAATTTGGAAAATAAAAAAAAAAAAAACAAAGAATAGTTTACCCTAAATACAGCAGACAGCTTCTCCCAAATAAAAAAATAAAGTTTTAAAATTAAAAAATACTAAAAACTTTCCTTTATAATAATTTTCTTGCAAATTCATGAAGCATCAATGAAAGAAGCTCTCTGCCCGGGTGCCTTTCCTACAAAAGCCAAACGTTCCACTAGCGAAGGGAAGAGTGGAGGTTTTCTGGGAGGTTTTCTGCTGTCCAGCCAGTTCTTCCCTCCATCCAAAGAGCTCTAGGACGCACAGCAGTGGAGGCCACAGGCTGGAGGGTTAGGTACAGTCTTTCTACATTTAAAGAGGCTGGAAACTCCGGGGGACCTGACGGGGCTGAGTGAAGGGCGGGTGCGAAGGGCCGCGTTGCTGACCGGAACCTAAGCAGAGCAGCCACCTGCCCTCAATCCCGTTTTCAAGTCATTGTTTTATATGAAGACCCTGACCAGGAAAAAGTGCTATCAGATGATATCTACCAGGGACTATCACCTGAGCTCAGCTGAACGACAGTGTTAAGAACTAGGGGAAATCTTTTGTCAGAGATTGGCAGCCTTGCCTGGCTCAAAGCCCCAGAGCCCCTACGGAGGGCAGCTGTTGCTGCCAGGCTGGCCCTCCAAGGTGTGTCGCTCTGGAGAGATTCAAAATGCAACGAAGGCTGGCAGAAAAACGAGCGTTCATGTCTCACGGGCACAGACACGCTCCCACGGCCACTCCTGCCAACAGTCACAGAGCTGGAGGGCAGCGTCCCCCAGGGGCGGAGCCCCTGAGACCTGAGCCCCTGCCCACTTTCGGCACTGGGGGAGGTCCTCGGAGGCACACGGGGTGCCTGCGATGGTGGCACGCACGTGCCTTCCATGGTCCGGGCATCTTTTTAGTCCCCTCCCACCTCAGCCAGCTGTCTTGTCGAAATGGGTCGAGAGAACAAACAAAAGCCGCAGGGAGGCTGCATCTGAGCTGATTACAGGTCAGCACCAGAAACTGCATCGGATCAGAGTTGCATCAGCCAACAGAACCGTCTGTGCTGTGGACAAGCTCTGTGCATGCGTTGCCCCTGCCGCAGCCTCCGTGGACCGGCTGGCTCTGAGCACTTGAAACATGGCCTGTGTAAATAAAGGACTCACTTTTTATTTAATTTGAACTATTCCAACAGCCACATGTGGCCAGCAGCCCTGGTACCGGGCAGCAGGACCCAGTTCTTTTTACCCTCAAACTTGGAGTGAGAAGACAGCTTACCTTAAATCAAGGACCACCCCCCTTATGATTTCCCAAATGACATAAACACACAAGCATACCACCAAGTGATGCCACCACACCCGGAACCTGCCTGACCCACGGTTTCTCTCCTACCTGAACTTTAAACGGGTCTCCGGTGATGCGAAGGGGCTTGTCTGCTCCCGTGGGCAATGGGCCGTCCTGGATCATGACCATCTTCACACCGGTCCGCTCCTGTGGGGGCACACAGGTCCTCAGCAGAAAGCCTTCTGGCTCCAAGGACTGGGCTCTGCGACAGCACACAGGCCACGACCCTGACCTGCAACTTCAAAGGCCCTGAGCCCTGAAATAAGAGCTTGTTCCTAATGAAATCTGGCAGCAAAACTAACTCAAACTCACGGAAGCATCCTTCTAGTCCTCCTCTCAGTGACTGTGACTATTACTATGCTCAGCCACGGAAATCTCCATCTGATTACGCGGCGCAGCCCTGGAACTTGCTGGGGGCGTTAAATCCTAAAGCACGCCTGGCCCTGCGTCTCAGATGAGGGAATCTGGAGCTCAGAGCAGTTCATGAGCCATTTACGCAGTAGGGGGCACCTTGCTCAGGGTCTCACATAAATAAAGATAATGGGCATTACTTTAGTTCATGACAGCAGTGAGGCCAGTGCCTCCCTGCTCTTACAGACGAGGACTCTGAGCCTTAGAAAAGTACACGCCTGCATCTACGGCCTGACAGCTAATGAGCAGGAGTGCTGCTAGCTCTGGACATAGGATCTTCATCTGAGAGTCTCTACAGGGCTTCACTGCCACAGTGGGTGCTGTCCGTTCAAGGGGACCCCAGGCCTTGGTGTCACAGCTGGCAGCAAGCCTGGCCACAGTAAATGTTCAGAAGTGTGGAAGGCCCTGGGCAGAGGTTGCGGGGGGAGCCCTGCACCGTGGTGCAGCCAGCCCAGCTCGGGCAAGCCAGAGCCATGACCAAACCCCCAAGCTGGGAAGATGAAGGAAGTGAAGGCCTGCTGAAGTGCTGCTTGGCCGGGGGTCACGCACCTGCAACTGCTTTATCGTCTCCCCGCCTTTGCCGATGACCAGACCCACTTTCGACGCTGGGATGGGAATCTCCTGGACCGTGCTGTTGCCGTCCACGTCATTGTGAAAGCCGGGTCCGTTCCGACAGCGGTCCACGATCTGCCCCAGGAGCCGTTTAGCTTGTCTTTGGGAGGGAGAAGAACCACAAGAGAACTAGTGGTTAAGTGAACGCTCTGGGTGCCCAGGAAGGGACAAACAGCTCTGGGTGCCCAGGAAGGGACAAACAGCAAGAAGGGGTCAAGGCTGCCCTCCAGCCAGCTCCAGCTGTTGCCCCCACTACCCGGGAGGTCTCTGCCATCCGCCACGCTACTGGGCTGGAAGGTGAAAGCAACACACACCACGAGAGCAACGTCCCGCCACAGCCCCTCCACGGCTGCCCTCCGCTTGCCCCTGTGTCTTGTGTGCATGCCACACACACGCCTGTCTCCTATGCAAACGTCAGCGGCCTCGGTGGCAGAGCCTACCTGTGATCCCCCTGCGTCTCTCTGCGCCCCAGTCCAGCACAACCCTCCTCACAGAGCACACGCTCAACGGACGGTGGTTAAATAAGGGCAGAAGAGAAAGCAAGGAGAAAGACGGGATGAAAGAAAGAAAGCAAGGGTTAGTAGTCGTCATCTGAATCCTCAAACTCCGAATTTCTTCTCCATAACCAACCAGACTGCGTGGGTGACTTTTCAGCTAGGGCTAGGGGTCACTAGCTCAGTTTCAAGGGTGGGGAAGAAAAGGAGGCAGGGCCCCCGTGCAACTGCAGGGCCATGTACACCTGCTTGGTGCTTTTCGGATGGTCAAAAGCCTGCATTCCCCTGGAATTTTACGCTGATGTACCTGGAGACAGTGGGGGCGGGGGGTGGGGGGGCGGTAGGGAAACTGTAATGGTGAAATAGTACAACCCAGCCTACTGAGGTCCTCTGTCGGGCCAATTTCCTTTTCTGCACCAGAATCTCCCCTGGCTGTTATTTGCAGTGTTTGTTCTTTGAATCACCACGTACGATCTATTTTGTGGTTCCTTTAATAGCTACTGAAGAGGCTGGCTGTACTGCACAATGAAGCAAAAAAAAAAAAAGGTTTTCTACTCAAGTTATAACCCTGCTGCCTCAACTGCTTGGGCAGAACAGGAAGCAGCAATGTTTAGAAGAGGAGGAAGAAGGTGAACGGCAGGAAATGGATGTTGCTGTTGTAGTCCTGAGCCTTTGTGTAGAGTCAGCCGTGTGCATCTTCTCAGTTACAGCAGCTTTTTAATATTTTGCCTGTGTACTAGATTAACCTGCATTGGAAGAAAAATGCCTTGACTCCAGTGAAAGCATGCTGCTTGCCCTCTAATGCACACCTGCCAGTGGTGTTTATTCTGGTTCACTGCTTGCAATGTTACAGCAGAACAAGAGAATTTAAACTCATCTAGACTCCCTGAGAAAGGGAAACAATAAAACAGCCCTACCTACTGAGCCAGACATAATCTTGGCACCCCTGTCCCCAGACACGACGCTGCTTGGGAGATGGAAAGAGGAGACGGAGCAGACTCGGGGTGAGCACCTCCCTCTTCCCAGGAGGTCCTGGGACTTAGGAGGCCTGCATCTGGTACCGGTCTCTGGGCATGTGTGTACGAGAGCGAGGCCTGTCCCAAGGCTGCTCTAAGGGCCCCAAGAGGCAAAACACCCTCTGGTTGGTCCACAGGGCCCTCTGAGTGGGGCAACGGCCACCAAGAGTAGACTCATTGGGTTCACAGATATCAGAAGGGTGATGGGACCAGCCCCAGGCAAGAGACCTGCTGCCATGATTCTCAACGCTTCCCAAAGTGAGAGAGGCTTAACTGATCCAAACCTGCTCAGGTAAAGGAGGTTATTAACAAGGAAGAAGTGAGTTAATGAGAGCATTCAGGCAGCGTGAACGGACACTCTGGAGGACCTGCTTTAGGAAGTAGGTGTTACGACAGCTGTGAGAAATTCTGTAGGGTTTGGGAAAAAATAGGTGATACCTTATGTGTTTAAGGTAACAGAACAACTCCCCTGGCGTGGCAACCTCCCAGATCCTTCTCTAAGGAAGCATCTGCGTTTCGTGGCCAGACTGAGGCAAAGATCGACAGTATTCAGTAACAATTCTGCCCTTCCATTTCTCCCCGGCTGGGGAAGGAGGAAGAAGAATGAAAAGGAGAAAGTAAATAAAATAAACTTACTCAATACTTTCTGGGGTTCCGGTAAGTACACAGGGCCTCTCTGGAATCCCAGAACTCTCTACAAGAAGAATCAAGAAGACGAGGTGTGTTGGTGGGCATCAGGCAACCGTGCGCCTTCGCCTCTGTGTGTAGACTGTCTCTCTCGGGCTGGTTCCTACACCAGCCCCACAGAAGCCCCAGCTCCCAGAGTAACAGTCTGCTCCCGCTTGCGGAGAGAATAGGAAGCTGGGAGCTCCAGCCTGGATTCTCCACATAAAAACAAGTCCTGCAGGGGGCGGCGGGAAGGACGCAGCCGTGGGCTCTGTGTTGGTCCTGATTGCCAGCCTCAGCTGCGTACCCGGCCCACGAGTGTGCTAGTAAGGGCGAGTCACTTAACCCGCTGCTCCTCAGTTTGTCCACCTGCAGTGAAGTTTAGAGGGCACCTGCCGGCAGCTCTGAGGCACACTCGTGTGGAGTTTAATGGTATGCACGTCAGAGTTATTACCAGTAACCGCACAAATATTCCAAGGGAACAGTGACACCCATGTGGAATTGGTTCTGGGCCATTTGACGAGAGGGAAAAACACCTTACTTTCCAACACCACACAGGACCCTTATTCTGTTCCTAAAAAAAAAACTGCCTCGGGAGAGAGGTTCAAGGGGGAGGGGACATGTGAATACCTACGGCTGATTCATGGCGATGCATGGCAGAATCAACACAACACTGTAAAGCAGTTATCCTCCATTAAAAATAAACGACAACAGCAAAACCCTGCCTCTGGAAACTCACATTCAAAAAACGGAAGACAAACGGCCAAGAGCAGCAACTGCCTTCGAGACACTATAGAAGTAGCTTTCAAAATGACAAACATTTCTGGCATCAAATGTCCTCCAAATCCTGTCCTCTGCTGTGGAAAGCGGTCGAACTCAGATGATGAAATTATAAATGACAGTAACAACTCTTCTTCCTCAGTTTGTGTCCCTCCATCTCACGTGGTCAAAACGACCCCACTGGGGAAGGTCCTGAGCTGAGTTTCACACGTGCTCACGGAGCCAGAGCCTCCCGCCGGCCCCTTTCCATGAAGGGCAGGGACCATCGACTCCAGGGGAGTGGTGAGCAGACCCCAGCAGTGAGCCCAGGGCTGCAACAGCACTCCTCCAGGCCCTACTCTGCCTGACATCACATTCTGGTGCAGAAAACAGAGGTCCGGGACCAGCAGGTGTTCGGGAGGGACCGCACTGCCCAGAGCTGCAGAGGGTCTGTCTCCCCAGAGGCCAGACAGGCAGCTTCGCCAGGACCTGCTTCTGCTCTGGTTTTTCTGGTTCTCACCTGGGAGGCCCGCTCCACTGCAGGGAAACAGCCATCGCATATACTTACCAAGCCCCTACAGACTCCTAAGCAACAGGCAGAGGTACTACACCTGAAAAACTTTATAATAAAGCCTGGTTTCTACCACACTGAGATCTATGAAAAAAGCAGCCCTTACCTGAGGCAATCTGAATTTTGCAACCAGATTCTGCTTGAATCCGCGAGATCTGCTCACCTCCCCGGCCAATAACTGAAACGGATGAAACAGGGTCAGGATATGCCCCTTACTCCACATTTAACCATGCGCGGATGACTCCATTAACTCAACAAACATTTATACTTGGCTTGTGGCACAACAAACCAGCGAGCCACAGAACTTGTGCGTGAAACACAGCAGACAAGAAAGGTACCCCAGCTGAAGTCGGCGGGGAGCCCATGGCCCAACATTCCCGCGTGGAGTCCCGCTTTGGGGCTCTGAAGAATGCAGTGTGCAGAGCATTTTGCTACAGTTGACAGACACGCTAAGGGGATTACAATGAACACGAGGGACAGGAATCAGGGAAAAAGCAGATAACGTGGATACTTACTAAATCCAACCATTTTATCAGGCACTTTGAATTCTTCTGTTATTACTGCCCTAAAAACAACAAAGAATATTTTGGAAAAATACACAGAATAAAGAATTCTGCAATCATTTTCAGCTCCCCAAACTTCCCATATTGGCAATCTTAGGGGACAGAGGTGTCAAATAAATCATGCCAACATGGCCAACAAGTCTACAACCATCTGCAAAAGCAGCCCCCCAAAGACCCCTTTTATCAATCACTTCTTGCAAAGACCCAAGCCTCCCCTTTCCCTGTGTCAGAGCAAGAAACCTCTTTCATGAAACCAGCAGCTCCACTAAGCACTGACTTTTCTTCCTACAGTTACCCTCAGCAGTGCTGAACAGCTGAAGGTCCTCTGCGGCGTGGGGCATGCTTAGCCTTCAATTCTGGTCTCCCAGATGGAGAGAGACAGCTACTTGTCAACAGTCCTTGTTTCCCATCTTTTTATTGCTTTCTGGCCACCCTCTAATTTATCTGCCTCTTGGGATAAGATGTCCCAAATGGAACCAGCGTCCCGCTGAGGCCTAATTGGTGCTGACCAGTACAGAATGATTACCTTGCTTATTCCGCAAGGGACTTCTGTTAAATGCTACCCCATCCATTATGGGCCTCTTTAAAAAAAAAAAAAAAACAACAACAAACAACCACTGCACTGGTTCTTTCAAACAGCTCTTCAAATTTTGCCATATAGTGTGTTGTGGACAATATCCAATTTGCCCAACACCCCAGAAAGCAATTAACTCTAAACATTTACCTTAGGAGGAAAACTAAATGCAAGTAGTTTAAAAGAAAAAAAAAAAGCAAGCACTTTCAAACCTCCCTCACACAGCTGGATCTTTACCCATCACGTAAAGCACTGGATCGAGCGCGTGTTCTCAGGGAAAGTGCAGCACTTGGCAGAGCCACGGCAGCATGAACAGCGCCGCCGCTGCAGCCCGCGGGCTCCCCGTGCTTTCATCCTCATGCTGTACATGCACGAGGTTCTCTACATCTCTGGGGACACGTGAATCCCTGGCTTCCTCAGCAGTTAGACTAAACGCTAATGCCAGGCCTCGGCTGGCCTGAACGGTCCACTGGACGAGAGACCCAGGGCCCTGCTGGGACGTTCCCTGGTGGTGGTGAAAGGTAACCAGGCTCCCGGATGCAGGGCCGCCAGGCCACTGCCTGGGCACGCAGCACAGAGCTGTCTACTCTCAGGAGACAGTCCTGGGGAATTTCCTAGAAGGCATTCGGCACCAGCCCCGCTCAAAAACTCAGGCAGCTCCTTGGCTCGCAGAACAATTTTAGCAGACTCTCTCTGAGGGAAAAATGTAGTTAAGATGAGCTGCCTGGGCTCCCGGGAAGACAAGGCCTTATTATAAACCCAAGGCTGAAACTGCTCTAAGGCACAAAGTACGAATGTGTTGCAAAGTAAAATCCTGACGAACTACGGCTTTACAGGAAAGCTACATGTGATGCTAACACAACCTCAGTTAAATGACTGCATTTCAATTCATTCAAAAAACAAAAACAACCAAGCAAATAAAGAACAACAAAAAAGTCACCAGGATGGTGCCTGGGGACGTCTAGACGCTCCCAAACATGCAGAGAATACAAGCGGCTATAACTGTATCGCCAGGGCTGAAGGTCAGGGATAACACGTTACAGTAACGAGCACACAGCATGCAGTCTCACCCCTCAGGGAAGGGAAGCCCCCGCTGTGGGTTTCCTGTAATATTTTGCGCTTTTAGAAGGGTAGCACTGTGACCACAAATACCCTGTCTTACAGACTGGCCATTTTAAAGCCCAGAGGTCTCTGTATCTCTCTAAGTCCTCAATGTTGATGGGAGAGTGGTGGGGGGAAACTGAGGAAGGGAAATCAACAGGGCACCCAATCCAAGGTTCTGGGGTGAGGCTTCTAAATAGGCGGGGCCAGGGGGGGCACCCAGGCTTCCACATCCTGGGCCCTGACTCCTGAAGCAACCTGAGCTCCATCTTGGGAAAGCCCAGTCAAGTCACACTTCTTTAGCATGGCTTTTCTCAAGCAAAGAGGTGAATGATTCACAGAACATGGGGAAAACCATCAAATCAGGAGGACAATTTTCACATTCTCTACTTTTAAATTCAACATATGTGGACAGAAAGAGCAGCTTCAGCATCCCAGAAGTCTTTTAAGTTCAGTTTTACAATAATGGTTGATTTTTAATACCAAGTATCAGTTTATCCCTTCAGCTTACACCATATTGGAAAGGGCTACAGAAAAAGTTGGGTCTTAAAAAGAAATCTAGCCCATGGTTTTCACACTCTCAACCTCTGACTTTCTAACACTCGAGTACAGATGGTGGATCAATAAACAATTAGAAATGATCAATAAATAATAAAACATAACCCACTGCTTACCTTTGATGTACCAAGGCCCCTAACTGGTTACCTACTGTGGCAAAGAGAAAGAAAAAAGAAAAATCAAAGCATTAGCACGGATAAACTAACTTCATCCTTACACGACTTCTTACCATTTCAGAGGGGGGAAAAAAAGAAAGGCAGAATGAAAGCAAACAGTAATTTAGGCTCAGTGGCTGAAATGAATGCGTTACATGATATGAAACAGGAGGGGATGTTGTGATCAACAGTCTCTAACCCAGTGTCCAGCTGAACGCAGGATAAGAAATTGATCTGTGTGTCCACATGCTGAGCAGCCTGGGAGAAAATCCTGCTCGCTAAATCCCTCTCACTTCCTCCCTCCCTCCCGCTTGGGATCTAAACTCAATGTAAAGATGGCCAGGGTCCCTTCTTTCCCTTTTCAAAACGAATGAGAAGATTTAGCCTCCTAGTTCAGAAGCATTGTTAAGGACTGCCCCGTGGCAGCTGCAGTCGCTAAGAACGTGCACATATGTTCCCGCTGGCCACGCCACGGGGCATCCCCCCAACTCTCCCTACCCTCCCAAGAGCATAAGCATCTCAAGGAGAGGAATGAGGAGCTGGCCTCCTCCCTTCTCGGGCCTCTTCGCTGAGCCACCCTCACAGTCTGGACGCTTCGGACGCTAGGAGTGAGCAACTGTCTTTCAAGCCCATTTCACAGAGACGACAGTGCCCAACAGGCTCTAATTATGAAAACCGAGTCTGCAGTACACTCCCACTTCTGCTGTGCTTTTTGTTCATTTCTCCTCTTTCAGCTACTGATGAGTGTTTCCACCAGCCATCAGCAAAAAATGAATCTGCAGTATTTCTCTTTGGAAAATGCAGCCCAGGAAACACAGCCAGCAGACAATGAAAAAGTATAAGTCCCAACTGCATCACAAGGAACTGAATGAATCTTACAAAATGCTAACAAGAGCATTCAAAAATATGTCTCCCGGCAAAGTTATAAGAAGGACAGATACACGCTAAGTGGGGAAGAATCAATTACGTCAGCCTCAGAACAGAGAGGGGCATGTCTGACATCTGAAGTCTAGGGCTCCAACAGCTCTTCTTCCTGCTTGAGCTTAACCCTGTCATTCTCGGGCCGCAGAGGAGCTGGTCGTAAAAGAACCAAGGAAAATAAACCAGATCACGATGTTTTAAAAGGAGAAGAGAAAGCCTGGAGAAACACACAGCAAAAAAGTACACAAAGCTACTGAGTCAATACCATATTTCTCCTTGATCAATGGCACAATAATGGTCTACAGCCAAAACACCGAACTTATGTACTATTACCCTGCTTATCTCAGAGATAACAGCATTGCTTTTTATCGACTCTTAAACATTTTCGTTCTGGGCTTCCAGTCTGAACATGACAAATGCCCTCACTCCGCACAGGCCGTGTCCACGATTCCCATTCCGTGTGAGAAGTGGACAAGCACCAGCTCGAGAGGAGACTCCTCGTCGCTCACTCAGGGCCTGGACGCTGTGAGAGAGGATCGCCCACAGCAGAGGCAGCAGGCGAGAGGAGAACACACGGGAGGAGAAGGTCCACGACAGAGTGCCACTGAGTCTGGTCACCTGTTCCTATTTAAGGGTCACGCTCAGCATCCCTGCTCATGGTCAGAACTCTTTCCCTTAGGGTAAAGAAACCAGTGAGGACAAAGAAACGGAAATGTCTTGAAATGAGCAAACACCGAAGGGGACTAGTCCCTGCTTGGGGCAACGTGGGCGGACCTTGGCTCAGGGTCTGCCCGCTATCTGGTGGCCGATGACCTACCAACAGCTCAGCTAGAAAAGTGGCAGCACGGTAAAGGGTGACACTGCCACAGAGGACTTCACGAGTCACGAGAATGTTCAGAGGGCTCCTGGTCAAAAGCCATCTGCAATTTTGTTCTCATCAAAAAAAAGGAAATTCCTTTTTGTCAGCAAAGTGTGTGTCACGGGTGTCACGCACACCGTATCATTTCTGACAGCCAACTGCTCCAGCGACAAGTGGAGGTGAGGTACTCAGAGAGACGGAAAATACAAGGGCGCACGAACAGATGGTCTGCTGGGAGCCCCCCACTGAAGAGTGAAATCAAATTCAAATCCACACCCAACCCTTTAAGTTGCTGGACTCTTATTAAACAGCACAGATCGTTTCTCTCCTCCACGCAAATGCCAGCGCTCGAGGAAAAAGTGTGATTTAAAGTTTCACTCCCTTCTAAAACATTCCCATTTGGTGCCTAAAAATGAAAACCAGCAGTTAGGTAAGGGACGCTGGCCACACTCATATGGCAAACAAACGGGGGTGGGGCTTCTCTCTGTCTTCAGGATGAACAGGGTCAGACGACGGAGTCATATGGGGACATCGAGCAAGCTCGATTTAACAATTATAGTCATTTTATTGTAAAAAAAGGAAAAATGCTGAATAAAATCAATCCTACTTCCTCTTAATGGCACCTGCTGGTCAACCGTGGTTCACCTGGCTTCCAGACTTCCTGGCACGTGTGTGCAGTACACACGCAGGTGCGGTTCTCACTTATCCTGCACGTTCTGCAATGGGAGGCCATCTGGGCAACGGAAAGATGAGCTTCCCAGAGAAAACATCCATGAGAAAAAACAACGAGAGAACTCCTTTCTGGAGAGTCATCTGCTGCCGATTTCAATCATGATCTTTGAAAAAAATAAGGCACTGGACACATTTTTTCACCTTAGAGAGGAGGAAAACTAGTCTCCATTCACTCCCCACCCCCGACCCGCTCCAAAACAATGCTAACAAAATATCACTGGGGAATACACCCAGCTTTATAGTACACACAATCTTAATGGTTAGCCCCCAACGCCCCGCCTCAAAATAGCACAAGGAGCCAAGCGCCAGCATCGCTTGTAACACTGAAAACACATGCATAGAGCAGCGGACCTGGGGCGGCTGGGAGGGCAGGTCAGGGAGGACGTGCCCACAGTGCTGCGGTGACCAGCAAGATCAACCAACCGACCAACCAGACCCTCCTCTTCAGCCGCAGAACACAAGCCTGCGACCTCGCTTGGATTCCCGACTCCGCGACTCTGACCAGTGCCTTTCCGAGCCCGGTTAAGGTCAGCCACACCAGCAGTTAGCTGCGGCCACTCCTGCAGTTTCCAAAGCAGCTTTGAAAAGCTCTTCTACCAAGGACAACACAAAGGCTGCCTGTGTTCTAATGCAGCAGCTCATGCCCTAGGGCCCCCAACACACTGACAGGCTAAATTCAGCTGAGAGTCCCTAGGCAAGTAACCTGTTACTGATTTGGCAAATTCTTATTTTTTTAAAAGTGAGCGTAAATCCAAGTTTATCTCAGTAATGTCCCTCTCAGCTGCGGCTGAATATGCCCTGTGACAGGAAAGGCCCACCACCAGTCTGCAACAGTGCTTCTCTAGGTGCCTCACTGGTACAAGCCCATTCAGTCCTGCAAGTGCCCTGAGAGGCAGAGGCTGTTACCACCAGTCTCATCTGACTGATGGAGGTGCCTCAGCAAAGGGCACAGATGCGTGAGTGCCTGTGCCCAGGTGACCCCTGCACCATCTTTCAGGTGTTGAGCGCCACGCTGGGTCTAGGGCATAAAATGGTGAGCAAGGTCATATTTGCCTTCAAGAAGTTTAGAGTTCTGCCCTCCCTGGTGGTTCAGCGGTTAAGAATCTGCCTGCTAATCTGGGGGACACGGGTTTGATCCCTGATCCAGGAAGATTTCACACCCTTGGGGCAACTAAGCCTGTGTGCCAGGACTACTGAACCCAAGCTCTAGGGCCCGGGAGCCACAACAAGAAACGCCACCACAATGGGACGCCTGGGCACGGCCACTGGAGAGTAGCCCCTGCTCTCTGCAACCAGAGATAGCCCGAGCACAGCAACAAAGACCCACACAGCCATAAGTAAACCAGCCTGGAGTCTAGCGAGGAAAGCAGAGCGCTCCACGATGAGCGGTAGCTACCCTAGTCTCCAGGGGCACAGAGGTGTTAGGGGTGCACCTCCGCCCCTCCCCAGCGCCAGTGCCCAGCCAGCGGTATCTGGAGGAAAAGTAAGCAGAAAAATAAAGTGTGCGATGCTTATCTACAGCACTGTGGCTTGTTTTCATTTTATCCAGTAGTAATGAAACCAGTTAAGGGGGGGGCACAACCAACTTTATTAAAAAATGAAATAGAAAACAGAAGGGACTATATATGGATACATATTTGGGACATGTATTTAATAAACTTTTTTATTAACACAGTTACACACGTGTTTTAGTAAGTGTGTAGTGACTAGTTCTGATGGAAACATGGAACCCACATCCCTTGCATTGGCAGGTGGATTCTTAACCTCTGGACCGCCAGGGAAGGCCCACAGACTCACCCCTTTTGAGGTGTTTGAGGACTTTGCCTCTCCGGGTGATGAGCCACCACAGACTAAAGAAGGGCGCTGTTAGAAAGGGCGTGGAAAGGGGAGGCCCCACGTGGAGTCCCCAGCAGACACGATTTTCAGAGATACGTCTGTTTAAGGGCGGAGGGTGCACAGAGGTGCAAGAGCTGGAGGAGGACCCATGAGCTTGTCCACCCCAGGCAGACGTCACGTACCCTGGCCTGAAGACCACTAGTTGACAACACCCCTGATTTCTCCCCGTGACTCTTAGGAACTGAGTTTTAGTCTCCGCTCTTCACACCTGCAGCGTCCACTATGACCCCCCCAACACGGGGAAAATAGCAGCAGCTCCGGGGTACATGTTCCTGTCCATGCAAAGCAGATGCTCCCCACTGAGGAGCAGGGCAGGGGTCTAGACACCCCGGCCAGGCTGCTGCAAGAACTGGCCCTCACTACTCCCGAGCACAGGCACCTCTCTGCCCTCTTCTCTCTGGAAAGCCTGGGACCCTAAACAACCTTTCCTCCGCACTGTTTTCTCCTCCTTCTCCTTGCC
This sequence comes from Redunca redunca, assembly GCA_006410935.1. Classification (NCBI taxonomy): domain Eukaryota; kingdom Metazoa; phylum Chordata; class Mammalia; order Artiodactyla; family Bovidae; genus Redunca; species Redunca redunca. Next base: position 436,309 of record SJYQ01010274.1, on the reverse strand, counting down.
TTATGCCACAAGTGCTGAAACGAAACTTGGAAAGGACTACACGAACACACACACCCCTTCCAATCTTCCTGTAAACGATTCATTTGGCAGCGCACCTAAGAACTCTCCTTCCTTCATTTCATTTCTGTCCACACGAGGAACAGAAATGGTGGTCAATCTAAAATGGTCTTACCAAAGCAGAAAAGGTAGGCGTATTTTCAGAATCACTAGTGAGACAGCCCCCAGCCCTGCCCTACGCAATGGCAGGAACGGCTCTTCACTTACCCCAGGTTCTAACTCTGGTGCCACTCTTCACAGAAGGGACAGGGACAGTGTGTGGTCTGTTTGATTCAACTAAAAAGCTCATGGGGACATGAGGACCTAAATCTCTCCCAGGGTAAAAACCTGGGTAAGATGCTCTCGTTGCCCCTGGAAACATGGAGGAGACAGTGGGAGGAGAGTTTCATCCCTCTGTTGACAGCTCCACAGAAACGCCAGAAATCACCTGCTTTCTCTGGCAGCAAGAGTTGGATAGGGGAACCTGAGACAGGGAGGTTTACGGAAACTAGGGAGGGGGATCCTCGCACCCCTTCCTAACTGAGGATTAAGCAAGTGTTGGAGTTAATTATTTGACAAGGCTGGCCGGAGGAGGCCCGTAAACAACCAGTTAGGGGACACTGTCCTGCTCACTTGTTTAGGTGTGGTCTAAGTGCTTTCGAATGCGAATGGCAGAGCTCAGTGGGTGGGTCAGAGACCCTATGGCCTACAAGCCTGAGAAAAAGTTTGCCAACTTGTGATGTAGATTAAAGTGAAATCTGCACTTCTAAATCACTTAGCTAGCTCTGTTCTCTTAAATGTGGAGCTTACTCTTCAAAAATTTCCTACAGGCTCATCACAGGAAGCTCAGAGGGAGAACTTGGTCACAGAGCGTTTACTCACTGCAGGAGCGAGGCAGGGAAATCAAGAAACCACCTCTCTGGCCACGGCATGCGGAATCTGGAGGGAGCGGGAGGCGACAGTCTCTGTCTCCGGAGAATGCACATGGGACGAGCCCCAGGAAGACGGGCGAACTGCTGGCGAAGCTGAGGGCTGTCACCCTTCCCGAGGCAGGCGTGTGAGAGTGGGAGGGGGGACCAGGAGGGCTGGGGGAACCAAAGAGGCGAGGCGGCGCGGGAGCAGGGCACTGGACGGAGTCACAGGGGAGGAGGAAGCCAGGGCTCCAGGAGGAAGCCAGGGCCAATCCGAGATGAGGAGTCAGCTAGGCAAAGAGAGCGCAGAACGGGGGAGCCAGCCTGGAGGCCAGGAGGCGGGGTCACGTTGGGGAGGGCTGGGCCCCCGGTTCCCGGAAGCAGCCAAGACTCCTAGACCAGAGATGGAACTGGTTCCGTGAGTCCAGCGGAAGCCTGAAGAAGGTACTGGATGGGAACGCTGTCACACGCAGACCCACAGGGCCCTTCCCGAATTGGCAGGCACACTTCAAAGGCTGCGAGGAAGCATGGGTGCCACAACAGAGGGCGTTCAGAGTTCAGAGGACCGGACCTGAAGCTGGGGGACAGCAGAGTGCTGTGCTTCCCGTGGGCCGAGGCCGGCCCTGGAAGCTGGGTATGGAGCTCTTGGGTTCCAAGTGGCTCCTGAACTGGCAGTCTCACGGACAACTCCAAACTGCCTTGGAACACAACCACCTCAGATCGTTTTCTGCATCAGGAACAAATCTTTTTTTCTGTTTTACTGCCTAGCACTGTTTAAAATCTTCCCATTCATACATGAGCTTGCATATCCCAATGTCCCGAATTAGCCCTAAGTTAAAGTTCTTTCTGGTTGACTTATCCGTTGCAGTTACTTTTAAACAGACTCAAGTAACACCTCCAAAAAACTTCTAACAGACTGCACTTTAACCTCCTAAAGGTCAAAGAACCCAGCTCCACAGGAAAGTTAGCAAGTTCACACTGCTTAAGCGATCTGCTGAACTTCCGTCAAAAAATTTCCGAGCCAAACCAAGCAAACAAAAAACTGCAAAGTCCTGGGAAATCTTTATGGCTAAGAAAAAAGTGCCAGGATTCCTGCCTGTTGCTCGTCTCTGCTTTTCTAAGCTTTCACCTCACAAACAGTGAGACTGTGATCCTTAGAAAGCTGTCTGATAAACATGAGCATTTCTTTCCATGACGGGCTCTGTTTATCCACGTATTTATTCACAAGGACAGAACTGGCCCAGTGACCTCAGCCCTGTCAGAGGACAACTGACAAGAGCCTGGGGCAGGACCCAGATGCCCAGCTCTCCCTAAGCTCCTCAGCATATCTCAAATTCTACACAGAGACCAACTTGCGGGGTGGGGGTGGGGGTGGAAATTCTGCTATCTAAACAGAAGAGAGGGTTAATTTTATCAAATCACAATGCTAAGGGAAATCTCTTGTAGTTCAAAACACAGTGTCTTGTTGTGGTAAGAGACACAGGCCTGTGGATGATGGAAGGCCCAGGCCCAGGGCCAGGTGAAAAGTACTCAGTTCTTTCCTACTAAAAGTAGACTTAACATTTTGGAGAAGGAAACTGCATTCATTCTCTGATCACAAGAACCGAGTCCCCCAAAGGCAGACATGCAAAAAATTATGGTTCTCAAAAAAGAGGTGATGATATACATATAATAATGGACTGGAGTTTCAAGTGAGAGTCTGGACTTACTGGTGACTTACTAGCTACGTTCTTACAAAAGGGTGTGCAAAGGACTGCACGCATGCTCGCTCAGTCGCTCAGTCGTGTCTGACTTTGCAACCTTCCATAGGATTCTCCAGTGAAAAATACTGGAGTGGGTTGCCATTTCCTACTCCAGGGGATCTTCCTAATCCAGGGATTGAACCTTTATCTCTTACTGGGAGAAAGAACGTCTGCAAGATGCCAAAGGTTCCATGTGCAAATTTTTAGGCCCTCGTTAGGCAAAGGACATAGCCATACTATTCTCTGTAAGCACAAGTTTCATACTTGAACACCATGCAGTGGCTGAGAACAAGGCTGAGAGCTGTGGAATGCACTGGTCTCCATTTCTGGAAACAGTGGCCTGAGAGACACTGTCCATTAACGATGCATATGCTCAGAGTTGGACACTTCGTGTTATTTTTACACTGATGTCCTGTAAGGGAAACTGAAACATGATTGTCCCGAAAAGGTAGAAAAGGTTACTTTGCATGACAGCTTTCTGCTAAGGCAGAAATACAGACAATGAAATCACTCATTATTTAGCCTAAGATATCACTGATACCAATCAAACGTAAGACGACCACAGTGCACTGTTTCAGAGGAGCAGTGTAAACGGTCACCTTAGTTCCAGTGGCTTTGGGGAAGAGTTTGTGTGTGTGATCATAAACACTGATAGTTTTCTTAAATAGACAAGAACTTTGACACCCAAATAGAGTGTTGTACCCTTAAAATCTGCACCGTGAGAATCTATACAATTATTCTGCTTATAAAACCCATGGCCGAGCTCTTTTAGAATCCTCAGAGACCAGAGAGCAATCAGTCATGCCACATTACATTTTTTTCCGAGAACATAAAACATGCACTTTTTTTAAGAAAAAAAGATTACACAATATATACTGCTGTATACCTTGATTTTTTTCATTTAATACTGTATCAAAGAAATGTGAACATACTGCACATGTGCAGACTGAGGACAGGGAGAGCAGACATTGGCCCAGCCTCTACGCGCATATTCACGCGCAACCTCGCATATTACAGGGTCCCTTCACAGTCCTACTCTGCAGGAGGTGAAACGTGATAAAGGAAGTCCATGTGCTCTGCAGAAACCATCTGAGTGTCTTAGCCCAAGTGCTGGTAATATGCACTTCTGAGTGGTCTCAAATCCTTCTGGGGATGCGTAGGGTATATAAACAAACCAAGGAAATAAAGAAAGGAATGAATGAAAGGGGAATGGATGCTGCTAGCAATAGCCTGTTATAAATGGGAATGGTGAAGAAGAAAAAAACAAACCCAGCAGGGAGACTGAAGGAAGGTCATGACTCTTCTTTCCTTTCTTTAAGGTCAGGATGTAGTCATAGCTTCCTCAGAGCCATGCCCCAATCTCAGTTTTTCTTTGGAGAAAAGTGGGAACTTCAATTCCCACATATGCAGTGGAATAACAGAGGGCTAAATCAAGCAAAACTCCAAGCAGTCAAATTACTTCCAAGCTGATGCTTTAAGGCTGTCTTTTACCCTCTCGCCCAGCTGAAAAGATTTCCTGTATTATCAAGGCAAATAAGAACTCAAACGCTGCAGAATTGCTGAGGAAAATCATCTTAAATATTTCCCCTCAACCATTCTTCTTTAGAGTGACGCTGGAGAAAGCTGTTAAGGAAATGGCTGACACAGATTTCAACTGAACCGGCAGGCTTACTACCACCTGAAAGGCAAAGGTATTTACAGCAACTTACCTCCATCATCCAAGGGCCGTTTCTGCACTCCATAGCCATACACTGAGGGGTCCACTAGAGGTGTGGAATTATTCAAGTGAGGAATTGAATCAATTTTAGCAGCAATCTACAGAGAGAACCAGATTTAAATACTCAGTAACAAATCATGGCTCCACCAAGGGAGGAAGACAAGTCTTCTTTAAAGGGCTGTTACCCCATTTCTCCACCGGAAGGAGATTTAATTAAAGCAACGTTACAGGACAAGGACTTTGCACTCCTGAATTTTCTTTTAGTCTTAGTAATAATGTGTCTTTTGAAATGATACTTCCAAAAACTTGTCTTCCACAAGCAAATTTTTAAGTCATCACTTAAAATACGGCTATACCATGTTTTAAGGAAAAAGGCAGGCCAAAAATATGAAGAACTTTGTTCAAAATATTTTAACACAGGGTTTCCTTAAGGAACAAATTCCCCAGCAATATTTAAAAGGCCATGAATTTGTTCAAATCTGACGGCTCTTTAGAAATGTTTGTCATCTTAAAACTTCAACCCCTATAAACTGATGATGAAATACATGGAAACATAAACCAAGCTGCGCTTCACTGGAGTCCAAACGGCAGGGGGATGACCGTCTGTCCAGGCTAGTTTGGAAGAATTCCTGCACTGGAGAAATCAAGATAACCTGTGAGTGTTACTTAAAACCTGTCAGTCAAAGAACGGAACACAGCTATTAAATTTCCACCAGAAACAGATGCTGTGGAGAGCTTCCTACACGTGTCTACTAGGAATTAGGGATTAAATGTGACGCTCACATAAATTAACTCTGATTCAATCAAAGGAATGTTTACAACTGCTCTTGATGTTAGTCCCTCAGTTAAGCCTAAAAAGCCAGGGTGGGTTAAGGGACAGCCAGCACAGATGTCCCAGGGCAGAGCCTTTCAGGGGCAGCTTTCCTGAGGCTGTCCAAATGTGCCCAGAAATCTGAGAGCTTCCGGAACCTACATAAAGTACTTTAGAAAAATAAACGACCAAAGACACTCACGATACTGAAAACCTAAGGCAGAATTTTTTTTTTTTCTCTCTAAGGCAGAATTTAATGTTAGGTACCCTGGATCAGGTCTTATCCTTTCATTTACTAGTTCTGTGATGTTGAGCAAGTACCCTTCCTCTCTGCCTAAGATCTTCCGGGTATAACACCATCTGCTTCGTAGTTTCTGGAAAGATAACAACATACTCTGAACACAAATGAGCTTTGCACATGAGAAAGCACTTCACAAATACCAGGGCTGTAAGACAAGGCAACTCACCCAACAAGAGCTGAGGGCCTACTACGTCCCAGGCTCAGTAGTGAAGAGTCGGGGGGGGGGGGGGAATGCGGTCACAGGTACACAAGCTAATCAATAAGCTGATCATTTCAGCTGCTGATACACACAATACTAACTAAAAGGCAAGGACACACAGAGCCCTTAGGAGGGGCCACTTTAAATGGGATGACCAGGGAAGGCAGCTGTCATCTGAGACCTACATGAGGAGGAAGAGCATTACAGGCAGAGGAAATAGCTTGTTCCAAGACCCTGCGGCTAGAGCAAGCTTGGCAGGCATGTGCCTGAGAGAGAGGTCAATGTCAGTAGGATAGAAGGAACCAGATGTATTCCAAGAGGTGGGCAATGGCCAGTTCATGAAAGGCTTTAGAGGTCATTGGAAGGGGCTTGAATTATATAGAGAGAATTTATTAATTAATGCTGCATCCCCTTGGGTTGCAAGATCTTAGTTCCCTGACCAGGGTTTCAACCTCTGCCCCAAGGAGTGGAAGCGTGGAGTCCTAACCACTGGACTGTCAGAGAAATCCAGGGATTGGGTTTTATATGAAGGGTGATGGGAAGCAACTAGAAGGCTTAGTAAAAGAAGTAACTTGCTGATTTATGATTTTAAAAGATCCCCTTGGACAAGGAAAATAGATTCTAAGGGCCACACCCATTTCACAGAGATCATATGCTGTGCAGAGCATATACATGTATATAATTTAATATCTGGACTTAAAATACAAGAGTTTGCCCTGTCGAGGCTACAGATGACGGCAGCCTGGATAGGTGCTTGTTTTAAAATATTAAGTTAAACATGCAAAGTTAAGAGAGACTGCTGACAGAAACCTCATCTCCCATATTCAAACTTCAAGGCAAGTGGCCATTTGTTCTAAAACAAAATACTATATAAATCTTGCCTAACAGCATTTTACCACCAACTCGCAATCTTGCTCTCCATATTTGTTTTGGATAAGCTAGTGGAAAGTTGGCTACTTACTTAAGATGCAAAAATTATCTTTAAGGACTCAGCTGGGAAAGCAAGTGATTAAAAGGTGAGAACACTGCAGTGGTTTATGACCCCATGGAGACCCTTTCATTCGCCACAATGAACTGAGCAGGTAAATGGCTGATGCGGGGCTTTCCAAGATTACTGGTTTAAAGACAGAGACAGTGAGGAGGACCCCGAAACACAGGGGAAACGGGTGTGATCCTCAGTGGAGTCCCCCAGCAGCATGTGCGCCGAGTCACTCTCACAGAGAGGATAAGCTCTACATATTTGGCACTCTATCCTTTTTTTTTTTAATGTGGACCATTTTTAAAGTCTTTTCTGAATTTCTTTTAATATTGCTTCTGTTTCATGTTTTGGTTTTTTGGCCATGAGGCAAGTGGAATCTTAGTTCCCCAGCCAGGGATCGAACTGGTAACCCTGGCATTAGAAGGCAAAATCTAAACCACTCCAGCACCAGGAAGTCCCTCTTTACCCTCTTCTATTGATGCCTCTTGGCTTCCAGAGCTGCTTCCTTTCTTCCAAAGTAGCCAAGATGTTATTCCTGAGTCCTTGGCCTTCCTTATAATTTATATACTATGTTTCATATATTGCCAGAATGTCACTTTCTCCCAAAGCTGAGATATTAAATCATTATGTTACAGTAGCTTTTCTGCTCCTATCTTTGATTAAATCAACAAGCATCCTAAAACATGACTGAGGATTTCAGATTTGTTTTTAAATCATGTTTGCTTCAGGCAGCTATAAATTTGGGAAATTTTCGCTAAGAGAAAAGTAGTACAAGATAATGGTTAAGAGTTGTAGCCCCGAAGTCAATAACTGCACTTGAACCCTGGCTAAACAAATGTTAGAAGTATTTTAACATTATAATACACAATTATATCATAATTTACATTGATATTACATTGTATATTGCAATATTTTATAGCAATAAACAAACAATGTATTTCTTTATTCAAACAAATGCAACCTTGTTCTAAGAAATGATTTTAAATGCCTTCTAAAATAATAAGAGTTAAAGTGTTATGAATGCTTAGTATGTCTAGGCACTCTAAGAGCGGGTTAAAGATGCTATCTCATTTATCTCTCATGATGATTCTTTAGAAGGCTAGCAGTACTATTTCCATTTTAAGACAAGGAAAAGCGAAGCTTAAAAGAAGCTGAGTGACTTGCCCAGAGTCACACATCTTGTAAGTGGCAGAAACAGTAATGAAGCACAGGCTTGCCTGACTCCTGCTGCTGCTGCTGCTGCTAAGTCGCTTCAGTCGTGTCCGACTCTATGCAACCCCACAGACAGAAGCCTACCAGCTCCCCAGTCCCTGGGACTCCTGACTCCAGAGTCCATGACACTAACCACGGCACTAGGCTAACCATCCCTCTTTCCTCCACCTAATGCTTTCTCAACCAGAGTCACTCCCCGAGCACTGAAAGCCTAATGAGTTCCAGTACACACAACTCCAGCAATTCATCATGCCTGTAACTGACCATCCTGAACAGCAGCTGCTAAAAGGAAGCAAGGTACATCTTCAGTTAATAATGGTGTAGGCCAGAAAAGAGCCACAGAAGCCAGGATATTCCCAGAAGAACAAGGCCACGCCGATGCTTATCTGAAAGCACGACCTTGAGGGAGCGCTGGTACTGATTTTCTGCTACTGGATTCACTTTCCCCCCTTCTGGAGGGAAGGCAGCAAGAGTGGGTTACCTCACTACCTGTGCTATTTTAAGCATGGTAATAGAGGAAATATTTATAAATCAATGCCATGACATTTAACCTCCACTGCCAGCAGCTAGCGGAAATGTGGAGAAGGGGAGCACTGGACCAGCAGTCAGTCATGAGTCCGGCTTTTCTAGCTGGCCCTTCCAGTGCATGACCTCAGGCAACACCTTCAGTGGTCCACCTTCAGTGGTCTTGCTCCCTGAAAATTGCAGGGACGAACTAAACCACTGTTTTCCAAGGAGCACAAGGCAGTTTGGGGAGGTGCATGGATGAATGTTCAAAAACATTTTAAGTAAATCTAAATTTTACAATGATTTAAAAATATGAAGTCAAAAGAATATTGAAGGTTCACGTAAAGGTGGTACACAATTCACTAACGTTAGGGACCAGGGCAATTAATCACATCTTTAAGTTCTGTCATCAGAGTAGCTCACCCTATAAATTCAAACAGGAAGCTGTGTCTCTTTTCACAACTTCACATTCAGTAAAACTTTACACTCAATGGAAACAGGCAAGGCCATCTGAGTGGCAGCAAGCCATCCACACGCTGTGTCCGGGCTACTCAAGAGGCACTGTTGATTCTCAGGGGGCCAGCAAGCAGAGGCGACAGCGTACACCACCACTTGGAGAGGAGGAACCCAACTTGCGTCCCTGGAACCTCTGCTCTAAAGTCGCCCCGAGTGGCCCTGCCCTGGAGAATTCACCCCTGGCGAATTCACAGGCTGGACGGAAAGTCTCTGCTCCCCACAGCTGGAAGAAACAGTATGTGGCCAGGGCAGTGGAACCCAGTGGCTTAGAGTGAGCAAGTCCCAGAGAGCAGGGTCCAGAGCCGTGGACAGAGTCAAGTCCACTACCTAGGTTACTATGAAGACAGACTGTATATCAAGCTTGTTGGGTACTAAGTGTCTGATGGTGCCCTCATTTAATCCTCACAGTGACCTCAGAAAGTAGCTACTAGTCTCAGTTCTGTGGGGTCTGGAGCCAATCTGCTGGAACTGTATCCGAGGGGATACCAAAATAACAGTGTAAGGCACCCGGAACAATGCTGGGCACACCATAAGGAATGAGCAGTGCTTGCTATTTTAATCCTTGATTGAATTAATAATAACATGGAAAAGTACACAGGCAAGTTGTTAACTTGAATTTTCATATACAAAAATGCCTGTGCAACTAGTATCCTGATCAGGAAACAGTACATGACTGGTGCCCTCGGAGCTGGTCTCAAACTCCTTTTGGTCACTACCCACCTCTACCTCCCAAGCTATTCCATAAATATATACATGTATCTATATGGTGGTTTCTTGTGTGTGTGTGTGCATACATATAAACCACCATCCACGATCTCCATTTTACAGATGAGAAAAATTGAGGCGTAGATGTTAGATAACTTGGCCAATGACACTAACCTAGTAATATTCAGAACCAGAATTGGAACTCATATAGAATGAATCCAGTCATCTTAATAATCACTTCACCACACTTCACTACCTCCTGTGTATTCTGCAACCATCAAATGAGAGAACCTGTATCAAAGTCCTTGCCTGGCACACACCACAACACAAGCTCACCGAATGGGAGCTACTGCTGTCGTCATTAGAGGTGGGGCCCTGTCTGATCCTGCCCTATTAACTGGCATTAACCAAAACAACTGAATATGGTAGCAGCTCTTCTCAGTAGCTTTTCCTGACAACTACAGGCCACCCACATTTGGTGAGAATTAAACACTCTATTATCTGTTTGCAAAGCACTGTGTAAACTACCTTTAAGTGGTGCGATCTCATGGAGGAAGTTGCTGATTATACTCTCCTCACTATAGGGAGCTCTTTGAGGCGTGGACCTCTCTCAATCATCCTGGTACTCCAAGGACAAAGGTTCCTTGACGGGGAGCTCCAGGGGTTAGCTTTAGAGAATTCATAAACCTCCTGAAGTAACAGACAGAACTATTTAAATATTTCTGAGATGTAGTCCAGAGTTTTCAGGAGTCTTGTAAAGTTCCACACTCCAAGAAAAGGTAAAGAACCTCACTGACACTCAGCAAAACCTGCGGGCACACAGAAAGTGCTCAGTGAATGTTCGCTAACTTAATACAGGCAAAAGGCTGCGATGGCCGCTCGGGCTCTGAGCCAAAATGCCATCCAGCAGGGGCTCCCCTCAAAGGCCCTGAAGATGGCACGACCATTACTTTTCTCCCCTAGTGTTGGTCGCTCAGTCGTGTCTGACTCTTCGGGACCCCATGGACTGTAGCCCACCAGGCTTCTCTGTCCAAGGAATTCTCCAGACAAGAATACTGGAGTGGGCAGCCATTTCTTTCTCCAGGGGATCTTCCCGACCCAGAGATCGAACTCGGGTATCCTGCTTTACAGATGGATCCTTTACCTTCTGAGCCACCAGGGAAGCCCTCTCTTCCTTATGTTCCATCTAATTGCACCAGCACCCTGTCAATGCTTTGTTTGAAGACCCTGCTGCAGAATTCTCATTGAAATTGAAAACTACCAAACTACCACTACAAAGGAACCAAGTCTCTCTTAGAACACAGAAGACAGGGTCCAAAAACTGCATATGTTAGTTACTTGCGTGCTTCTGAGAAAACTGCTTTATTTACCTCTGGCTTATTATTTTCAAATATAAAATGGGAATTATAGCCCTTATCTTGACTATTTCACTTGGTTGTTGTGAGGAGCTAATTCCGGTAAGATAAAACCAGTGGTAAACTTGTCTTATTAATTGTTACTGGTGCCCCTGCACCCAGCAAGGGGCCCTGCGCTGAGCAGATCCTCAAATAACGCAGGCAACCTGAATTACATCACCATTTCCATGAACGCTACTCGGTCTTGCAAATGATTTGCTGTCCTCTGACATTAAGGTAAAAAGGCAGTACTGGCGAGTCTTTCCCGAGTATCCTTGGAACTGAACTCTACACGCAGAACATTTTCAGGAGGGGTGATTCTTAACAGAGTGAAAGAACTGCACAGAAAAGCTAGGGAGAGGGGAAGCTTGAATAGACACCCAACATAACACATTAGACAGGAAAAGAATCAAAATAATACCGTCAAAATTTTTTTCAGATCTAGCTAGACGGAAGCTCTGAATGTTTGTGAGCTTGAAGGGGCCACTGAGATTATCTAGCTTAATGTTTCCTAAAGTCTGATCCACAGGAGGTGATCTGATTTCATGAAAAGAGGGTAAGAAGTGACAGATCTTAGGCCTATTTACAATGCATATCCCAAACCCTAGTATGATTTTATGTATAGAAGCAAACTTAGGGTTCCGAGAAACGGCAACCCACTCCAGTATTCTAGCCTGGAAAACTGCATGGACAGAGGAACCTGGCAGGCCAGAGGGTTGCAAAGGGTCAAGACTGAGTGTAACATCACAAGGACTCCGAGAAGTCCTGAAGTGAAGAAGCCAATTCACCTTTATTTAACCCTGCATCCCCCAAACCTCTCTGGCCATGAGCCCTTTCCATGGAACACCTATGAATAGCTTGTAGATCAAATGCTGGGAAAGGCCAAGCTGGCCCCAGGTCATGTAGCTATTTGCAGGAGACTCAGATGTCCTAACTCTCCACCCAGAGTTCTCTCCATTAGAAATTTCAAGTAACAGTATGAACTTACAATTTGGACAAAGATGAGGGGAAAAAGCTGCTGATTAGGCCATCCAATGGGCAGCATAAAACGAGGTGGTGGGAACCCAGGCAACCCAGAGAGTCAACATCACGTGCAAAGGGGCAGCTGCTACTGAGCTCCTGCTACTGAGCTCCAGCTCACTGCAGAACATGGGAGCAGTGTAGCCAGGGGTGAGCTGGAAATTTCCATTTTCGCATGGAATTGTTCTGGTCATCAAGTGGTGGACCCCTGTGGTCAAACAGTACAGGCCTACAAGACCACTCTGAGCCTTCTCTAGTCCACAGGCCACCAGTCTGAAAACTCTGGTCTAGGCAAATTTGAATTTGGGACATGTAACAGAAACATTAGTTTGATGATACACACGGGCTGTCAGGTTTTACGAGAAAGATAAAGAAGCCTCAGCGGAAAATGAGAACGGTGATAAGAGGCATCCAGTGGAATGCATTGTTTATTTACCCTTTTCAACACCAAAGATGAAGTCTGGTGACCTAAAGGGACTCAGTCGCATCACAAAAACCCTTACCCAGGAACTTGCTCCCTGTAGGGTCCTCTACTGGGTCCCACCAAAGTAAAACACCGAGCAGCCCACAGATGTCCTGCAGATGCTGCTTTTCTTCAAGTGTCTGAGAAAGTTCAAAAGAATGCACACACCGGAGTTAGTCCCTTGTGAAACGATGACTTGAGCTCCTCAACCAGCGGGCATGCCTGAGATGGTCTCAGTGGATGCACAGCGACTGAGCAATCAGTACCCATGACTCTGCCATGAGGCGCACACATCACACATGAGGTGAGCAAAGGCATCCCTTCTCAAGGGGTGTGCAGCAGGAAATGAACACAGCCCTTTAAATGATGGACGCACAGTCTGTTAAAGAACACGCGGTGTGTCTCCACAGCACAGGGGCCGAACCATCGACTGCTCAGGCTCAAAGTGTGAACCGGCGGCACTGGAAAGCACGTCCGGGCAGACTGTGGAACTTCTGAGGCCCCGTGCTGCCCATCAGCTCCCAAAAAAAGTGCTGGTAAAGAATAGGTCCTAGGTCTTAAAACCGGTCAAAACGTTACTTTCCACAGACTCTCCACTGACTTGGTCACAATCATTTGGAAGCAGAAGCACCCAGACGCCCAGTGCCATCAGCCACCATACATACACTGTACGTATGGGAACAGAACCCTTTCAAGTTATGCAGTGCAGAGGTGGTGACTGGGTTGAGGGAAAAATAGGAGCTTAAAGTCTTAAAAAACCCTGGTAGTCTGGCAAAAGAATGTCTATTTGGGTGAGGACTGGCAGGCGGTTGGCCCAGATCATAGCAGGCTGCTGGGAACCTCTAAGACACTGCAGTGTGACACTGTCCTGGGAACACGCGGATGGGTGAACCTGGACATGGATGCTACTAAATCACCACAGTAGGCTTTCCGGAAACGCTTTTATATTTTTAGGAAAATGAAATAAGACAAAATAGGTTTGCATCTATTCATCCATAATTTCCATGAAGTTTCCTTGCAAGTCTGAGAGACGGTAGTCAGGGTAGAGGTGCAGCACGGCCACAGTACAGGATAACCTGGCTTTGAGTCCACATCCCATTCTCATCTGGACCCTGTGCTCTCTAAAGAACGAGCAGAAGACACACTTTCATTTTGCTAACCAGTCAATGACTTCTGAGAACGGGACGTGATTTTTTTTTTTTTTTTAATACCCAGCAGTTTTAGATCTTCACCAGTGGGATCGAATTAGAACACCTTTCTAAATGTGTGTGTACTTTCCTACAAAAAGGCTATGTGAGCCCTTTGGCCAAACACTATTAACTCACCGGACTTCATGCTGCTGCAGAGATTTTAAATTTTATATGACATCTTCAGAGATTCCCTTCAGATCTAGGAATGCCAGGCTCAGGATGAACTAACAGCAACAACTGGCTCCCTTTGTTGGAAAGCGTACAAAGGATATGAAAAGAGGCTTCAAGAGGCTAGGAGGGAAGCTTAGCGGATTAGGTGCTGGACTCCACATACCAGACTGAAGAGAAACCACAGGTTCAAATCCCAGCAGGGTCAACGCAGACTCTACTGTGATATTCTGGATCAACTGAGCATCAGACAGCTCAGTGCTCCCTAACCAACTTATGAGGGCCTTACCAACAGCCCCTGGTGTTTACAAGGGTACCTGAGAGAAGGGAAAGCTTTGCAATCATTTAAAGAAATACACTTTTGATCTCCAATTACTGGGGGAGTGG